>JARHVA010003847.1:0-82500 GCA_037957365.1 Torreya grandis
AGATATACCCAGGGAAAGCTTACAAGTGATCCTATTTGATGTATATATGTTGTCTATTACATATATTTAAAAGTCTATTATTAGACTTGTGATATCTTGAGTAATCTATAACAAGTCAGATAGGAAGGATCCATTATATATTATTGCATTATGTTGGTCCATAATAGAGAAGGACGCAATGCATGATATAGGATTAGGAATTTGAGTGTAGTTGGAACATATTTATATATTATTTTATCATGAGGGTAAATGATGATGGACCCTATTTTTTTATGTAGTTAGATTTATGAGAGGTTCTTGATGTATCAACTTATGGGATTATCACATGTAATGGATGTTTCCATGTCACATGCATGATGATGGGTACTAGATCATATATTCATGTTGTACTACATTTCCCATTATTATAAATGATTATATAGGAAATATATTATTTGGTAGAGTATCAGGTCATAATAGATACTCGGCCCACTTGGCCAAGTACCTTTCATGTGGTAGGTATGGGCAAGGATTACATGGCACTATCATTGGTGGGTGGATACACATATAATGCCTTAGTTACTAAGGAAATTTTGGTTCTTTATATTGAGTAGATCCTATAGTAGTGTATAAATATTGGGCACAACATGTGAGGGGTGTCATGGTGTAAGGGTAAGGAGTACCAGTAGATTTTATTATCATATAGCCACATCAATTGAGACATGGGGGATGAAAGCATTTATTATAGTGAATGGATATAATGATATCTAGATGAGTATAGGATGTGATTTTTTTTTGCATAGAATCAAGTATTATAATGACCATAGTGGCAGATATAGATTGTAGGTTCTAATGTAGCCATACATATAGCCACATGAACCACCATAGACACCACTATAGGCACAATCACAGGGAGATCATATAGTGTATCCTATGATGAGTTGGTCAATTATGATGTGGAATCATAGTGTATTGAATCATGCTCATGTGATTTAGCCTAGTCATTATAGAGGATTTACACCATTGAATATCCATGCTTCACATGATGTACTTGGTGGGTAATCTGATGGGGCTACTATTGGGTAAGTAACTTTTAGTTTGTTAGTTTGTGATAGATTGATGTACATGATATATAGATGTATTATTTTGGATATGTATATGTAAGGAAATAATATTTATTTGGTTTGCATTTTGAAAATTTTACAGTAGAGGAGGCTAATTTTTCAGCCATGGTTGAGAGGGTGTATCATGATATATTAGATGATTTATTACCTCAACATGATACAATGTAAATAATTGATGCAATGGTAGTGTCAACACCTATGGATGCTAGTTGGTTTCATTTGGTTAGTGCAAAAGATATAGAGTTACATAGATGATCTAATGAAGCCCAGGTGGTATTACCACCAGGTGTTCATGATGGAGAGTTTCAAGTATGGAAATAATTAGCTACAAATTGAGCTACACATTTGGATATAGCTAGATAGTTGGCCCAAATATGGTGATAAGTGGCCCATTTAAAGGGACAAGTGATGTAGATTTAAACTAGTAAACTCTCTTTTACCCTACAATCACATAAACTCTGATACAAATTTTTGCTCTTTTAATTCCATAGGTAGCCTTTGTTTTATGCATTCTTATTAACTTCTTGACTATTTCCTTGATCTCCCTCTCACTTTTTTTCTTATAAATCATTCACTAAATTTTCTTTGATCTCCTTGATAACCTCTCAATCAACCAAGAACTTCTTCTCTTCAACAACTTATTCTTCACTCTCTCATTAATCTTGTACTTATAATGCCTTTTCTAGGTTTGAATAGACTTAATTGACTTCCAGCTCCATCAAGAATCCAAAAATATTCCTCTATTTTCCAACATCCTTTCATATCTTCTAATATTCTCCCAAATTCCTCTTAACTTCCTCTTCACTTGACTTTCCTTATATCTCACTTTAGCCCTTCAAGGGTTATTAGGCGTAAAGAGGCCTAATGCATGCCTCTAAGTGGTTTATTGGACCTAAGTCCTTTTTATTAGTTTAAATCCTCATATTAATGTTTCTCATACATAATCCAACATACTTCAACTTATAGTAAGTTTTTGTACCTTTTTCTTTCCTTACCTTTCACTCACTCACCCTTTATTTTTAGGCCTAATCCTTGTAACCCTCAAAACACCTAAACATCATTAGTTATAATAATATATAGAGTTTATTGGAAATATGAGACTTGTTTCAAGTACCCATTAAGTCCTTTAAACTTCATGCAAAGTTTTGTTGCTCAAATCTTAGCATAACCTCACTAACTCACCACCTCCTTCTCTCAATTAGCTCTCTTAGGCCTTAAACACTCGCTCCATCATGTATTCCATAAAATAATATACTTTACCAATCCAAAAATTCATAATATTTACTATTATGATAAAATACACAGAGTTATAAAGTCTTAAAATTTTTCTAGGGTGGAATCACCAGATATTCCACTTTTAATTCCAAAACCTACTTCTTGGTTAGACAGGCTTGTGTAAGGTCGAGAGGCTAAATTAAATTTAAATACACATAAATAAATTTAAAGACATGTAAATAGTCTATAATACCTCCCTTTAACTTATTTAGTATTCATTTCTTCTTGTTCAATCCTTAAATGCCTACAAATGTTACTTTTATAGAGTTTTGAATGTATGTTTGGACTGTGTATGAAGATTCTTGAACTTTTATACCTTACTAAGGCTTATGAACTTATAATGGATCTATATTTAAAAATTAAAAATATTCAAATTGGTAATGATATAAAATAATTAATAAATCAGTATATAACCATTCATAATTTAAACTCACTTGTCACTCTTACTGTATTATCATTAAATGGATAACAAATGAGACTATATTGAGTCTAATAAATATTGAAGTAAATTTTTACCTTCCTAATGGATTATAAACTTATAAAATGGATTTATATTTTCAAATGAAAACTTATATAAAATTTATCAACCTCAAAGCACATATATTTGGTTTTAATAATTATCTCTATCAACTTTTACTTTATTGTGTCCAAAACAGAGTTCCTCTCAAACTATGTATACAAATTTCCTTTTTATCTTCCCTTCTAATGGTTGTTTAATATTATGGGACTATGTGACACAAAAATTATTATTAGTATGAGATTTATATGGCCTCAATTCATCAATAAAATTCTTAAATAAAACCTATTCTATGTAAATAATCTAATAATTTGAGATTGTTCATAGCTTTGAATTACACAAGACACTCTCACAAATCTTCTTTTGTTATTAATTCATTGCTCATGCAACAAACAAAACATAGAATTCACAAAAGAGGAAATAATTATTGATATCTTTGATCTCTCCTCATCTATTTTATGAAGATATCCTCTTCTCTCTCCTACACTAAACACTCCAATATGCACTTTTTATATACCTACTTTCCATGATAAACATGCAATAATCATATTTTCTTCCCACCTCTATTCAAGGGATAGTTACAAACTTATTGTTTATTAAAATTTCATTTAAATCTTAGAATTTTTATATTAAATTACCTTCATACACAATATTATGAATATATAGTATATTTTACAACCATTATCCAACCTTTACACTTCACACTAGACTAAAATTGCCATTCTAGGCCTAGGTCTAGAATTTAAATTTTAAATTTGATATTTGCGAAGAAAACCTAGACTAAATAGAAACACAAGAATTAAAGGACACTTAATGACTCTAATTCCATCTATGGGTCACCACAAGACCCCTAAATCACATTACAAACCAAAAATGATCATAATGCACTCAATGCCATATTTTCAATCTTTTTCTCTAGTGATGCTCTGCATCATACTCCCAAAGTTGGGGAAAAAAATGAGCTCTTACTAAAATAAAATTTGTATATATTATTCCTCAACTAATAATTTATCCTCCTAAGATATTATAAGATCTTATTTTTGTTTCTCTTCTCTTATTTTTCTTTTATTTTCAACTGATGATTATATCTCTTTATTTTTATATTATCCTACTTCTTGATCAACTTATCTTTTGATTATATGAAGTGTTATAACCTGTTATAATTCCTTGTTCATCTCATCTTATATATTTCTATATCTCTAATTTATCTTCATTATATTCTACATCCAATACTTTGTTTTTGTTCTTCACTTCTTCTCCTTTTCCAAAACTTCCTTCTTCATGGATCATTCTTTATTCTAACACTCCTTGCTAATCTGACCTCTCAATCATGATTTATTATTTTTCCTCATTCTATAATGGTTTGTACATAAATTTTTTCTTCTTTAATCCACCTTATACTCTCATTGATATCTTATATTACTTCTTTTTCAAGACCATTTCACCATCTCTTAATGAGTCTTCACATAATCTTTCTTATCTTGTAATGAACACTCATTATCATATCATAAAACTACTTGGCAAGTTATTATCCTACCAACATAATGAAAACCTTAAACTAACTAAATTTAAACATTAAACTTTGAGTAGGAAAATTTACTTACCTTGCATTTCTTCTATTATTTTCTCTCTTTCTTATTTGATTGTAACTTTTTTCTCATAAGTCTTTGCTCTTCACTTCTAGGTATGCTTCTTGGACTGTTACTTGGACCAAGTCTATTATCTTCTTGATTTCTCATTAATTTCATACTCATAATTATTTTTGGAGTCATCTTTGGATTAATATTTTTCTCTTCTTAACATGCATTCTATTTCTAATTGTCCTCCTCTTTCATTAGCTCTAACATGAGATCTTGTACCTTCATGTTTCATTTCTCCATGTGATCATGGAGTGGCTCCTTATATCTCATATTCAAACCTAAAACATTTAGTTTAATACCTATCAAATGAATTTCATGATAATTTTTAGTCTCTTATAGGTCTTTCTTATCCTTGTCATCATTTCTTGCTTCTCCTTTCTTTCTTCATGCCTTTTTAGGATTTTCTTTCATCTCCTTAAATCCTTTGTATTTTCTTCTTAACCTATGATCTTTAATTATATCATTAGCTATCATTGCTTATTCCTTAATCAGATCACATAATTCTATACTTAGCCTTTATTGACTTGCAACTTTATTTGGTTTACCTTTTACCAATGCTTGATCACCTCTTTTGACTACAATTTATGACTTGATTTTGATTTTTTGCACTTGTATAACCTAAAATTTCATCTTCTTGATGTATCTCTATGGGCATCATGATCTTTGTCATTAGAATATTCTCTTATCCATTTTTAAATTTTTTATTCTTTATTATTTTTGACATCTCCAATATTCTCTCTTTCTTGACTAAGGAATTACAATAAGGTATCTTTAGCTTCTTCTATCAATGCTTTCCACATCCATTCTTCTTCTTCATGGTGTTCTCTTATATCTTATTCCATATATTTTACTTGGGTTCCATCTCCTTCAATTATTATTATAGGACAATTTTTTCCCTTTTCTTCATCACTTATGGCATGCTCCAAGGATGCCATATCTATTTGTAACTGATCTAAACTCTCATAAACAAAGAATTGGTCTTGTTACCCACTTAGCAACCTCACACTACTTATATACTATTTATCAAGTTATTTTATCTCTTTTAAGAGATGTTTTTCATCAAATTTTTGAAATTCTCTTATCAACTTTCACTATATCATGATTATTCAAAATCACACTTTGATATTCTATCTCTTTGATTGCTTTATACAATACAACTTTTAAATCTAGACCTTCATACCTCTTGTCTCTATATTTTTTTTAGTCAATCTTTCTTGTTTTATTCCTTACATGAGGCATTATATCTACATGGATATCTAATTAGCCTCTTCTTCTACATAATCATGCTAGTCATGCTCATTTTTCTTCATGCTTTCAAGTTATGTGTCCTCCAAATGGACTTGTTATTTCATATTTTCTCTCTTGTACCTACATACACACATAATAAGAAATATTTAGTTTTCAAGAACTTAGGATTTATTGCCTACATATCCTCCTTATTATGTTGTTTTTCATCCATGGATATCTCTCATTATTATTCATAAGGTGTTTTATTTATTTCCTCTTTTATATACCTATTTGTTCACCCCCATATGAACTCCTTCTTGAGCAAATTATTTTGCCCTCTCATGGCCTCTCATGATCACCTTTCTTATTATTTTCATGGGTAGACTTATAGGCCACTTGAATCTATTTTTCATAACCCAACCATACCATTGGATATCCTCTTCTTCCTACATGTGATTCACCATGAGCACTATCCTTTTGTAAGACTTTACCTAAACTCTTGTCTTATCTCTTTAACTTGTTTTTATGTATCTATCTCTTTGTAGTACTCTTTGTCTTAGTTATGCCCTACCTTTTCTTTTCCTTTTATATCTTCATAGTATTTTCCCTCTTCACTCTCTATGCCTCATTGGACCTGTCCATCTTATAAAGTTTGTCTATTTTCCCCTTAAGACCTCACTTAGGTCTCTCTCTCTCTCTCTCTCTCTCTCTCTCTCTCTCTCGCTCTCTCCTCTCTCTCTCTCATCTCTCTCTCTCTCTCTCTCTCTCCTCTCTCTCTCTCTCCTCTCTCTCTCTCCTCTCTCTCTCTCCTCTCTCTCTCTCTCTCTCCTCTCTCCTTGAACTTGTACTTGAGTTTATTACAAAGCTCTTCTTAGGGTTACACCTATACCAAAATCTCTCACTTGCCTTTTTATTTACCCCTAAAACTAAATTTTATGCAATCCTCCATAACAATCAATCTCAAATAATAATCTAAACTCAATAAGAAACCTTAATCAACTCAAAATCACAAATCATTTGAAGAGATTAACTGATATAATACCACTTAATGTAGACTAAACTAGTAAAAATCTATTTTACCCTGCAATCACACAAAATCTAATAGCAATTTTTGCTCTTTTGATCCCATAGGTAGTATTTATCTTATGTTTTTTTTTTTACTAAATTCTTGACTATTTATTTGATATCCCTCTTAATTTTATACTTATCAATCATTCACTAAATTCTCCTTGATATCCTTGAGGACCTATAAATAAACCAAAAAACTTATTCTCTTTAACATCTTATTTTTCACTCTCTCATTAGTCTTGAACTTCTAATGCCTTCTCTAGGCTTGACTATGATTAATTTCCTTCCATAAAACATCATACATCCATTAAATCTTCCTTTATCTTCCATCCTCCTTTATTATCTTCTACTATGACCTTAAAATTCTTTTAACTTCCTCTATGGGAGAGTTGTCATGATCATGGTCATGGTAGTGTCATAGAGGTGTTCTAGTGAGTGGATAAAGTGCCTTGATAGTCTATGTGATAATGAAAAAGTGTGTAATGTGCTTGTTCTTGTATACTTGAAGTATGATTGCTTAATCTTCTATTTTTTCATAGTTAGAGAGGTTAAAAGATGAGTATGGTGATTATATCATTTTTAAAGAGTTCATTAATATATTATCTATGCTTTGAGAGCTTGTGTGCATAAGTGGAATTCATATGGTAGTCCATAGTTTTCATCTAGATAGTTTGGGTCCAGTGGTAGAAAATTTGAGTAGGTAGTTTGATGACATCACCCTTGCAACATGGGAATGAGAAAAGGGGAGTTGATCATATGTTTGTGATCACATTAGTCCCTAGTTTATTATACACTATATCTCAAGTCATGCATTGAAGCACAATAAAAGATATGAGGGTGCAAAGTTGTCTTGGTCAACCCAATTTCATTTTTTCCAAACTTAGCCAAATTTACAAGTTGGCAAGAAAGAGTTGAGTAAGCATGTTGATGAGGTCATAATTTATATGTGTGGATATTTTAGGACAAAATGATCATAATGGGTTTTTTTAGTTTTTTACCTAGTTTATTTTCACTAAATTTTAGATCATGCACATGAAGTGAGTCACAAGTATTGCATATAAAAATTTGGACTCCTAGGTAGGTTTGATTTTGTCTTTCATATACTTAGTCCAATTTTGTAATATGGAAATAAAGATTTGAGTGAGCATTGTTATGGTGTTATATCTTGCACGTTGTGAAGGTGCCAAGAGAAAATGATCATATAGGTTTATTTAGTTTTTGAGCATAGATGATTTTCACTAAATTTGAGATCATGCACTAAAGCACAACAAATGTTATGCAAGCTCAAATTTGGCCTCTTAGGAAAGTTTTGACATAGTTGGTTCTATGATATAATTTTTTTAGAAGGAATTTTAATGGCATTATATCTCACATGCTAGAGGGTTATAGGAGAAGTATGTCACATGGTTAAATTATCCTATGTGAGGAGATCATCTAATCTACATTTGAGATCCTATGATGAAGCACAGAAGAAATTTATTAAGGATCAAAAATGGATACGTAGGCATATTAAAAGGGTCCCCATACTTAGTCATTTTTTAAAGTGTTAAAGCTCAAGCAAGTTTAACAATGCACATTTCTCCAAGTCAAGAAGTAGTGAGATGAGGATAGGTACATGATGTTTAATAACTAAGAAAAGGTATAGGATAAGGATATAATGGTGAGGGGTGTTCATATTGATTGAATGAATGATGAGCATTGATTTTTAAAGACCTAGTTGATCCATAGAGATCTATGGAGCGCGTGGAGTCAACATTATAAGATTGCATGAGATGAGGTCAATGTGATTGAGGTTTAACATCTAAGAATTGGTGCCTATATGTTAAATATAGGAAGAGATTGATAGTGTGAATTTGATCTGAGATGAGAGGAATGATATTTGAGCATTGTGTTTTAAGGTTAATTGTGACCATTTATATTTTAATATTTGAATTTGCAAAGCAAAAACCAATGTTTGGTTTTTGGGCTATAACTTTCGATCTAGGATGAATTTTCTCATGCAATAAAAATAAAAGTGGTATAAGAGTCCAAGGCACATCTAAATATATTTATTTGAAGATATGAAATTATATATAGATAAAGATATAGTGCTCCAAATTTGACTATGTTTTCATACTTGTTCTACAAGTGACCTAAGAAGGATGTTTGAGCTTTTATTGATGTTGTTTCGATGTCTCTTGATGAATTAACTATTAGGGAGTGTTATATACTCCATGAATGTGATTTATGAGTATTTTGGAGGTATGATTGATCTATATTGAGTATGAATAATGATTAAAAATTTAACTGTATGATCGATAATGGTGTTCATATGTATAAAGTCTCTATTTGAGTTGTTTGATCATATGCAGAGGTGAGCTAAGATTACTTTGATCATTTGAGGATGTCAAAGGGGACATAATGAGTAAAACCATGTATTTTAAAGTGGTTCTATGTTATTTTTTTCTTGAGGTTTATTGAAATGGGTGAATAAGTCTCCATAAGACCTATTAGGGCTATAAGGGCCTTATTAAAATGTGTAGTTTCTTAAGGGTGACCCATAGATGCTATGGCTGACCTATGAAGATTGTATTTATCTATATATTCATGTGAAAGATTATTTAAGGGATATGTCATGCCTAATGGTTGACCAAGGTAGTGTTTATCAATATTTATCTATAAATAGTGAATTTAAAGATGGTGATTTCTAGACTTTTTGTGAGAGACTAAGGAGAGTTTGGAGAGAGGCTTATGTGCGTGTTTCATGGCGAAAAGGAGGGATAGATTGATATAAGTATGATTTGAAAATTAGATCAATTTGAGGACTATTTTTATGACTTATTGGTCATAATTTTATTTGTAGAATAGTGCTCTTGTAGATTGAATATGAGCAAAGGTGAAGAGTGATAATCAAAGGTCCATCATTAAGTGTTAAAGACATCAGTAAAGAGGTGGATGAGTTTATATGTTTTTTGTGGTAGATCAACATATAAGGTGGTTATAGCCTCCTTATAAAGTGAAACTTTCTAAAAGGTTTGGTTATTTTTGTAGCTTAGCTAGATAAGTATTGTAGCACCTTGTGGGATTGAAGTCTCACTAAATAGGGATTGTAATTCCTTGATCATTTATAGATGGTCTAAATTGGATATTTTTATTATTTTATAGTAGTCTATTTTTAGGTTTTAGTGGGTTTTATTTTCCAAGAGGATTTCTCATGTATTTCATGTGTTATGTGATTGATCTTGCATTGTCTTTCTTTCTCATTGATATGATATGTATGATTCATGAATGCTTATGGTAACTAATTATATGTTTTTAAAGATCATAATTGAAGTTGGATTATTTGGGTGCACTTATTCACCCTCCCCCCTCTCAGTTATTGTACCTCTAATAATTGGTATCAAGTTAAGTCCTTTGGTAAAGGCTTAATAACTTGAAGGTGATCCAAGGTAAAATATGGGTAGTCATTAAGGAGGTTTATCTACTAAGTAGGCACTAATGTTCAATGGATCCAATTATGCTTTTTGGAGTACAAGGATGAGTACATGAATGCCTAGGGTTTGATGAATGGAAATCTATTCTAAGTGGTTATGTTACTCCTATTATTCTTTCATCTAGTGTTATAGATAAGAAGTTGTTTGAAAATAATTCTAAGGTCATGAATGCTATCACTTATGGTCTTTCAAAGATTAAATACACCAAGGTAATCCATTGTACATCTACTAAAGATAAATGGGATGAAATGAAGATCATTTTTTAAGGAGATTCATAGGTCAATATTGCTAAGTTGTAGACTCATAGAAGGTAATTTGAAAGTTTCAAAATGAAGGAAGAAGATTTTATGGCTTTCTTTCTATAGATTTAATGATACTTTGAACATCATCAGAGGTCTTGAAGAGGAAACTATAGTTAAAAAGGTATTAAGGTCTCTTTCTCTCAATTTTGATTCAAAAGTATCTACTATAGAAAAGAGTCATGATCTTACTCAGTTAAAGATGGATCAATTACATGGTACCCTTACTACATATGAGATGAGAATAAATGATGATATACCACCAAGGAAGCTGCATTCAAGATAAAGAAAAATACTGAAAATAAGTTCCAAGGTAAGAAATCCAAAGAGGATGACATATCTAACATTGATGAGGATGAACTAATTACTTTTATTACTAAAAAATTGAACATTGGCTCAAGGAAGTATAAGGGTAAACTATCCTTCAAATGTTTCAACTATGGATAGATAGGACATTTTTCTCAAAAGTGCCCTTATAAGCATAAGAATAATGTTGATGAAGAGCATGGTGAAGGCCAAGATGAAGACAAGAAGATATATAGGAAGAAAGGATTTAGAAAGTATAACAACAAGAAGAGTATTTACACTAAATAAGATTGTATCTCATAGTTGAGAGAGAAGATAGTGACTTAGAATATGATCATGAAGATTATGGTCCTACTGAATATGAAGCCATAGTTATGGTTGAGGAATTTTATCACATCAAAAAGAATCTACTTGGAGTGATTTAGATGATGATGAAGATGAGGTGGACTATGAGACTGTATGGATGAATGCTCTTGATGAAGGGCTATATGCTCTGATACCAAATGATGCACTATCAAAATTCACATATAGCATAACTTCGTAGCTTTAGTTTTCACATCCTTCAATATTTACTTTCATACACAAGCATATTATGTAGCCTGTGGATTGTTAAAAAAAAATTGAAATTGTTTCATCCATTTAACAGAAGGATGATTTATCTACAGCTGTTCAGGGTATTCTTAGACATCCTTTGTATACACCACCTCTGCATCTTCAAGAAGAATGACAAACAGAGGGTGGTTCAAATAAGGAAGTGGTATCATAATTTTTGTCTGCTCCACTCCCATACACACAGCAACACAACCTCTGCATATACAATTATAACTCCATCTTGCATAGCCCTTCCACGAAACTAGAAATAGGGCTAAAAATATTTAAAGCTAGAGCTCCAACAGAAGAATAAAACCTTATACACTCGTTACCTTCTTTTGCATTGAATAAGCCTTCGCTCATTAGACCGCATTGATTTGTTTCTCCTTCTTATACCAAAAATTGGTGCATATAGCCAGCGTCTATGTTTGATCCCTATAGCTGGTATCCTTAATGTAATAGAATTATTTCACTTTTGACAAATCATGATGCCACGTATTTACCATATTCATGACTGTGCATTATTTAAAACTATGTAGATAACCTTATAGGCTTGGCTCGGCCTACCAAATGGACACATACCTCCATGTCATAAGCTCTATCTACATCCTTATTCTAAAATGCACAAAAACAAAGCTACAACCTCAACCCAATTTAGCTTAATATCTTCCCCTCGAATGCCAAATGCATCTCCTCTTAATTGGGCTTACCACATCCCAAAATGGATGTCACACCTCCGTGAGAATAATTTTCAAACTTAAACAATTCCCATAGCTTATTTCCTTTGGGGGCCTATGAAACGCGTTGTAAATCTTATGCCATGTGCCTTATTGTAATGTAAGCCTCTGTGTTGCTTGCTTCACCTAGAACCTCCAATAATCTGCTCCAGATGGCAGATTATTGATGGTGTTTGACTTGGTGGAAATGGTTAGCAACTCACACAACACTTTTTTTTCTTGCTACGATCTTGGGGATATAATTGACTGCAATGTGGTATTATAATATATATATTTTTAGAAACTGAATAGTGAAAGCCTGATTCTTTCGTACCACTAATTGTCTAATGCCATGAATCTTCTTGAAGCGTAAACACAAGAAGAGTTTTTTTTTAAAAAATGACAGGAAATGGTTTGCATTTCTCAGGACAATATCTGATGGAACTATCACTTAAATTCAAAAACCTTACGAATGAGAAGAGACCATTCACGTCTGCACATCTTGATTCTATAACAACTCTTCTATCTTGGCTCAATTTTTTTTTTAAAACACAGGCAGACTGTTAACAAAATCCACTCTCACTTTTTAACATTGAAGATTCACTTTCAATTCATTGAAACATATATAATAAGATCAACAATGTGAATAGATCCATTTTCTCCATGAAACATACCTTGGCAATGAAATAGATTCTTTTATTGATCTTTTCTCACCGTCATAATTACAAGGTGCAGGCTTAAAAGACCTCCTTCACTCCCTCTGCTCCTTCCTCTTCTTACAACAACTTTTTTTTGAATGAGAGGTCCTTCCTCTCTATCTTTCTTCTTCACCACCTTCCTCTCATCCTCCTCTATATTTAATTTTCTTTTTTTGCTCTTGTAAGATTCTTCCTTTCTAACTTCTATGCCCAATTTTGAGCTGAAGGTAAAACAGAAACAGTTTGTAATTTTTAACAATATCCTAAGGTTGAAATCATTTCAACCACTTCCCCCTTATTTCCTCAATAGCCCAATAATTACCTTTTTACTTTTACTTTTTACATTTATTCCTCCTTAACAACATTTAGGAGGGAAAAGACAATAATATGAATTCAAATACGAACTAAGACATGACTTGCCATTGTAGATGCTCCTACATCATACTCTCCCTCTAGAAACAATTTGAACCTTAGTTCAAATGAGATAGCTCCTTAATGCATTAGTCTTCATTCTATCCCTGGATTCCAAGGTCTTGTTGCCAATACCAATGTTGTTCTTTGTCTTTGATAGTCTTTGCCTTTCATTTTAATTTTCTTCCTTTTACGATATGTTCTTCTCCTCATCTCTTTCTTAGCTGCCATCTCCCATCTCCATACTTCATCATCTTCATACATGTCTTCAAGATCTTCTTGATCCAAAAAATTCTCCATTGAACTATGGACTTCATTCATCTCCACAACTTCAACACATGCATTCAAAACATCAAAGGCAATGTTAGAAGTAAAAACTTGAGACCATAAAGTCTCTTGGCTACCTCCACTTTTCTATTCTTTGGCCAAGACTGCCTTTGCCTCATTACTTTGCTCTTTTCTTGCTCCACTCTCACTAATGGTGTCTTCACCATGGCTTGTACCTTCATTCATTTCTCTTGAATTACCAAACAGCTCCTCCAACATCTTCAACTCTTCCTTTAGTGAGATCTCATCTATCCCACCATCTTCATCAAACTTGGGCTGATCACTCACAAGGATTACTTGCCCTTTACTTCTTATCTCTTTTTTTCTTAGCTTGTCTTCATGCAAACCAACTTCTTCATTAATATAGTCATCAAATACAATTATAGTATTCTTCCCTTCTGTCTCCTTGCTTTCTTCAATCTCTGCGTGAAGCCATCTTGATTGCTTTGTTGCATACTTTCCCCTTTCCTCATCATCCATCCAATTGGAATTCTCTCCTTGCTGCATATTAGTCCACATAGCCACTTTCCATTTTTCATTTCTTATGAAAGGATCATTGAAGGATTCAAAAACAGTTTGTTTACCTTTTATCTTTGCATCCTCATGCTCTACCTCATTATTCTTTGAGAATTTTTCTTTCTCATCTTCATTCTCTTGGCTGCTTGAATCACCTTCAATCCTCTCTTTTCTCTTTGCCTTCTTAGGCACCCACATTTGATTCTTCTTCTTATCATTTGACTTCACAAGACATTTAGGCATCCTATAACCATTCTCTTGTATTAGCACTTCCTCTTGCTTGGGAGTTTGCTTCTTCCACCATTTAGGCATCACATACCCATGCTTAAATTCTCTTTTTGAGGGCTCTATTATCTTCCTTAACTCTTGTACCTGTACATTAGCAGCTTCATGCTCATAATAACAATCAAAATCAGGTCTTAACACTTCATTTACCTCTTGGATAGCTTGATCCATGGAGCAATCTTTCTCTTCCTTTGTGCTTGGCTGTCCTCTTTCTTCTTCTTGGCATTCAATGGCATCATGGAATTCAGCTTCATCTTCTACCTCTTCTCTTACTTGTATGGGTTCTTCAACACCTCCCTCATGCATTAACCAATGCATCTCTTCTTATTTATCAATAACAAACTCTCTTCTCTTTCTTGCACATTCACTTGTGCACTTGGTGTCTTCTTTTGCACAAATCTCTTCACTCTCCAAGGCCCTTCTCTTGACCTTCATAAGGCTACCCATACCTAAATTTACCCACTCAAAGACAATATTAGAAATAAAAGCAAGAGACCATAATGTCTCCATGAGTGATCTCTTCACCCACTCTCTCATCTTCTCAAGTGTTCTTCCTAACACTTCATCTTTTCTTTCTTCTTCTCTTCTCTTGTTCTCCTCAATGAGAACCTTCTTCACAACTTATTCCTCTTACTACTCTCTTGGCAACCTATTCATCTTCTTCAAGCCTCTATGGGCTTCTCTCTTCATGGCAATCTTCTTTTGCCTTCTTCTCCTTTTCACTAAGAGATCTATTGGCCACTTCAACCACTTCCTCATTGGCCATACCCATTCTTGCTTATCCATCTACATCCAAGACTCATATCTATCTGCAAAATTAGCTAAATCTCTTTTCAAACTATCAATCTCTTTATCAATTGCAATATTATCCATACCTTTGATACTTGCTTTCTTCTTGGTGCCCTCATGTACCTTGCTGCTTTGTAGTGCCTTCAACAATACTTCCATCTCTGAGATCTTCACCCAAGTCTTTTCCACCTTGGTCTCCGGATCCCTTGTCTCACCCAAGCCTTTCTCCTTGACTGGTATTTTGACAATCTCCTTGATCTCACCTAGGCCTTTTGCATCCTAGTCTTTTGATCCTTCTCTCAATCCTGCAGCAACTCTTTATACAACACTTCATCAAATACAAATCACAAATCCAAGCTTACCTTGCTTTGGATCTTCCTCTTGAGCATTCACTTGCTCCCTTACTTTTGAGCTTCTCTAAGCTTCTCTTCACTAAGCCTTCCTTGGCTTCTTCTCCTCTTAAGCCTCAATGGCTTGACTGTCTTGAACCTGAAACTTCTTCACTTGATTGCTTCTCAACACAATAACTCAAATCAAATATCAAAGTTACTCATACCTTTTCTTCAGTAGGGTCTTCTAGTGCTTTGTCCTGTTGATCTTTTTGCCAAATCCTGTAACAACTTAATTCAAATCCCAAGAGCTTCAAGCTCTAATACCAAATGATGAAGGGCTATATGCTCTGATACCAAATGATGCACTATCAAAATTCACATATAGCATAACTTTGTAGCTTCAGTTTTCACATCCTTCAATATTTGCTTTCATACACAGGCATATTATGTAGCCTGTGGATTGTTAAAAAAAATTGAAATTATTTCATCTGTTTAACAGAAGGATGATTTATCTACAATTGTTCAGGGTATTCTCAGACATCCTTTGTATACACCACCTCTACATCTTCAAGAAGAATGGAAAATAGAGGGTGGTTCAAATAAGGAAGTGGTATCATAATTTTTGTCTACTCCACTCCCATACACATAGCAACACAACCTCTACGTATACAATTATAATGCCATCTTGCACAGCCCTTCCACAAAACTAGAAATAGGGCTAAAAAAATTTAAAGCTAGAGCTCCAACAGAAGAATAAAACCTTATACACTCGTTACCTTCTTTTGCATTGAACAAGCCTTCGCTCATCAGACCGCGCTGATTTGTTTCTCCTTCTTATACCAAAAATTGGTGCATACAGCCAGCATCTATGTTCGATCCCTGTAGCTGGTATCCTTAATATAACAGAGTTATTTCACTTTTGACAAAGCATGATGCCATGTATTTACCATATTCATGACTGTGCATTATTTAAAACTGTGCAGATAACCTTATAGGCTTGGCTCGGCCTACCAAACGGACACATACCTCCACGTCATAAGCTCTGCCTATGTCCTTATTCTAAAATGCATAAAAACAAAGCTACAGCCTCAGCGTAATTGTAGCTTAATATCTTCCCCTGGAATGCCGAATGCATCTCCTCTTAATTGGGCTTACCACATCCCAAAACGGATGTCACACCTCCGTGACAATAAGTTTCAAACTTAAACAATTCCCATAGCTTCTTTCCTTTGGGGGCCTGTGAAACATGCTGCAAATATTATGCCATGTGCCTTATTATACTGTAATCCTCTGTGTTGCTTTCTTCACCTAGAACCTTCAATAATTTGCTCCAGATGGCAGATTATTGATGATGTTTGAATTTGTGGAAATGGTTAGCAACTCACACAACACTTTTTTTTCTTTCTACGATCTTGGGGATATACTTGACTGCAATGTGGTATTATAATATATATATTTTCAAAAACTGAACAGTGAAAGCTTGATTCTTTCGTACCACTAATTGTCTAACGCCATGAATCTTCTTGAAGCGTAAACACAAGAAGAGTTTTTTTTTTAAATGACAGGAAATGGTTTGCATTTCTCAGGACAATATCTGATGGAACTATCACTTAAATTCAAAAACCTTACGAATGAGAAGAGACCATTCATGTCTGCACATCTTGATTCTAAAACAGCTCTTCTATCTTGGCTCAATTTTTTTTTAAAAAACACAGCAGACTGTTAACAAAATCCACTCTCACTTTTTAACACTAAAGATTCACTTTCAATTCATTGAAACATATATAATAAGATCAACAATGTGAATAGATCCATTTTCTCCATGAAACATACCTTGGCAATGAAATAGATTCTTTTATTGATCTTTTCTCACTATCATAATTACAAGGTGCAAGCTTAAAAGACCTCCTTCGCTCCCTCTGCTCCTTCCTCTTCTTACAGCAACTTTTTTTTGAATGAGAGGTCCTTCCTCTCTATCTTTCTTCTTCACCACCTTCCTCTCATCCTCCTCTATATTTAATTTTCTTTTTTTGCTCTTGTAAGATTCTTCCTTTCTAACTTCTACGCCCAATTTTGGGCTGAAGGTAAAACAGAAACAGTTTGTAATTTTTAACAATATCCTAAGGTTGAAATCATTTCAACCACTTCCCCCTTATTTCCTCAACAGCCCAACAATTACCTTTTTACTTTTACTTTTTACATTTATTCCTCCTTAACAACATTTAGGAGGGAAAATACAATAATATGAATTCAAATACGAACTAAGACATGACTTGCCATTGTAGATGCTTCTGCATCAGCTCTTAAAGAACTGAATATTGAGAAGAAGAAGATCAATAAGAAGATGAAATATAAGCTTAAGGAATATGAGGATTAATTTAGTTATATTTGAGGCAAGATTGAATGAAGACACCAAAAAGCATGAAGATATGATCAAACATCTCAGTTTTTAATTAGAAATTTCATCTACAAGCTTAAAAACTAAAGAAGAAGAATGTTCAAGGTATGTTTTTGAAAATGAGTCTTTAAAATATGAGTTAGAGAAGACATCTAGTAAGGTGAAGTCATTTATGATATTTGAAAAGAGATCATGTGATCTAGACAACATTATTAGTGGTCAAAATCACGCTAGTGATAGAAGTAGTCTTGGATATGAAGAAGAACAAATGAATTTAACTCAAGACAAGATGAAGACTAATGTAAACTAAGACAATCATACTTTGAAGACAAATCATTAGATAAGGAATGAAGGTGATGTCAAAGTAAAGACAAATAAGATTAGACAACCAAATGCCATGAGGTATGAAAGATTCAATATTTACTATTATACATGCAATCAATTTGGTCATAGGGTTAGAGAGTGCAAGAGACCTATTAAAAATGAATTTTCATGGGACTATGATGGGGTTCATTAGTCAAAAGGTGTGAGCAGAATCAAGTGCTTTAAATTTATTATTTTTGGACACTTTGCAAACCATTTTCCACGTAAGATTAGACAAGGTGAGTCATCTTAAAAAATGGGAGATTGTTTTATTTGTCATGACATAGGACATATTGCAAATTTCTATCCAAATAATGTAAGACAAGATATGTTTCTTACAAAATGTATGGTGTGCTACAATTATGAGTAGAGAGGTCACATTGCTACATTTTATAAGTAAAGGCCTACAATATAGAATAGATCTAATCAAGATCTTAGAGTTTAAGGAAGAAGGCAAGTTAACACATGGAATCCAAAGGTGATAAGTGTAATCAATGAATAGACTACATGTCCAAGTAATCTATTTGCTATGGTGGAGAATGCTTTATAAGTTGAAGAGTACTAAGAGGTCTCATTATCTACTCATGTTGACAATGAAGAGATCAAACTCAAGGAGAAGACCAAGATAATGGTTGAGTCTTGTCCTGAGGTAAGTATGGATCCAAGTGAACATCCTATTGTTGTTGAGGAAGCTACATATAAAGAACATCAATTGTCTATACCTAATGATGAGGTTCCTAGCTATAAGGAAGAATCTTCTAATGAAAATGTGTGTCATGAATTTATGTTGTCTCCATGTATTATCAATCCAATCATAGAATAAAATGAGAATGATGTAATGGTTGAGGAAGTTATTTATCATAGTCTTAAGAATAATAACTATAAGTATCAATTAAGTAAAGAGGAGAAGGAATATCAAGAATTAATTTTGTTTTAGAGCATTGAGGTATAGAGGGTGTCTTTATCTATGCTTCTTATGAGACCCTTTTCAAGTGGAGAAACAAGTTTATGTGCTCAATATCATAATTCCAATCTATACAGAGTCTTCTATTGATCTTAGAAGGTCATTGGTTAAAGGGGAACAACAACTTCATGAGTTTTCTCCATTGCTTTGTGAAGGAGTTGTAATACATGATTAGAATGGGTGTTTTTAGATGGCATAATGAGTTTGATGCATTATCAAGAAGTATTTGTTTTTAAAAAGGGTTTGTACATTTATTTTTGATATGATCTAGGTGATTTTATGGTATGAAGGTATGTTTTTTGGTCAATTGAAGGTTTTTTGAGTGCTCTCAGTTTTCTCAATTTTTGGCTTAAGGACAAGTAGGCCTAAAAATGGGTTATAGGAAGTCTTTGTTCTGAATTATGTGGAAGCTCAAATACTGGTCCAAAAGTGTGTTATGGGTGTCTCTAGGTATGCAATAAATTTTAGAGGTGTGCATTAACCAGAAGGAGTTTTGTTAACCCTAATTGTTTTGAGATTATAGGGTTTTGGGTTATGCTAAAAACATATTTTACCTTATGATTTAAGGTTTGAGTCTTCTTTATATGTTTAATAGGAAAAATTTATGTTCAAATAAAGATTCGTATAGATTTTAAGTTTTTTTGTTCTCAAGTTATTCAAGTTTTTGTCAATATGGAAGGTTAATTAGTTAGTAGGTTTGTGAAGGAAGTATGTTGCAAAAGATGTTTTTGGTGATGAAAATTGGTGTGATTGAGGGAGAATATGAGACTGATCCATATATGAAGTTTTAGGTCCTGAAGATGTGTTTACTAAAAATTGTGGGCTCTATAAGTTCTAAGTAGGGATACAAGGAGGCTAAACAAGCCGAGTTTGAAGAAAAGTGTTTTTTTTTATTAGTTTATCCAAAATAGAAAGGTATGTGTGTTTAAATTTGATTTCTCAAGTTGGTTTAGTACATGTCATGAATTTCTATTGATGTTACTCATGGTAGTTTGATAGAGAAGGCTAGTTATCATATGTTGTGATTCTTTATGGTGTGTGGAGATCTAAAGATGCTTAGAAGGTGCAATGGCTTAGAAATATAAAGGGGAGTCACTCTCAGATGTTTGTTGGTGATTTATACTAGATTTAAATTATTTTGTCTTATTTATTCATTGGTTGCAATAATTGGTTGAAGAGAGTGTTGGCATGGAGCAAGAGGAAATTTGTTAAGGCAAGAAGAGGTAGGCTCAAGTAAGGGGGAGTTTGCATCATCTTTATAATATTTTCCTTTATTATTTGTTATTATTTTTAGGTACTAAAGATCCATTTATGCCTAGTTATTCATTGTGTCAAAGGGGGAGAAAGTTCCTATTATGGAAGTGCTTGAACAGAGAGAAGGTGAGATGTATATTGCTATATATGATGGTTGTTGACATCAATGACAAAGGGAGATATTGTTGGAGAGTTGTCATGATGATGTCATGGTGGTGTCATGTAGGTGTCCTAGTGAGTGGATAAAGTGCTTTGATATTATATATGACAATGATAAAGTGTGAAATGTGCTTGTTCTTGTATACTGAAAGTATGATCGGTTGATCTTCTATTTTGGCATGGTTAGAGAGGTTCAAGGATGAGTATGGTGATTAGAGCATGTGAAATAGGTACCTAATATGTTATTTATTATTTGAGATCTTGTGTGCATAAGTGGAATTCATCTGTTAGTCCATAATTTTCATCTAGATAGTTTGGATCCAATGGTATAAAATTTGAGTAGGCAATTTGCTGACATCACCATTATCATGTGGGAATGAGTAAAGGGGAGTTGGTCATATGGTTATGATCATATTAGTCCCTATTTTTTATGATTTATATCTCAAGTCATGTGTTGAATCATGTTCAAAGATATGAGGGTGAAAATTTGTATTCTTAGTCAGATTTCATTATTTTTCCATACTTAGCCAAATTTGCAAGTTGGCTAGAAAGCACTGATTAAGCATGTTTATGAGGTCATAATTTACATGAATGGAGATGTTAAGACAAAATGATAATATGGGTTTATTAAATTTGTACCTAGTTTATTTGGGATAAATTTTAGATCATGTACTAAAGTGAGTCAAAAGTTATGCATATGCAAAGTTAGCCTCCCAGGTAGTTTGACTGTGTTTTATCATAGTCAATTTTGCAATATGGTAAGAAGAGTCAAGTGATAATTTTGATGGTATTATATCTTTCATATGTGAAGGTGTCAAGTGAAAATGGTCATATGGGTTTGTTTATTTTTTAGCATAGATAATTTGTGCTAAATTTGAGATCATGCACTAAAGCATGATAAATTTTATGCAAGCTCAAAGTTGGCCTCTTAGGTAGGTTTTGACATAGTTCGATCTATGATAGAAGATTTTTAGAAGGAATTTTAATGGCGTTATATCTCACATATGTGAGAGTTCCAAGAGTAGTGTTTCTCATGGTTGGATTATCCTATGTGAGGAGATTATTTGGTTTATATTTGAGATCCTGAGATGAAGCACATAAGAAGTTATTAAGGATAAAAAATAGATAGTTAGGAATATTGAAAGGGTCCCCATATTTAGTCATTTTTGAAATTGTAAAGCTCAAGCAAGATCATAGTGTACATTTCTCTAAGAAATTAGGAAACAATGAGATGAAGATAGGTGCAAGATGTTTAATGACTGAACAAAGGTATAAGATAAGGATCCAATAGAAAATGGGTGTTCATATAGATTGATCAAATGGTGAGCATTGATTTTTTAATACTTGGTTGATCTACAAATATCAATGGAGTGCATAGAGTTAACATTATAATATCACATGAGATTAGGTCAACATGACTAAGGTTTAACATCTAAGCATTAGTGTCTATGCATTAAGGATCAAGGAGATTGATGGTGCATCTTTGATGTGATATGAGTGGATATGAGATTCGATCATTATGTTTTAAGGTTAATTGGGACCATTTGTATTTGAATTTGCAAAGTAAAAACTCATGTCTAGTTTTTGGGATATAAATTTTGATCTAAGATGAATTTGTTCATGTAGAAAAAAGTAAAGTGGTAGAGGACTCCAAGGCACATATGAAAATATTGATTTGAAGATCTGTAATTATGTACATGTAGAGATATGGTGCTCTAAATTTGAATATGTTTTCATACTTGTTCTACAAGTGACCCAAGAAGGATGTTTGAGCTTCTATTGATGTTATTTTGATGTATCTTGATGAATTATCTATTAGGGAGTTTTGTAAAATCCTTGAGGATGCTTTTTGATTATTTTATAGGTGTGATCAATCTATATTTAGTTTGAACAAGGATTAATAAGTTGACTGTATGATCGATAATGGTGTTCCTATACATAAGGTCTTTATTTGAGTTGTTTGAGCATATGTAGAGTTGAACTAAGATGATTGTGATCATTTGAGGATGTTGAAGGGGATATAAGGAGTGGACCCATGTATTTGAAAGTGGTATTATGTTAGTTTTTTTATCAAGGGTGAGCTAAATAGGTGAATAGGTCTCCATGAGACTTATAAGGGCTATAAGGGCCTTATTAAAAGGTGTAGTTCCTTAAGGGTGACCCATATATGTTATGGCTGGCCTATGAATATTGTATTGAGTCATGTATTCATGTGAGAGATGAATTAAGGGCTAAGGCATGCCTAATGGTTATCTAAGGTAGTGTTTATCAATATTGTGCTATAAATAGTGAAATTAAAAATGGTTATTTATCAACTTTTTGTGATAGACAAAGGAGAGTTTGGAGAGAGGATTGTGTGTGTGTTTTGTGGAGTGGAGGGATAGAGTGACCTAAGGATGATTTGAAAAGAAGAATAGTTTGAGGATTGTTTGTATGACCTATTGGTCATAATTCTATTAGCATAATAGTGCTCTTATAGATTGAGTATGAACAAAGGTGAAGAGTGATATTCAAAAGTCCATCATCATGTGTTGAAGACATTAGTTTAGAGGTGGATGAGTTCATAAATTTTATTGTGGTAGCTCATCATCTAAGGTGGTTGTAGCCTCCTTGTAAGGTGAAACTTGTTAAAAGGTCTAGTTATTATTACAACCTAGATAGACATGTGTGGTAACACCTTGTGGGATTGACGTCTCACTAAATAGGGATTATGGTTCCTTGATCATTTATAGATTGTCTAAATTGGATTTTTTTATTATAAGATAGTAGTATATTTTCAATTTTTAGTGGGTTTTATTCCCCAAAATGGTTTCCCACATATGTCATGTATTATGTGATTGATCTTGCATTGTCATTCTTGCTCATTTCTATGAAAGATATGTATGCTTCATGGATTCTTGTGGTGACTAATTAAGTGTTTGTAAAGATTAGAATTGAAGTTGGATTATTTGGGCTCATTGATTCACACCCTCTCAGTGATTATACCTCTAACATCCTCTTCACTTAACTTTCTTTATTTCTCACTTTGGCCCTTCAAGGGCTATTAGGCCTAATGCATACCTCCTAAGTGGTTTATTGGCCCTAAGGCCTTCTTTTTGGCTTCCATCCTCATCTTAATTTTTATCATATTTAATCCAAATTACATCAACTGATAGTAAGTTTTTATACCTTTTCTTTCCTTGCCTTTGTCCCACTAACCTTGATTCTTAAGCCTAATCCTTGTAACCCTTAAAAAACCTAAACCTCCTTATTAAAAAAATATGCATAGTTTATTATAAATATGATACTTGTTTCAAGTACCCATTAATTACCTTCAACTTCATGCAATGTTTCTTATCTCAACTCTTATCATAACCTCACTAACTCACCACCTCATTTTCTCTATTATGTCTCTTAAGCCTTAAACACTTGCTCATTCATGTATTCCATACAATACTATACTATACCACTCCAAAAATATCATAATATTTAATATAAAAATAAAATACACTTAATTATAAAGTTTCAAGATTTTCCTAGGGTGGAATCACCATATATTCCACTTTTAATTCCAAAACCCTAGTTCTTGGTTAGACAAACATGTAGAAGGCCAAGAGGCTAAATTGAATTTAAAGACACATAAATCACTCTAAATAACTATTCAAATTATGTACTACATCCCCTTAAATTCTAAAATAATTACTTTTACCGAGTTCTTAGTGTATGCTTGGATTGTGTATGAAGATTCTTGAACTTTCATACCTCTCTATAGGCTTCTAAACTTCCAATGGATATGTATTTAACAATTACAAATATTCAACTTGGTAAAGATATAAAATAATTAATAAATACTCATAACCATTCACAATTTTAACTCACTTGTCAGTCTAATTGTATTATCACTAAATGGATCACAAATGGGACTATATTGAGTCTAATGAAACTTGAAGTAGAGTTTTACCTTCCTAATGGATTGTGAAATTATAAAATGGATTGATCTTGTCAAATGAAAACCCTATAAAAAATTTCTCAACATCAAATAAATTATAATTGGTTCCAAGAATAAAATCTATCAACTTTTTGCTTAAATGTGTCTAAAACAGAGTCCCTCTTAGACTATGTATACAACTTTCTTTTCTATCTTCCCTTTTGATGGTTATTTGATATGCTAGGACTATGTTACATAGAATTTCTTGTTATTATTATAATATTTATATGGCATCACTTAATTATTAAAATTACTAAATAAAACTTATTCTATGTAAATAAGCTAATAAATTGAGATTGTTTATAGGCTTTGAATTACACAAAATTGACTCACAAATGTTCTTTTAATTATTAATTAATTAATTACTCATGCAACAACAAAAAAAATTCACAAAGGAGGGAAGAGTTATTTCTATGTTAAATATATCCTCCTATCTCTCTCCTACACTAACACTCTAATATGCACTTTTTATATCCTTACTTTCCACACCAAACATGCAATAACCATCTTTTTTTGCCACCTCTATTCAAGGGGTAGTTACAACCTTCTTGTTTATTTAAATTTATTTGACCTCTTAGAAATTATAAATTAAATTAAATTATATTAATACACCATATTATGACCCTCTAGGATATTTTACAACCATTATCTAACCTTTACACTTCACACTAGACTTAGATTGCCATTCTAAGCCTAGGTTTATAATTTAAATTTTAAATTTGAGATTTGGCGGGAAAACTTAGAGTAGATAAAATCACATAAATTCAAAGATACTCAATGACTCTAATGACATTTATGGGTCCCAAAAATAACTTTAAATCTCATTACAAACCAAAAATGATAACAATGTACTCAATGACATATTTACAAGCCTTTTCTCTAGTGATGCTCTACATCAACGAGTGGAGGGACTTTGAGCATGCACATAGTTAATTCAGTAGAATATTCATAGAGGTAAGTCACAAAATTCTATTTAAAATGTATCCTATCTATTGATATATATGTGGGGTGGACTCCATCTATAGATTTATTATTCTACTGTGATTATATCATGTGATATTATATCAAACATTTTTGAGCTATGTGTGTGTGTGTGTTATTTTGATGACTCATGGATGTTATGGATGTACTTATTTTATTTTTAGCATGTGTTTGATTTTTATATATGTTATTTGAAAATTTATGATGTATGTGTTTATTATTTTTTGCAAAATTTGAACAAATGCATGGTAAAAAAATAATGATAATGGAAATAGTTTTGAAAAATGAGAACAAAAAAGAGAAAAAAATATCAATCATGAAGAAATGTAAATAAAATTTATAATATAATAAGAGAGATAATATAAATGTAAGGTAATAGGAAATATCAATGTGAAAAATAAAAATGTAAACAAATATATGAATACAAGGGAATATCAAATGTAAATGAAGTAAATAATCAAATATTGATGTAAACAAAGGACAATGAAAACAAAGATATGCAAACCAAAGTATGTGGATAAATAAATATCAATGTAAAAAAATTCAGGAATACTAAAACAAAGTAATATTAGTAAGAAATATCAATGTAAGCAAAGTCATAAAATATGTAAACAAAGATATGTAAACAAATGAGATGAAAATAAGAGTAGTAATAATATAAAATCCAAACTTAGAGTTTTTATTTAGTCAATAATGTGAAATATTAAATTTATTATGTGAAAACAATATGACATGTAGTATATGGAGGATCAAAAACAATTTTTTGTGGAAGCCCTAGTCCTATCTAAGGTCTTACATTGTAACTGACAAATGGATAACCAAGTGGTATTTATTTGTAGGAGAAAGGGGATTTTTTGAGGAATGCCTTATCCTATCCAAGGTCTTACATTGAAAATAAAAAATGGACTACCAAATATGGATGAAAATAATTTAGAGAGAAAGGAATTTTGTGAGGAAGGCCTAGTCTTATCAAATGTCTTGCACTACAACTCACATAAAATTAACCACATAGGTAAGATCAGTGTAGAAGTAATATGCATCAAGGGGAGTTTATTTTTAGGAAGGGTGTTATGAAACTAGGGAATGAAAATATTGAACATAGGTGTTATAATAATCCTTAGTATAAATAAAGCATAAAGTTTTGCAAGTGCTTAAGATTTTATTTGGACAAAAAATTAATTAAGATAATCTTACTAGTAGATGTAAAGTAGTTGGCTAATGAGTGAATTACCTAGATCATCTCATGAAGTTTATTTATATAAAAATTAAAATTATCCTATATCCCCCACAACATGTTCCCCATTATTTAGGACCCCTTATAGAGCCATCAATCTACTACAAAGATTGGGTACTTGTGTGAAAAATTAGATGCCACTAGATGTAATAATGAGACCTATCCTAGTCTACTAACCTACTGCATCCCAATGAACTTTAACTCTATTATGAGGCTAACTATGGAGTTTGACCTTCAACAAGAATAAGATATGTGCTAAAAAAGTATCACTTCTTTTGGTATGATTTTGAATTTTGAATATTGTTTTTTCCATTTAATCATTTCCTTTTGTTTGAATGATTTGGATTTTAAAGTTTACAAATTTTTCTATTCCTCCTCTATATGGATTTGAAAGAATCAAACATGAGTGATATATATATGTATAACACAAATAATATTACACCTTGGTTACAATAAATAAGTACTTAAAACTTATATTGGCTTTAAAAATGTTTAGACTTAACCAAAATCAAATATACAATCTCAAGACTAACCTTATGTGTGCTTAAGATGAGGGATATATAGGAGAAGAAAGGATATCATGAGATACTTGTGTAAATAATGGCACACTGATGAATATGCTTCATAATTGATTATAGGGATAATAGGATAGTGTAGTGTGTGGTCTAAATTTCCAAGTCACATAAATAACTATAATATTCAACATGTAATCTAACATAAACATCTAATTAATGAAAAATCATGCCAACATAGTGGGAAATAAAGTGTTTGGAAAGTATTTAAAGACTTGAAACTAAAACATGAACATTGATGTAAAAATATTTGAAAGTTTGTATATAAAGAATTATGAATGTAAGAACAAAAATGTATAAATAAAGTAAAGAAATGAACTATAAGAAATACATCACAAATGATATAATGAAGTAAGAATATCAAAAAATAATTAGGTAAAAGTGTGAGGCATATATTCCATATAAAAATAATGTGTTCAAAAATATAGATAGATTTCATTACATACATAATCAATGACATATGTTATGTACTGTTATAATTAGAATATATATTTTACCATAGTCTCATCTATCTTTACTAAGATATGTGTGATCACTTCTTGTTTCACTGTCTTAATGAAAAATGT
This sequence comes from Torreya grandis, assembly GCA_037957365.1. NCBI lineage: Eukaryota > Viridiplantae > Streptophyta > Pinopsida > Cupressales > Taxaceae > Torreya > Torreya grandis. The sequence continues at coordinate 28,032 of JARHVA010003847.1, forward strand.
AGGTGTGATAGAACAAAAAGAAGGTTTATTTATGTGGTATATTATGTGAAGGGTAATCAATATGAGGAACTACTATTGCAATGTGATTGTATGTATCTGATCTTTGAGGTGATGTATGGGATGGGGAAGTGGTAGCATTCACCCATGAATGACCCTAGGTGCATTATTGGGAATGTTATGGTGTAGGCCATGGAAAATCAAGGAAGTGTTGTTTTAAAATTCTACACCAATTTGTATGATGTCTAGCACACTAGTGCCAATAGAAATAGACCTACCCATGTTTATGGATATACTATGAAAGAATCTTGGGATGAGGTATAGTCTTATTAAGATATTGTTCCTTATTTGGATGAAGTGCATCAATATACTACTAAATTTTTTAGTAGTGTATAGAGGTATACATGGTTATACCATGAAAAAAAATAAGTATGTCTAGGAGTGTCTAACTTTGGAGGTCTATGATCTATAGGAAGAGTAGAACTAGATGTTTTTTACTATGATAATAACATTTGATTTGTATAGAAATCCTTGGCCCAATGAGTAACAACATTATATAACTCATAATATGGCTCATTTGCCCATCATGTAGGTAGAGGACCAAGCTTAGGCAAAGGTAGTATGCCATTACCATTAGTATTAGAATTTAGAGTAGGGTATATGCTAAGATCAACAACTATGATATATGTACACAATGTATGTCAGTGTAATGTGGTTAAAGTCTTAAGAGGGAGCAAGCTCGAAGTATCAAAAAATATGGAAAACCAATATGGTCTTGTCATAGCATGAACAATAAGCACACTCTAAAGAGGATTAATAATGTCTGGGTGAGAAGTAGAGTGTGTGTTCCATATCTAACCTGTGAACATCAATGAAGAAGAAATAATGTCACATTATAAATAAGAAGGAACTACATCAATAAAGCTTATACTATGAAAATAATATTGTAAATAAGAAAGATATCTAAGTATTTACATATTTTTAGCTTGAGAAAAACTATCTAAAAAGGAGTCATATAATGAATAGCCATCATCATATTTAGGAGTATGAATATTAATAAAGAAACTATTATTGATCTTATCAATCAAAGAATCATGATGAATGGATTATTTAGTATTGGCTAGAGTAACAAAAATCACATCAATTAGTGTTTTGTCAAGACCAAGGTCATAAAGAATGAGGTAATAAATAAATTATGTGTGAATGGAGATTAGAAGTTTTGATTTTTAAGCTAATATCATCCAATTCATCATCATTTGAATATAATAGGTTAGGTAGTATATTTTACAAAATTTTAAGGTGAATAGTATATCCTTTTAGTAGATTTAACATGGTAGTTAAATCATTGGGATTCATGAAAGGAAATGTTAGGTAAAGGTTCAAGAGTGGAGATTTATAAAACACTAGGTTCTTGGAATTGTTTTAAATTCCACGGGTTTGTGTCTTCTTGAATATTTTAAATATCACTGTTATGAGTAAATTGAACACATTGTTATGGCAGTGATGTGATATCACACATGCAATGTGTCCAAGTTTGACTAAGTAAGATGTTATATAATAATGGAAAGTTAAAGATCATGAATTTAATACAAATAATGACAAGAGTAACTATTATCACTTAAGCCACATGCTCATTGAATTGTAAGATGGTTTAATGAGACAATGGGATCATCCCCCAAGGTGTGAGAATATTTTGCTCCTTAATATTAACCTCTAGAGAAGACCAAATTTTTCTAATCAAAATACATCTAATTTAGGATCAGTATGTAGGCCTAAAAGAGATGAAAGGAAATCTATTTCTACTCCTAAATCTAAAAATATTGAGGGGAAAAGGGAGAGGGGGTTTCTAAAATGTAAAAGGTAATGCACGAATATTACAAAGAGAAACTCTATGAGCTTTGAAGAACACACTAAAAATTTAAAAGGATGAGTAAATATCACACAATCTCTAAAATGGATGCTTTAATTATATAAGTGATTCACATGGAGGTGCATGATGTAATAAAACACTAAGAGGGATGATAAATGATCCATAGGTGGAATTTGTATAGAATTATGTGCACATAATATATGATTTAAAAGAGAGATCCAAGTTCTACATAGAGGTGCTGGGGAATGGACAAAAATGAGATCGATGAAGATTATACAAAGGTAGATATCAAGAAACTACAAAATACATAAAAAATGTAATAAAATGGAGAAAGGCAAACTCACTTCTCATTAAAATGCAATACTTAGGTAGTAAAGGGCTCATGGAGGGAAAATTTTGGAAGCATTATTGTGCCTAGAAATGTCAACCATTTTACAATATAAGACCCAATATTTTATAGGCAATGGGAAGCCTACATGTCATTGATTTAGTTTCACCCACTATTAGGGAAGTTAGAAATTTTGATGATGATTTAGGGAAGCAACTGAGACTCTAAATAAAATGGATGGGTGCCCATGCTCAATCATGACAATCATAAATTGGGTATCTCAACCATTTTGATCTCCTCAATATTTCCATAAACTATATCTATGTAGTTGTCCACTATGCCTTTTTAAAGATGTAATCATATTCGTCATCCTCATGTTCCCCATGCACATGCTACCATAATGACTTGGCTAAAATCAACTATTTTTCCACCCACTTTATGATTTCTAGTCAATCCATTATATAAATATCACCTTTGATGGTTTTGATGGCCATGCAAGATGTCAAATTTAGGTTGATATACTAATGATGTGGCACTATTTCATTCGTTATCTCCTTTGTTATTTATCCATGACTTATGTACTTAGGGCCTGTCACTTCCATGTGGTGGGACATTATTATCACTTAGGTTCCCCAAGCTCTAAGAAAATGTTAGATCTTGGGGGTCCCTCATTGGTTGACTACTTATTATGTTAGTCTAAAACTATTAGTCTAGGAGGATCCTAGATTGATAGGTGCCCACATGTCCTCCTTTGTTTGGGATCAAAAGTCTTGTACTCTAAATGTATCCTGAGACTACACATGTACATGTGGTTGACTATGGTTAGCCCCTAGGACCTAGAGTCAGAGATGACATTTTTGATAGGTGACCATGTGGTGACCTATGATTAAATTATGGAGTTGACTCCATTAACACCTAGGGATTTTGGCTATAGATCTAACATCTAATAGATTAGGAGTGTAGACACCTAAAATTGGCCACTAATAACCTCCAATAAGGATTTTGGCCAATTTTAACCTAAAATGCACAATTTAGCCTAAAAACACTAAAACATGATGAGAAATTGATGTATTCAAGTGCTAATTTTGGCAATACAATTTATGGACCAGCTAACTTTGATCAAAACATTTTGAGTCAAAATGCCAATTTTGCACCTAGGTGATCTAGATTGCTCTTTCCTATCAAATCTTCTACACAAGACACAAGCCTTTATTATTTATTTTTATTAACATCCTAAATTAGAATATGGTTCTAATGCATCTGAAAGTGACTTCCAATTCCAATCTAATCAAAATTTGGACCAATAACAAGGCATTCTAATCAATTTGAGTAATTTGTGCACAAAGTGCTTAATCATGCTTAAGATCTAATTAACAAAAATCAAGGCATAATTAATAATTCCATGAAAAATTGTTGAATAATTGTTTTTATAAATGAATATTGAATAACTACATCATCAAGTGACCTCATTTCTTGGGAAGACATCCCTGGGCCATAAATGCCACAAATATCAGGATTCATGCCTCCCATGCCTCATCAATGCCTTCCATGATGCCTTTCATGCATATTAATTGACCCTTCTTCCAATTTCATGATGAGGATAATTACAAACTTAATTCCAAAAAATGAATTATTCCTGAACCACACATCTCAATCTTGAGATGGATGGTTCAGGTTGATTCTGATCAATCTCAAAATTCTATAAATAGAGAGGCCATGAAAATCATTTCTAAGACATGATTATGCAAAGTTATAATGCCAAATTGGTTCCAAAAGATTAAAAAAACTAGAGTTATAATGCCAAATTGATTCCAAGCCAAGCCAAGCCATAAGCCAAAGGTGCCAAAGAGAGATGGAGGTAGTCAAACTTCCATTACTAAGGAATTCATGAGCATAAGCCGAGCAAGCCACTACAACAACCATTTTGGAGCATCCAAGGGAGGTAAGAGAAAGTTTTATTTTGAATTTTAGTTGTGTGTTTCATTCATGATTGTTAACTAAGCTCTCCCTAGTGTTTAGGCCTAGATATTTTATGATATTAGTGTGTTTATTTCATTTTGTTTTCATTTTGAAACTAACACCATACTAACCATCCTCTCTTGAGTCAAATTCTTAGATCACATAATGGCATGATCGATGGGACTAGATGCATCTCATACCTAAAGAAGACCATTTTGAAACTCTAATATATTTATTTGGACCTTTAAAACTCTTGCAAATTGATTTTCTAAATTTATTTTTCCATTTTTTATTTGTCACAGTTTTACACAATAACCAACATCAACAAGTAAGACCAACATCGATTACATATCTTAACCAACATCGATCTTCAAAATAAACATCAGTTATATACCTATAAAATTGGTCATATTGGTATAACTGATGTCAGTTACATAACCAATATTAGTTATCTAAAGTAACCATTGTCAGTTCTAATAATGAATGTCGGTCACTATGTTTTTCTTAAAACATAGACCCGAGAGCTATTTTTCCAAAGTTCATTATTTCAAACCAAAAAGATATTCAAAGCTAAAGGAAATGCTAACATTTTTTCTATAGTACCAAGCTTGATATTTTCTCAAAACATGTTTAAATCACTTTTTCATGCTTAAAAATCAATTAGGAACCTTGTTTTAATGTTTAACAAAGAATTTAGATGTTTAAATGAATGTTTTGAAAGTTTTCAACTAAGACCAAGGGGTCAAATGAACACCACCAAATCTTTCATTTTGGGTTTAAAATTGAACACACTTATCAATTCTTATTTGAAATAGTTGTTTAATCTAATTTTTGTTTATAAAAAAGAAGAATGTTGCATGTATGCTCTTCTATTTGTCTCCTACAGGGAACCCTTGGAATCAAAAACACCATTCCTATTACAAGTAGCCTAATCCAAGGCTTAGAAAGAAAGTCATCTAAAGCACTCCCCAAAAACTTTTCAAAGTTTAGGTGATCTTGAAAATGACCCTAAAGTCTTTCTATTTCATGATTTCTTTATTTTTATTCAAACTTGGCTTGCAAGGGGGACTTCATCACCTCTCACAACTTCTTTAGGGAAGCTTTGACCTAAGGTTTCACCTCCTAGCATTGAATTCATTTGGATCCTTTGGAGTTACACATGGGATGTAGTATCACTTTGGACATTGCACTACACTGAGTGAATATTATGATGTAGTGGTTACGAAAAGGACTAGACCTTTTTGCAACAAGCCAAGTGATATGGACCCAAAATCTATGATTCTATTTTGCATTGTTTGGTGTAAAATTCATTGTGCAATTTATTCCCCTAGATCATTTGAAAACTTGTTAGATCTTAGATAAATCCCCACTTGTCATAGAAGTATTGTTGGTTTAAGGTGCACCTCAAGGTCCATGTCACAGTACTATCATTTGAGAGAGGGGGGTGTAAAAACCCTACTATATAATGTGCATTTACTTTTGGATAAACACTTAAAATCTTCTCAAATGACGTATATTAATGGATTCCAACAATACCAAGCAACCAAGTCATTTTAAGATCTAAGGGTGATTAATTAGTTGGTCTTTTCCTAGATTAAAGTCTTGTTTGAAGTCAAAACTTGGTATAAACAAATAATCCAAACCAAACACATAGTCCAAATTTTCATTTGAACAAAGAGGCATTATGCTACCCATGTAAGATCATCAATTTGCCTTGTTCAAAAGTTCATCAAAAGCTTGAGAGTCATATCATCCACTTCAGTGTAGTTATGCTACCCAATTGAGTCTATATCTTTACCAAAGTTGTTTAAGTCCACTTATAATCTAAATTCAGAATTACACCTTTATAAGTTCGTAGGGTTGATGTGATAAATGGGTTCACCATTTGCACTAAACTTGAGGGAACTTAGGTTTAATTTCCAATTTGGGTTGAATGTTGTTTAATACTCATAATCATTGTCATAACTTGGTAGAATTAATCCATTTTGTGATAAACACTTGCACTTTGAGTATATACACCACAACATTTTGAGTTGAAAAAAGTAGTGTTATGTTGTCAAAATTGTGAGAAAATATATTTTCCTTAGAAAGTCTTTTAAACAAACTTTTTTTGTCATACCTTTTGGGTAGTATATCATCATTACACTTCCCAAAACATTTCAGATAGTGTTTCATAGACCCTCTCGCATAGAGTTTCAAATTTGTTCCTACATTTTAAGGCTAATTCGAGTGTTATTTTGTGATCTTTATCTAAAGCACAGTTATACTATTCACCTTTATCTATCTTGTTTATCAAAAGAACCAAGTTTTATACCATTATTTATGAGAAAATAAATTATTCCTAAAGTGTCTTTTATTTCATACCTTATACCTAGTTGATCAAGTTCATGACCATGAAGCAAATGCATAGTGTTTGTTAGAAGTGTTTCAAATCTGTTATATTAAAAACTTTCATCTATTTTCAAAGTCTATATTTTGACACCATTTGGCCAAGAGTCCTATTACATGCCTTATTTGAGCATAGCTTTTGACACCATGTTTGGCCAAAAGACCTAGCAAATTTTAAATTCCTAGATTAGACTGATTTGAAACACTTTGACCTTAGAGTTTGGAATTTTGATTTTTGGTCCATTTACTTTCTTACCTTTCTATGAATAGTGAAAAATTAGATACTTCATTCTATCTTTTTCCTCACAAATCTATACCAAGTTGAAGGCACAATTTATTTTAGATCTTGCCCTTTTTAGAATCTATAGAACTCTTTGACCCTTTATCGTAAACCATTGACTACAAATCCCAACATGTATTCCTACACTTATAGTGGACTTATGTACAAACTTTCAAATCTATTATATTAAAAACTTTCATCTATTTTCAAAGTCTAGCTTTTGACACCATTTGGTCAAGAGTCCTATTACATGCCTTGTTTGAGCATAGCTTTTGACACCATGTTTGGCCAAAAGACCTAGCAAATTTTAAATTCCTAGATTAGACTAATTTGAAACACTGACCTTAGAGTTTGGAATTTTGATTTTTGGTCCATTTACTTTCTTACCTTTGTGTGAACAATGAAACATTAGATACTTCATGCTAGCTTGTTCCTCACAAATCTATACCAAGTTAAAGGCATAATTTATTTTAGATCTTATCCTTTTTAGAATCTATATAACTCTTTGACCCTTTATTGTAAACCATTGACTATGGATCCCAACATGTATTCCTACACTCATAGTGGACTTATGTACAATCCAAGGATTAGTAATGTAGTTGTGTAGGAAGAAATGGTGCAAAACCCCTATATGGATAATATTTCTTATGAGATGGATTCTTATCCCTCATCTAATACTCAATCTTGGGCACAAAGCCAAGATCTATTGGATAATTATTTGATTAACACACCACCTTACTCAAAACAAGACCAAGAATAAACCACACAATACCTAGCCATAATACCCACAATAGATGAGCTAGTTCTTCAACAATCACATCCTACTAATATGGGTTCATGTATAATCCATTTTTGTTTGAGTGAAATTTTTTAGAGAATAAAGATGAGATTTTGGTTAGAGCCATAGAGGTAGAGGCCAAGTTTCTAGTAGACTTCTCTCATGAAAATTTTCTAAGTCTAGTAAGAGTGCCCCACAATATCATTTACAATTAACAAGCTTCTTCTAACAATCCTATGGCTCTAATCCAAATAATGTATCAAGACCCTAATATATCCAATCAAGGCAAAAACATCATGGAATATCACTTTAACCAAATGTAAACAACATATAAAACCTAACTAAATTTAGCATGTGATTTCAATCAGATGAACATGGTGAGTAAGCCTCTTATTAACCTAGTTCCTTCAACAAGAGTGTTGATAGAGTTAACTGGACAAGAGAATCCAAGTTATGACCCATTCATATAAACTGCTTTGATAGATAACTTGATATATATGTCTATTATTGAAGAAGTGTATTCAACCTCTACACTGAATAGTGAGCCAAATGTAGTGGATAATGTACAAACAATATCTAATCCTAATCAAAGTGGTACTAATGCACAAACAACTATCCAACAACATGTGCTTATATTTAATCCCATGAGTAGATCATCATACTAGGGAATAGGGGTTTATACACCCCAACCTCAACCAATTGCTTCCTCAAGTGTACAACCTATAAGATTAAGTAATCAAACAATGGCCAATGTCATGCCTCAATGATAGAATGTGATGAATCTTACTCCCCCTTAATAGGTAATGAGTAGTTTTCCATAATATAAGACACAATATAGTGTATTAATGCAATAGAGGAAAAATACATTACCACCTCATATAGGGGCAACAAATGTTCCAACTCACCAAGTAACGATGAACATACCTCTTTAGTCATAGACTAATATGCCAAATCAAAACCAAGCAATGACTAGTCAACATGTAAATATTGGTCAACAATATATGCTAAATATATAACTTTATTTCACTTTCTCTTAGGGATTCATGTAACAAGGAGGTCCCCATATTTCTCAAGTACCTATTAGATAACCATTGGTTCAAAATGTGCCACAAATTTAGAGACAGGGTCTTGGTCCACAAGTTCCCACTCCAGATCAAGGTTTGATTAGTCGGTAGCATATCCATTTTCAACCACAACAGGCACAATATAGTTATATCCATTCATCCCAACCAAAAAATCCTCCAATTCAAACCTTTATTTCCAACCCAAACTAGAATATTATGCAAATAATTATACAATTTCAAGTACATCCCAACCCACCTATGCATATTCCTGGTACATTCCCCAATGTAGCCAATATACCCCAATAGGTGTCTCCATCATACCCTAGTCAAAGTGTCTCACTTGTGACCTCACAAGCATTTACCCAAACCAACATTCTCCCTCAAACCAATGTCCCTTCTAGTTTATTATCCCAAGAATTAAAACAAATGAAGGATGTAATTGTTACTATTCAAGTAGGTAAATAGACTAAAAATTTCAAATTAGATAATGTGTGTTCCTATCCATTCAACATGGAGTATTTATAGATACCATTTCCTCCAAGATACGAACCACCCAAATTTTTCAAATACAAAGGGAAAGGTGACCCTAAAGCTCATTTGACTAAATTCTTTATTGTATGTCAACTAGTGGCATATAGCGACATATACCTTTTGCTATTGTTTCTAAGGAACTTGGATGGATAAGCCTTGGAGTGGTTTCTAAATTTTCCATAGAATTTAGTAATGAACTTTGATGATCTTTTTGATAAATTTGTGTAGCACTTTTCCTATAATCTTGAGCATGAGATTTCATTAGTGGAATTAATACAAGCAAAATAAAAATCTGGTGAGAGTTTTACAAGTTATTTACAGTGAAGGAGAGGCCTTGCAAGCCATTTCACCCATAGCTTACTAGATAAATAATTAGCCACTGTGTTTACTAAAAATTTTCATAGTGAGATAGCTTATCATCTAGAACTAGAATGTGCACATACATTCAAAGAGATCATTGATAAAGGTTTGTTGATTGAGTGGGCACTCATCAATAAAGGAGTCATCAAGCTTAGTTCAAATAATCAAAATCAAGGTACCAATCAAGAAAATGACCAAAAAAATCTCATATTCAATGACAAGAAATGCAACTAACACGGGCCAATAACCAAGAAAGATCAAAGCAATTCAACTAAAATAGGAATGTTTTTGGAATTGGAGTAACTGAATCTCATTATGTCCAAATGGCACAAACATATTCCACACCACCTTTTCATCTTACTCCTACCCAAAAACCTCTCCAACCAATGCCTCAAGCACAATAACCAAAGCTTGCACAACAAATACAACAACCTTTACCATTGCAAACTCCTCCTCCTAAGAGAACTGTGCCTGCATGTCATGTCTTTAGTGACCTAGGAAAACCTATTGAGTTTGTATTTCACAAGCTTGCTACCACTAATATGATTAGTTGGACTATACCAAAGCATTATCCATAAGGCATTCCTTATCTTGATTGGTATCGTGAAAATGAATTTTGTGACTATCATCAGGTCAATAGGCATAATTTATGAAGATGTGTCCAAATCAATAATTTAATTGAGAATATGTGGAGAATGGGGAAATAAAATTGGATAATGGTACTTCCACTTCCAATAAAACTATTGGGATTTATCAAAACTCCTTTCCCTAACATAAAAACTAGTAGAAAAAAATAATTATCAATAACAACAACAATAACTAGTGTAATAGCAAAATTAATAGTATCAAAATCAAAGGCCAAACCAACAAAATTAAAAAAATTAATAGCAAAACCCATAATTATAGAACAATGGAAAAAACCAAGGTCAAAATAGTAGTAAACAACAAACCCACAATGCAGTTTCACATGATTACAATAAGGCTATAGGTCATATTGCAGGGGGTAGTGTTAATACCATCTTAATTAATCCTAGACCAAACACTAATTAGCCTAAAAAATTGCTAAATAACACCATTCAACCAAATTATATAGATAATCCTTCTTTGACCTAAGAGTGCATACAGTCAAACCAAGGAATTCCCCTTTTGGACCTTATATCGACAACTCATTCTTACCACGTGACCACATGCAAGTGCACTAGAAATTGAGACTTGTCATGTCTGGTCCCACACCATTCCCAACATCAGTTATTAATAATTTTAAAGAATTTAATCTTGATTTTGTAGTCTAACCAACTACTATCCCAGGCCCACAACCAACTATTCAGCCTCAGAATAAACCATTCACTACTGACCAAGACAAGAAGTTTCATATTGTAGAATAATTGAAAAAGACACTAGTATAAATTTCAATTTTTTATTTGTTGAAAATGTCAATAATCCACAAAAACATCTTGAATGAGTTTTTAACCCAATCCAATATTGCTAATGACATATCCCTTGATAAATTTCAAGCTTTGGTTAGACACCTAGCTTTAGCCCAACAAGTCACATTCAACCAAAGCGATATGTCTTCCCTTGGCCCGCTCCATAATAATCCATTATACATAGAATTTTATATAAGATGGCATAAAGTAAAATGTGTCCTTATTGAAAATAGATCCAACCTCAACATAGTGTCTCTAAATCTCATTAAGCTTCTTAGGTACACAATGATAGATTTATAATAAAAAACAATAACTATTAAAGATTATGATAATCATAAAAAGAGTCACAAGGAACCAATAGTTTTCAAGTTATCATTGGGCCTTTGACCCATGATACACTTTTCCATGTGATTGATCTTGAGTTATCATATAATATACTTATAGGCGAGCCTTGGTTACATGAGATTCATGCAGTCACGTCAATGCTACACCAATGTATCAAGTTTTCCCATTCAGGGATGGAAGTGAATATTCCAGGAGATTTTACACCCATAAGAACAGTACAAGCATCTTGAGGCCAAATTTCAAAGCTATAATTATTAGATATCATGAATCCAAGTTCCAAAAAGGATAAAGGAAAGGCTATACTTATTGATCCTTCACTAGATAATTGCATAGATCCTAATACCTTGGATTCCCTTTCCCACATGCTGCCCCCTAAGGCTTCCAATCATTTCACCATTTTAGATAATGAATCAAGAGAGTATGTGACCCATAATACATTTCATATTGCCAATCTTTCTCAGAATTTAAAAACCTTTAGGTGACCTAAAGTCACCCCACATAATCATTGGTGACAAAAGAAAAAAGATAAGGGACCTATCACATTTATACCAACATTTAGCCTAGAACCTAACCCTCTTAAAGGATATGAATCATGTTTATACAATGACAACCAAGCTAACTATTATAAAAGTGCAAATAATCCTATTCCTAATAGGATCATGGAGCATCACAAATATGGAAGAAGAGGCCTTGGACCAAATCAACAAGGAACCATCAAGCCAATTTCCATGACTAAGTATGAAAGACCTTATGGACTTGGATTTATACTACCTAGGAGTGAACCCACATATCTTGTTCAAACTCCATCACCAACGACTAGTGATGATGATGTCGACAGTGAAGTAGAGTCTGATCATAGACTCACCTTTGATAACCTAGCTAAAACCAACTTGTCTATTAACAATACCATTTGTACCCTTACCGTAGCCATTCATCACAACCCTTTGCCATTGTATTACCCCCAACTGATAAATTAGGACCAACAAGAATCTAGTCTGTTGATTGATGAGTTCTAGAATGATGAAGCATTATATGATTTCTTAGGCCTTAGAGATAACATTTCATTGGGAGATCAAAAATTAGGATTCTCAATCACATTAGATCCTGTAGCCTATTTTGGAGAGCAAGTGAACACCCTTAGCCAAAAACAAATAAGTAAAACATTGAGATCCAAAAGTGAAAACCTCTTTGATGTGATTTCTAACTAGGGAAAAATTAAAGATAAAGGCTAATCTAGTGGTGAAAACCTATTTCAAGCACCATTAGATGGGGGTGTTCATTTTTCTTTGAATTTAGACTAGGAAACCACTAATGATGAACTTGCATGTGGATCCACATTTAGCTTTGATGAAAAAACATGTATTTGATCAAATTCTTTAAGAAATTTTGACTATTTTTATCACATGGTTAGATCTCCCATTAGGGGATTCAGATTCATCATGCCTAGGAGAAGTTGAATAGCAAGTCCTAATAGAGGACCTTGACATAATCTAATAATTCAAGTCATTGCCTACTATCCTAGAAGATAGTTTGACCCTTATAGTTGAAGATACAACACAGTGAAACATCAGGACTCCATCAGACCTAAAATGGATAAAATTAGGCATGTACCTCACTGAAGAGGAACATGACATCTTTATAGATCTATTGAGAGAATTTGTAGATATCTTTACATGGGCCTATTTTGAAATGTCAAGTTTAGACCCCACCTTGGTTCTGCACCACCTTGTGGTTAATCTTGATGCCAAACTGGTAAAACAAAAGTTACATAAGATGCAACCTTACATTACTGTATTGGTAAAGAAAGAATTTGAAAAATTGTTAGAAGCAAGATGTATTCAATCCAATGATTACTTAGAATAGATCTCTAATGTGGTACCTACTAGTAAAAAGCTTGAAAGAATTAGAATTTATATTATTTTTTTAGACATCAACAAAACTTGTCCTAAAGATGATTTTCCCTTGCCTAATATCAACATGATCATTGAATCCATGGCTAGTTATTGAATGATTTCACTCATGGATGGATTTTTAGGATATAACCAAATTAGAATATCACTATAAGACCAACATAAAATAACATTCACCACTCCATGGGGAAAATTTTTTTATCAGGTGATGCCATTTGGCCTTAAGAATACTGGATCCACATATCAAAGGGCCATGACTATCATATTCCATGATATGATGCATGATATTGTCGAAGACTATGTTAATGACATATTAGAAAAATCCAAAACCAAGGCTGACCATCTAGCAGTGCTATGTAAGATATTTGAAAGATTACAGGAGTAAAAAGTCAAACTCAATCCAAAGAAATGTGTGTTTAGTGTAACTTCAAGAAAATTAATTATCTTCATTATGTCTCATAAAGGTATTGAATTCAATCTGGCTAGAGTCTATGTTATAATTGAGATGCTACTACTAACCAATTTAAAACAACTCTATAGTTTATAAGGTAAGATCTAATCAATCTGATGCTTCATCTCTCAATTATCATACAACTTCCATCCATTTACACATATTTTGAAAAAGGGAGTTACATTTCATTGGTATGATCACTACCAAATAACTTTTCAACAACTCAAAGACTATCTTGTCAATCTGCCTATTTTATTACCTCCTATCCTAGGAAAGCCATTCTTGTTATACTTATCAACTATCGACCATGCTCTGGGGGAACTCTTGGCTCAACATCATGGCAATGGAAAGGATCATGTTGTATACTACCTAAGCCCTACTTTTTTTACATATGAACATAACTATGAACCTATTGAAAAAGCTTGTCTAGCCATGGTTTTCATAGCTCAGAAACTATGCCATTACATTTTGAATAATAATACCATGGTCATTTCAAAAGTAGATCTACTCAAGTATCTACTATTTAAAATAACTTTTCAAGGTAGAATGGCTAAATGACTCATGATTCTTAGTGAGTTTGACATAGAGTATGCCAATCAGAAAGAAATCATGGGATAAGTTCTTGCAGATCAACTTGTTGAAACACCTCTCATAGATACACAACCACTCACATATTAATTTCTTGATGAATCTATCATGACCATCATTGGCATGCCCCTTGAGGAGTATCCCTAGAAGCTATATTTTGATGGTTTATTTAATAAACATGGATCGAGGGTAGGCTTATTATTTATTACAACACATGGGGATCTAGTCCCTAAATCATTCAGAATCAACTTTCCTCGTATGAACAACATGGCTGAGTATGAATCACTTGTTGTAGGACTTCGACAAGAATTGCATTGGAATATATATCATCTCCAATTTTATGGTGATTTTTATTTAATCATCAATTAGGTCACAGATCATTTCCAAACCAAAGATGATAATCTAGTTTCATATAAAGCCATGGTCAACACTCTTAAACAAGAAATTGCCAACATTCAGTTTGAGCACATACCAAGGGTAAGTAATAGAACTACAGATTCTATGGCTACTATTGGCTCTCTAATTTGATAAATAAATAAAGCTAGAGATTATCAATTTCTCATCAAGAATTTGTTAACACCAGCTCATGTACCTTCAACCATTGCAATGATTTGTGATATTATTGGTTAACATTCTATATGGTACTCAGACCTTTAAAACTATCCTCGTGACCAAGTTCTACTACCTAACCTCTCTCAAAAACAAACCAAAGCCTTCATTCATCATTTCACTCATTATACTATACTTGGATTCATCCTTTACCATCATAGTTTTGATGAAACTCTACTTCATTATTTAAATTTAGTAGAGTCTACATTAGTATTCAGAGAATTTTATGAAGGAGTATGTGGATCCCATTCTAGCAGGGTAGTCTTATCCAAAAAGCTCTTGTGTACTAGTTATTATTAGCCCACAATGTATGTAGATGCCACTGCATATGTAAATAAGTATGATGAATGTTAATGGCATGCTAATCTGATTCAAGCCATAATAAAAAATCTAAAACTGATGTTGACACCATGTCCATTTTCTATATGGGGACTTGACCTCATTAGGAATATTAACCCCACTTCATCTGACATCCATAAACATACCCTTACCACCATTGAATATTTCATTAAGTGGGTTAAATCCATACCCCTCACTTACATGATGAGAAAGTAAATTTCCAAATTCATCTTTAACCATCTCATTTGCTGCTACTATATCCCCTCTAACATTATATCTAGTAATGGAGGATCATTCAAGAACAAGTATGTAGACCAACTATGTACTAAATATAATATCACACAATATTTTTCTATAGCATATTATTCTTAAGTTAATGGCCAAGCTGCGGCATCCAACAAAACCATTGTCAATATTCTCAAAAATATTGTCAATGATGTCACTTGTGATTGGCATCTCTAGATATTCCTTACCCTTTGGGAATACCATAACAATCATCATACCCCCACAAGATCCACTTCATACTTACTTTTTTATGGTATTAAATCCATCCTTCCAATAGAGGTTAAATTGCGTTCACTATGCATCTCTTTCAAGGATGTCCTAGATGATCATGACTATCGAGTAGCTCACCTACAAGATCTAGACCTACTTGATGAGAAACATACAGTTGCACTCAAAAATCTTCAAGCATATCAAAATCAACTCAAAGGGCACTATAATTAGTGTGTTAAGAATAGAACATTTGAACTTGGTGATCTTATTCTTAAAGAAAACCAAAAGAATACCATGGTTGAAAATAAACATAAAGGGAAATTCAAACTAAATTGGATAGGGCCTTTCATCATTACTACAGATTATGGATCAAAAGCATACATGCTTGCCACACTAGATGAATATGAACTTCTTGAGTCGATAAATATTATTCATCTTGAGTGGTACTATGCCTGAGCATTAAGGGTATTATCTGTAAGGACCATTTTAGTTATGGCATTTTATCATTATTTTTGTTTGTACAAATACCATCCTTATCCATCCTCTTCATCATATCCACTTTCTACCTTTGACCTATTAGCCCAGTGTGTTCTACAACCTAGCCCATTTGACCTTGATTTTTACCATTCATTACATAACATCAAGGTATCTGATTAGTTTCATCAGTTGATTCAAGTACTTCAGATAAAGATCATATTTTGGGATTGTGTGATAGAAGTTTTGGTAGTTACATCCTTTATTTGTTATTTTCTCTTACCACTGGTCTTGCTACTAACATAACCACCTTTGGGAAAATTAGTACCTTTGATTTATGTCATTATGTCCTATTTATAACTGCCTATGGGAAAACTAAGAGAAACATTAATCCTTGACGTACCAACTTGCCACTTCTTATGTTGTACTATGCCTTTTTACCAACTATGCCTATTTTGTTTGAATTGACTACTGTACTAGTCAAATTCCTTTGTTATAAGGGTGAAACTACAGTGACTTGAGGTCTTACTCTAGGTCTATGTAGGTAGCACTCAATAGTTGTTAAGGTTAACTCAGTCACCCTTTCCCCATGCTCTCACCATTTTTTGAGTAACCTAAGCCACGCTCTCACCATTTTGTGAGTAACCTAAGCCATGCTCTCACCATTTTGTGAATAACTTAATCCATTCTCTCACCATTTTTTGATCAACCTAAGCCATGTTCTTGCCATTTTGTGATCAACTTAAGCCATGCTCTTGCCATTTTATGAGCAACCTAAGACACACTCACTATTTTGTGAGAAACCTAAGTTTGAAAGATCTTTCCATTTTGTGAGAAAACTTACTTTAAACACTCTCATCATTTTGTGAGATTGAACCATTTAGTGTATCATCATTCTCAATTGAGTTGAGACACTAAAAAACACTTCCAAAAACATTTGAAAAATTACTAGAAAAGAACAAAAACATAGACCACTTCTTTGCCTTAAGGATTCTAATAACCCTTACTAAGTTACAAGAAAATCACTTGTCATTTATTTCCCCCATCCTTTTTAACCTTTTTCTCTCATCAACTTGCAATTTTGAAAAACCATTCCTATTTTTATATCACATCCATTCTGTTTGTTTTCATCAGTTATCACATTCTTCCCATTCCCTGGGAGAAATACATTTGGCCTAGAGTTTTTTAATTGGATATTACATCCATGGAACTATTTAGGTAGTGTCCACTTGCCTATTGTATATGGAGAAAACTCATCCACCCCTTCCTTTTCTTCTATTCTCCCATGTTTTTCATTTTTTAAGTTATCACCTATTTTCTAATGGCAATGTTTGTAGGGTTTCTATTGCATTATTTATTTATTTATTTATTTATTTTATTGTTTGTTTGTTTGTCTATTTATTTACTTTTAGCACTATTGACTTGATTCAATTTATTTGTGTTCATTGGGTGATTCCTTGTCCACACTTACACTTGAATCCATCCCTATTCATATGTTCACATTATCATCATGGTTTCTATCACTGGTGCATTATTTTTAATTGAGTATTGGATTATGAGAGTCAGTCCTCATGCATATTTTGGTCAAGTCTTTATGGTGTTCTATCATGAAGCCTACTAACACATGCTATAACAAAACTCAACTTCAAGAAGTCTATTCAACAATGGCAGCATCTCTTCAGCACCAATGCCCTGATTCCCTCCCAATCATATCCCAAACAGAGTAATTAACCATAAAAAATTTAACCTTTATTAGTTCAAACATACATCTCCCTATTAGTAGGTTTTTCCAATTCATCATTACCCTCTATGTTAATTTATCATCATCCTCAGCCAATTTTATCATGTTTTTCATAATCAGGGTCTAATTATTATAACCACATATGGGTAAAGCATTGCACACTACCCCACTTGTATTTCTCAATGATTATAACCACTTTTGGGAAAATCATTGTGTTGTCACCACTTTACTTTTATTTCCCATATAGGGGCATGTTATTCTCTTGTTTGTCTATCTTAACTAGGGCAACTCCATCTTCTTAATGATTATAACCTCCTTTGGGCAAATCATTGTGTTGTTATACCACATTGCCACTATCAGGGTACAATGATTATAGCCACCTTTGGGAAAACCATTGTACACCATCTCACTTGCATTCTCAATGATTTTTACTAATTTTTAAATATCATTGTGTTTTCACCCCATCATCTTTCCTTTTTTTGGTCCCCTTATTTCTCTTCTTTCTTTTCAAAGGATCATTTGCTGACCTCTTTGTGCCAACTATTCCCTTGAGGGGGCATCATATAGTTAGTTTATCATCATTATAGTTGTAGGCATACAAGACCTTTTCATTCTTTGAGAATATGTTATTGTGCTTATAGCTTGCAACACCTTCCCAAATAAGGGCAAATTGTAAACACTTAAAATTGGCCATCGATAACTTGTAATTAGGATTTTGGCCAATTTCCACCCAAAATACATAATTTATCCTAAAAATACTAAAACATATTAAATTATGACAAACTAACATATTCAAGTGCCAATTTTGGCTAGGGTATCCCTAAATGGGGTAATGTAATTTATGGGCCAGCTAACTTTGATCAAATCATTCTAAGTTAAAATGCCAATTTTGCACCTAGACGCTTTAGATTGCTCTTTCCTATCAAATCTTGTATACAAGACATGTGCCTTTGTTATTTATTGTTAGTAACATCCTAAATGGGAATATGGTTCCAACATAGATGATAGAGACTTCTAATTCTAATCCAATCAAATTTTGGACCAATAACAAGGCATTCTGATCAATTTGAGTAATTTGTGCACAAAGTGCTTAATCATGATTAAAATCTAATTAACCCAAATCAAGGCATATTTAATAATTCCATGGAAAATTGTTTAATACTTTTTTTTAGAAATGAATATTGAATATCTATATCATCAAGTGATCTCATTTCCTAGGAAGACATGAATAAGCCATAAGTGCCACAAATATCAGGATTCATGCCTCCCATGTCCCATCAATGCCTTTCATGCTGCCCTCCATACATCTTAATTTCCCCTTCTTCTAATGCCATGATAAGGATAATTATAAACATAATTTCAAAAATTGAATTAATCCTCAACCACACATCTCAATCCTAAGATGGATGGTTCAAGTTGATTCTAATCAATCTCAAAAATATATAAATAAGGAGGCCATGAACATCATTTCTAAGACATGTTTATGCAAATTTATAATGCCAAATTGGTTTTAAAATCTTTAATAAACTAGAGTTATAATTCCAAATTTATTCCAATCCAATCCAAGCCACAAGCCAAAGGTGCCAAGGAGAGATGGATGTAGTCAAGCTTCTATTTCCAAGGACTTCATGAGCACAAGCTGAGCAAGCCACTACAAAAAGCATTTTAGAGCATCCAATGGAGGTAAAAAAAGTTTTATTTTGAATTTTAGTTATGTGTTTCATTTATTATTGTTAACTAAGCTCTCCTTAGTGTCTAGGGCTAGAGATGTTATGTTATTAGTGTGTTTCTTTCATTTTGTTTTCATTTTGGAACTAACACCATACTAACCATCCTCTCTTGAGTCAAATTCCTAGATCATAGGGAAGATATGATTGGTTATTGATAAAATGATTTCCATGTGGTAATCTATGAATTCCTAAAATATCTAACAATTTTATGCTAAGCCCAAGGACTAACATGTCTAAATGGCACTCATTGATTGGTTCCCAACTTCTAAATTTTTTGATGATTCTGCCACCCCCGAAGATAGACTCTAGAAAGTTGTCATATGTCATTATTTGATTATATTAGGCTAGGTAAATATATAACAACCCCAAGAAGGTTTGGTAAAGGTCAAAAAGTACAAAAATATTATAAGTATCAAACTTCCCTTTGAGCCTTCTTCAACACTTAATTGATTTGATTGATTTTACTCTAGTCATAAATCCCAAGATTGAAAGATAGATCCCTTCCACATGGTCTCTCCTCACATTTTTGATGCTAGGCTGAGTCTTTAAGTGAAATTATAACTATTATTTGTACAGTGAAATGATATTTTTTCATGTGGCATCATCTTACACACCCATTGTTCAGACACACTGCTAGGCTTGCATGACATACTAGGTCCGTAAAGCCATAGGATTTTTCCACATGGTGTGATCATGATAACCTAATAGATTAGAGTGTTTGAACTTGTGTATATGGTTCCAAGACATTTTTTCACTAGGATTAAGACACATGGAATCATCCCACTAACCTACTTATCGACTACTTTGCTGACATGGAGATCTGTTAGGTAACTTTGAAAAAAATTACTAAATATAGAAAAGCATTTTTAAAGGTCTTGGGATCACTAGGAGATCAACATGTGGTATGTGGAAAAGATAAAAACCTTCATGAATTTTTCATTCTAAGCCCTTATATGAAAAGTGTGACATAATGTTTGGTCTTGAATTTTTTTTTTAGAATAAAAGTTTTGACTTTTCTTTGCAACACTTTATCCAAAGATAGGAACACTTAAAAATTTGTGTCTATATTTATTCAGGATTTATAAAGGCTTTGTGACTTATAATTTGAACCTTCATCTTGGATTTTGTCAAAATAATTATTTTGAATACCTATGCCTTTGCAAAAAAGGTCATTTTCATAAGTTTTAATAAGTCATGTCACACTTTTTTTGAAGAATAAAACTTTGATCAATTGTTGTGAAGTCTTCAAAAATTTTGTGTCAAACAAAATTATAACTTTTTGGAATAATCTTACTAAAGATAAAAATTAGACAATTATTCTAAAGTCTTATAAACTTTTGTAGGATTTCATCTGCATAAACCCTATGACTTATTTTTGACAAAAAAATGTGAAGACTAACTTTTTAAAATATGACACGTCTTTTCTTTTCTAACTTAGCCTCTTTTTTGCTGATCTTCAACTAAACCTTGAAATCTTGTAGGTGGTCCCAAAGCCTTGATATGAATTCAAACATTACTATTCCATGGTGATAAAAAATGATCAACATTTTAGTGATCTTTTTGGGCTATTTTCCTTCTAAGTAGGAATCCAATAGCCTTTGAAGCAATGCATTGGACATGAAGTTGTATAAGCATCCAAATTATCATATTATAAAAATTCAAGATAGTTACAACTTTTTTGGCCTATTATTGAATAAAATGAACTAAAATTCACCTTTCCACAAAAGACAAAAGGAAAGAACATAAATGAGCAAACACACCTATAGGAAATTAAAAAAAATAGACTATTATGGGACAACATTAAGAGGAAATAAAATAGCGAACTAATCTACTCTAATATATATAAGTTAGAAAATGGGGCCTCAGACTACTCATATCAAAATAAAAGCCTCTTAAATCTCCCCTATTGTGTGTTAGTGTATTTCCTAGTCAAAGGCACAGGTAGGAAAAGATTTATTCTTTAAGGTAGTTTTGTGCCCTTTAAGTTAGTTTTGAGGGGATGTCCATGGTGACTAACACTAACTCAAATTTACTCTCATTGAGAGGTGAGCATGGATGTTGGTCATAGATATACTCACCCAAGGTAAAGATATCTGTAACATAGATGGGATATTTAGCTTGTGATTTATTGGTCATATGACCTACTCATTATAAGATATCTATAACTTTGGTGGTTCATTTGAGGTAGTTGAGAAAATATTCAATTTAATGGTATGCTCTACCTTCATATGGGTGTCCTTAATCATGTCAACTTGAGTTTCATCTTTCGTGACCCCTTTGGTACACCTTACCTTAATAATTTTTGGTTTGGTAAGCATCTCAAACTCTTCAATGATCTCAAATTATTTCTGCCATAAATATTTACTTCCTTGGAGCTCCACAAAGATTGGTGGGGTTGAGTCCTTCTCATGTTTATAGTCATCACACACCTTCACTTCTTCACCCAAATATATTACATCAAAGTCATTTTTCTACCATTATAGGATAGAATCATTATGTGATTCCTCTATTGGCTTCATGAGATTTGTCATAGGTGCATCTTCATCATATATGTAATAGGATTCTAGCACTGTGTCTATATTGGAATGCATGCCTTTGAAGATTGACTCTTACAAATTTAAGTGAAGGGATAGATTTGCACTCACGGTTATGATTAATCTCACACTTTAGCCTATTTGAGGGTGTGTTACACTTGAAACCTACCCCAAAATGTTGTGAATTGAACCATGTCACTCTACGTAGGCATAGTAGCTTTGTAAGCATTGGTAGAGTTAAAAGTTGGTACATTGGGTGGCCTAGTATATGCAAGCTAAGGTTGAGATTATGTGCCACATTGGAAGGGTTTCCTAAAGGGCTGATATGATTAGATTTTATGCACTTGACACTTCTTGAAGGTTGTTATCTCATTACTAAGGCTTTAGATGAGGTTTTTAACTTCTTACAACTCACTATGAGTTACTACAAATGGGATTGCTTGGCTATCCATGCAAGAATATAGGGAGAAATGGGATAATGAGGTAGAGGATTATAAAATAAGGGTATTATAGGCTTGGTTATGATTTTACTATCATAAATGAGACATTATTCTATTATAATAGCAAGATCATAAGCATCAAGTAAGGAAACTCCACCTAGCGATTGGATGATGACTATAATTTCATAGTCAAAAGCTCACAAATAGAATAAAAATGATGAATGAGATGAGAGATTCACCAAGGTTTGGATTTAGTCTTAGGTTTAATAGAAACTCTAGTTTAATTTAGTGAAGGTTTTGTGGGGTGCCCTTATTATGATAGTGAGCCTCTCTTCAAAATCTACATAATCACTCATTAAACTTATCCCAACTACAAATGGATCTATTTTTAGACTTATATACCACAATATAGCTATCCCTTTGAACACACATTATCTTCAGCCACATGGTGGACTACACACACATGGGATATGTCCTTGATGTGCTCAATGGTGGTGGTCTCATCTTCAACCATGAATAATGGAAGATTCTTGATAGATTCAATGGGGATATCTTCATAGTGAATCAGGGTAAGAGGGTTGCCTCCATTAAATTAATAGAATGGGTGGATCCTTTATCAAGTATCCATGAGATATATGGGAGTTAAACTCTAGATTAATTACAAAACATGGACTTGGCTCCCTACAACTTAGAGTTAGAGTCAGAGTGGATTTTCTAGGTGATTATATCAATTCAAAAAAGGGAAATAATAATAATATCACTTGAATGTGTATATTTGATAATATTTAAGTGTTTGGACTTCTTAAACCAATAGTTTTGACACTCAGAGTTATCATGGTGTTGAATAAACTACCCTGAAAGGTAAGATTCACTAAAGAACACACCAAAATCCTTTAATGGGTTATGTAAGGATTATCAAACATGTCCTAATAGGTGTGATATATTTTTTTTTCATTCAAACCATGCACCCACTAAATTGTAATATGGTTCAATGTGATAATTGGATCATCCCCCAAGGTGCAAGATTATTACACTCCTTGAGACGAAGCTCCAGAGAAGGTTGACTTAATTCTAATCTAAATTCATCTGATTTAGGATCAACATGCAAGCCTAAAAGAGTTGAAAATAAATCTATTGATACTCCTAAATATAAAAATATTTAGGGGAAAAGGGATATAGGGGTTGATGAAATGTAAAAGGTGATGCACCAAGACTAGAAAAAACACCTCTACATGCTTTGAATAACACACTAAAAATTTCAAAAGATGAGGAAATATCACATAATATATAAAATGGACATTTAAATTGCATAAGTTATTTTCATAGAGGCACAAGATGTAATAAAACACTAAGAGGGATGATAAATAATCAATAGGTGGTGTCTATATATATACATATACAATATAAGACCTACAAGAGAGAGCCAAGTTCTACAAAAAAGTGTTGGGGGATGGAAAACAATGAGAGGTATGAAGATTATCTACAATAAAATATCAAAAAACCATATAATTCACACAAAATGTAATAAAATAGAGAAAGGCAAACTCAGTTATCATTAAAATTGAAGGCTCAAATGGTAAATGTCTTATGGAGGGAAACTTTTGGTAGCATTATTGTGGTTTAAAATGTTGACCATTTTATAATGTAAGACCCAAGATTTTATAGGAAATGGGAATCTTATGGATAATTTATTCAATTTCACTCACTATTAGGGTAGTTATAAATTTTGATAATGATTTAGGGAAGCAACTGAGACTTTGAATGAAATTGATGGGTTTTGATGCTCAATCATGATAGTTATGAATGGGGAGGCTCAACCACTCTGATCTACTCAAGATTGTCATGGGCCATATCTATACAAATATCCACCATGACTCTTTATGGATACAGTCATATTTGGCATCCTAATACTCCCCATATGCACACTACAATAATGACTTGGCCAAATTCTTCCATTTTTCTACCCACTCTATGATTTGTAGTCAAGCCATTGTGCAAATCTTGCCTTTCATGATTTTGATGGTAATAAAAGATGTCAAATTTTGTCTAGTACATTAGTGATGTGGCATTATTTCATTTGTTATTTCCTTCATTAATTATCTATAACTTGTGCACTTAGAGACTCCTACTTCTATGTGGTAGGCCATTATTAGCACTTATGTTTCCTAAGGTCTAAAAAAGGTCAGAGCCTAGGGGACCTCATTAGTTGGTTGATTATCATGTTAGTCTATGACTATTAATATAAGAGGATCCTAGGATAACAAGTTCCCATGTGTCCTCCTTTAATTGAAATTGAAAGTCCCATGATCTGATTAGATATTGAGACTACACATATCCACGTCATTGCTTGTGGTTGGGCCTAAGGACCTAGAGTTAGATCTGACATTTATGATAGGTGACCACATGGAGATCTCTAATTGGATTAGGGAGCTAACACTACTAAAACTTGGGGAGCCTAACTATATATCAAACATCTGATAAACTGAGAGGGTGTGATTAGTTTTTGGGTTGATGCATTCCATGTGGTGATATCTTGTTAGTTCCCATTCCTACAAGTTCTAAAAATTCAATGCCCCAAGAGATTGAGTCTTGGGATTGATAGGTCTAAATGGTGCTCACTGATTGGTTCTCATCCCATTAAATGTATAATAAATGACCTCATCTTACTCTCTCTTTCTATTAAGTGTGATTGCATTTTGTGACTTTTATTTTGATCTGATATGAGTTAGGATGTAATTATCCATATTTTGTTGATTATGATTCTAATGTTTAAAAAGCTCTATAATTCCTAACAAATGTTTTGGAAAATTCAGATTTTGTAATAAAATAGGTCATCATCAAGATGAAGAACAAATATGAAGTGGATTGCATGTTTTTGAAATCATTAGAATCAATACAGCTTAGTTTTGAAATCCCACCATGCTATTTCAAGTAGTCACATTTTTGGACTTAGTTTTGGAACTCTATATTTAGCTTTGTAATTATCTAAATTAGCTCTGGTACTCCTACAAATAATCTCCAAAACTTTCACTATTAAACATGGAACTGATAAAGATCTATTCCAAATAGCCAACAATCTATCAAATCAATGATCCCATTAAATTAGGAGTAGAATTCTGATTTCCATACTTACAGATCTAAGACATTTATCACATAGCTAGATAGCTAGCCATGTCTTATTCAACATCTATTCTGGGCACGATTTAGTTCCATTGTATCCATGAAATAGTTACATCAATCAATGCACCACAAGTTATATATACAAACCTAGGAATTTAGGAAAGGAGGTGAAAAAAATATAATTGAAGAATATAGGGATAATGATAGAATAGTACATCTTTGTAATACATAACATTTTTATCAATGAAATAGCCATTTCTATTTTGAAAGAGAATTATGTTGTTCAATCCTGTTTCTAGGTGGAGTAAGGGCCCACTCCTCCAAGAACTAGGATCTTCATTTTTGGTCTATATTTATATTTTATTCTCAAAATAAAATAGGTATCTCTATTAACTTTATAAATTTTTCTAAATCCTT
Organism: Torreya grandis; assembly: GCA_037957365.1. Classification (NCBI taxonomy): domain Eukaryota; kingdom Viridiplantae; phylum Streptophyta; class Pinopsida; order Cupressales; family Taxaceae; genus Torreya; species Torreya grandis. The sequence continues at coordinate 54,207 of JARHVA010003847.1, forward strand.
AAAGTTAAAATTTGTTGTATATTTTCTCTTACAAGTGTTCTAGATTAAAATCTCATTTCTTTACAATCATTTTCCAAGCATTTTGTTTAAGTGTGTTTATTTCTAGCATTCTATTTCATTTTGCAAATGTGTGTTTATTTATAGCATTCTATTTCATTCTAAAAATGTGTGTTTATTTCCAGCAATCTATTTCATTCTACAAAAGTGTGTTTACTTCCAACAAATTCATTTCTGTAATGTGTGTTTACTTTCAGTGATTTTCATAGTTAGATTCCAATAAGGTTTTAACCAAGAAGTCCTTAAGACATTAAAAATCCCCCAAAACAAAAGAAAAATACAAATACCTACAATCAATTACTAAATCGCTAAGATTCTTCTTGTTGCATATAGCTTTAGACATAGCCCTAGTTAAATATGACATCAACAAAAAGTTGATTAAATGAAGGGCATAATGACACCCATCATTTTTGGCACTATTTCCAGGGATCCACTAGTTGGAATTTTCTAATTAGGTGTCAACAAGAGAAATAATCATACATTTAGTAATTAAAGAGATTTTCCCTAAAGTTATCACAAAATTTATGAGTAGACCATGAGACTCCAATGGTAGATTTCTCCCCAAAATATCTAAACAAGAATTTCCATCACCCTCCAGTTTAACTAAGGAAGTTGAGCAAGAATTGGAGGCACCATTATCTCCTACAAGACAAAAAGCAAAATTGCCATCTTTGGAATTTTTGGATCAGTCACCACAAGCAAGTAAAACTTTAGGGAGGAAAAGTATTTCTCAAGATCCATTGAGGGAATGTTTTGATTCTCAATTGAGTAGTCAACCTCCTACTCTTGACTTTTCACCATCCCCAAAGCAGACCACATACCACATTGACTGGGAGAAGGGACTATAAAATACTAGAGAGATGACATGAGAAGTTGGAAGAGAACCTGAGAGAACCTTTACCTATCCCATTCAAATAGAGGATGATGAAACCACTATGAAGAACATTTCACCTGCACACTTGCCCATATTTATAAGAATGTCATATGAGGATCCTAACCAATTTCTATTTAAAATTAAAGTACTATGTTAGACTTATGATTACAAGATAGATAATCAAAAACTCAAGTTATTTCCATCTACTCTGAAGGATGCAGTAATGAGGTGGTTTATGGGATTAAAATCTAATTCTATTACCAATTGGGAACAAATGGAAACTATCTTCCTAGACAAATATCAATATTATTGTAAAGGAAGAAATAAAAAGGAGGAATTTTTAAAAATCAAACAGGAAGAAGATGAAAATATGGAAGATTATTTAGACAGATTCCTCTTTGTGAGTAAAAGATGTAGATTTGTACTTCAAGAAGATTTAAGTAAAGCCATTTTTCTCAAAGGTCTAGATGATGAATCTAGGGAAACCCTTGATTTAATTGGTAGTGGAAACATTTCTCAATTAAGAATGGATGAAATCATAAAAATTTGTAGAAACTATTCAAGGATAAGGGGTGGACCTATAAAGGGAAAAATGGTTAAAAATTTGAATCCAGATATGATCAATCTGATGGATGAATTGGAAAACTTTAAAATAGACATATTAGTTTAATTAACCTCCACCATGGATGGATTACAAGCTAAAGCAAATGCCCAAATTGAACCATTAGCCATGTATTGTCCTAGATGTAGGAAGAAGCATGTAATAAGGGAATGTCTTTTGGATACAATAGAAGTGTGTTTTGTCTAGGAATCTAAATAACATGATACTCACACTTGTTCTCTTCTTCCACTCATAAAAAATCAGCTCAAACAAACTAGTACATCATCCACCATAGAAGAATTTAAAATTTTATTTAGAGACAACCCAGCCAAGGACAATTTATGCCAAGAACAACTCCTAATCCTTGGATGATGCCATAGGTAGCTCAAATAGTACCACAAAGTTAGGGATAGCCACCTTGGGCCCCTCAACCAACATGGCATCCTCAGGATTGGGCAAGTCAATCTTGGTATACCCAAGGACATCAGCAACCTTGGGTTGGTCAAGGAAATCCTTATGCTTGGCCACAACCTAGATGGGGTGCTAGTAATTATGTGAAAGGAAAAACATATCCAAATCAAAACCAACAAGACAATGGGATCTCTAGCACAAAATACATAGGATAAAAATATAGTCCAAACACAAATGCCAGCACAACTAGTAGCAAACCCAAGAAATAAACAAATAACTCCTATATATGAAATAGAACCAAAAAAATCAATTGATCTAAATGCAATGGATTGTAAAAACATTCAAACTAGATCTGACAAAATACTTAATAGTCCACCTGTTATAATCACTGAGATGACTAAAGAAGCTAAAAAACCCTAGCCTAATTGCACCTAAGGAAGATGAAAAAGAAAAATAAAAAGAACCAGAAGGAAATTCTATTGAGATTCCATTTCCAGAAAGATTTAAAGAAGCCATAGAAATTAAGGAATCTGAATTGGTGCAGGAACTAAGAAGATTGAATATTGAGATACCATTGTTACAATAAATTAAGGATATCTCAAAGTTGAACAAGTTAATCAAACTATTATGTTTTAAAAAACTTGGAAGAAAGAAGTAGTACCCCAAGACTATTCAGGTAGACAGGAAACTTGTTGATTTATTAGCAGACAAACTCCTACTTCCCAAATATGGAGATCCTGGTAGCCCTATTATTTTTGTCTCTATAGGGAATAAGGATATACATAACATTTTATTGATTTGGGAGTAGCTATCAATGTAATGACAATGGACACTTTGAAAACATTACCATTAATAGGCATGCAACCTACTAACACCATATTGCAAATGGCAGATCAGTCTGTAACAAAACTAGAAAGAGTTATTGAAGATGTGGCAGTAATAGTGGAATCATGGGAATATCCAGTCCACTTCCTTATCTTACAACCAAAAGGTAAAATACTTGGTTATCCATAATTTTGGGGAGACCATGGTTAGCTATAGTTGCTGCCTTAATTAATTCTAGGTCAGGTGATATGACTATTTCCAATGGTAAGAAGTCTAAGCAAATTTCATTATATCCCTTTGCATGACCTTTTATTGATAATCAAGAAAAATTATGGGTTTATAATCTTGATATTAATGAGCAAAATTTGTCTTCTATGGCTATGATAACATTGTAATATCATGTATGGGAAATATAAGATATGGTTAATCCTTCATTGAATGAACATCAATTGTCATTGGAGTAGTCAGGATTAGTTCTAGAACTTGCATAATCTATTTTGGAACCATCACAGTTAGTTATAAAACCATACCAACAATAATTCCATACAAATAAAGATAATTTTGCTTAAGAGGAATGAGATTTCTCTTAGGGAGAGGAAAGATCTGTAGCTTCAACTTTACAGATATCAGGAGATGATGAAGAATTTCTAAAAAATAGCAGTAATGAGGAATTTGACCTACAATAAGATAAGTATCATAACTCTTCCTACTATCCTTTGTCTAGTATTCTATCTCAAGGAAATTTTAGAGATGTTGCTACATATCATATGTTTTTACCACATGCCTATCCACTAAACACCTTAATGGAACCCCTTCAACAAATCAATTCATCATATACTAAAACCAAACATGTTGAGTTCAACTAGGAAATTTTTTGAATATTAATAGTTGGTTAATGAACGATGAAGAAGCCAAAATGTTTAATGTTCTGAAGGATCATACTAAAGCTTTTGCTTGGAACTATAAAAACATGAATGGAATTCATCCAGGTATCTGCACCTATCACATTTATACTGAAAACATTAGACCAGTTAGGAAACCTTAGAGAAGGATTAATCCAACCTTAAGGGATATAGTCAAACAAGAAATTGAAAAACTATTACAAGTAGGTTTTATCTACCCTATCTCAGATAGCCAGTGGGTGTCTCCTCTTGTAATTATCCCTACAAAGAATGGAAAATGGATAATTTGTGTTGACTATAGGAAACTGAACAAAGCCACCCTGAGAGATTATTTTCCCTTACCATTCATAGATCAAGTCTTAGATAACCTTTTAGGTAAATAGTACTTTTCCTTCTTGGATGGATTTAGTGGATACAATCAAATCAGAGTTTCTACTGAAGATCAGGAAAAAACTACATTTACTTGTCCATGGGGTACCTTTGCTTATAGGGTATTTCCATTTGGACAATGTAATGCTCTAAAAACCTTTCAAAGAGTTGTATTAGCAATTTTTGTAGACCTAACAAATGACTGCATAGAGGTATATATGGATGAATTTATTGTGCATGGAGATACATTTGATGATGCCTTGAAAAATTTGGACAACGTATTAATAAGATGTGAACAACATCACTTGTCTCTTAGTCACAAGAAATGTTTGATGATGGTTGATGAAGGGATCGTATTAGGACACCATATTTCAAAAAGAGGAATTCAGGTTGACCAAAACAAAATCAAGATTATTTCAGACTTGCCTATTCCTCAAACCCCCATAAATATCAAGTCATTTTTAGGGCATGATGGATACTATAGGTGCTTTATCAAGGATTTTAGTAAAATTTATACCCCCATGTTTAAGTTGCTTACCAAGGACTGTGAATTTATTTGGGATGAAAAGTGTCAACATGATTTTGATGAAATTAAAGAAAAATTAGTAATTTCCCCAATATTGAAAAGACCTAATTGGGTGAAACCTTTTCACATCCAAACTGATGCCTCAAATACCTCAATTGGTGCAGTTTTGGGATAGAAAGATGAAGGAAGAATGTATGCTATTTACTACCTTAGTAAAAATCTTACTCCCACTAAAAGAAATTAAACTACCACTAAATAAGAATTTATGGTTGTGATCTATGCAATCAATAAATTTAGACATTACATTACAGGGTACAAAATATTTTTACATACATATCACTTAGAAATTAAATATTTAATGAACAAACTAGTGGTTAGAGGTAAAATAATTAGATGGTTATTAATTTTTACAAGAATTTGATATTACCATTGTGGACAATCCAAGCAAATCTAATGTGGTAGTTGATTTCTTGTCAAGACTGACCACTACAGGGGAGCAGGATCTAGTCAAGGATAACTTTCTAGATGAACAATTGTTTGTTATTTCAGCTAATACACCATGGTTTACTGATATGGAAAATTATCTTGCAACAAGGAAGTTTTCTCCTTTTTTCACAAAAAAAATAAAGAAGTTAATCAAAACCAGTGCACAATTCAAATGGTTAAATGGAATGTAATTTAAATGTGGTCTTGATTTGGTTTTATGCAAGTGTGTAAGAGAAGATGAAATCTTTGACATCCTCTAGGCATGTCACGATGAACCAAGTTGAGGAAACTATTCAGTGAAAAGAACAACTCACAAGATACTTGGCACTAGTTACTATTGGCCATCTCTGTACAAAGATGTGAAGAGATATATCAGGCAGTGTGATCCTTGTCAAAGGATGGGATAACCAACCATTATTAGTTAAATTCCTTTGAAACCAAAATTAGTGATTGAACCATTTGAGAGATGAGGATTGGATTTTTTTGGACCCTTTAATCCTCCTTCACAAGGAAAAGAGCACATTCTTGTGTGTACTAATTGTGTAACTAAGTGGGCAGAAGTGTAGGCTTTAACAAATGCCACTGAAGAAGTAATTTCTAATTTCCTTTGGCACAAAATTATGGTAAAGTTTGGAGCACCAAGAAGCTTAGTTTCAAACCAGGGACCACAATTTATGTCCAATATAATCCAATCTTTCATAATGTATTATCAGATCAATCATAGGAATTCATCTCCCTATCACCCACAAGCAAATGGACAAGTTGAAGTAACAAATAAAGAATTGCAAAACATCCTTACTAAAGTAGTTGAAGTAGAAAGAAGAGATTGGGTAAAAAGACTACCTCAAGCTATCTAGGCTTACAATAAAACTTGGAAAACCACAATAGATTTTTCACCATATGAGTTAGTCTATGGGAAAAAGACCTTGTTGCCTATTGACTTTGAACTATAGACATTAAGGATAGCAACTAAGGTGAGAATTGAATTAGATGTAGCTCAAAAGGAGTGAATCCTTCAACTCAATGAATTAGATGAATTAAGAATGGAAGCACTTCACCAGATAGAGGTATTCCAAGATCAAAGGAAGCAATGGCATAATTCACATATCAATGAAAAGCAATTCAAAGTAGGAGACTAGGCATTGCTATTTGATTCTAAGTACTAATTATTCAAAAGCAAATTAAGAACTAGATGGTTGGAACCTTATCATATCAAGTAGATATTTGAAAATGGTTCTATCTGGTTACTTCCCATTGATGGCAGTAGAAGAATACTCTTAGTCAATGGACATAGGCTAAAACTTTATAGGAAGCCTCCTACCAAGGATGAGTTCTTGAAGTAGATTGAAGCAAACAAAGAATTTGATCATATAAAAGAACCTAGTTCTTCTAAAATGATCAAATAATTAGATGAAAAGATCCAGAATAAAGGGAAGAGGATGAAAACCAGTAAATGGCATTCTCTTCTAAAAAAAATCAATCTCTCAAAGATCAATTGAAAACTAGCAATGGCGGTTGATCTTCTCAAATAAATGGCTAATTTGTAATGATCTTAATATACAATATATGAATAAATACCCTTAAGGTAGGAAAACACCATATAATACTCCTTTAGGAAGGAATAACTCCACAATGTCTCTTCGAGGGGACAACCTCCAATATCCTCTTACAATAGAAGACTCAATGCTTACTTGATATCTTTACCATGATAATCATCTCCTATATATATACATCTATCTAACCCATGGATGGGTAACCTCCTAATCCAATGTAGGCCAACTATTACCCAATGTAATACTTCCACAAGTTACTCTATTATCCTAATATAGTGTACCCATATAACTAAGGGGTTGTGTACCACATGTTGGTATCTCCATCAACCCATATACATCAATATATCATATCCCTAGGTGCATAGTATTCCTTCCCTCCTTGGCATGTTTCATCCCCGAAACATAAGAAGAAACCAAATAATGAGTGTGCTTCAAATCATTACATACTTGTCTCCAATCTAGATCATCTAGCCATCCATATGTGATCTTCGCAGGTGATAGCTCTCTAAGCTTGTGTCCAAAATCCATTGTGCTCCTTTGATTTCGTTTATGATCATAATTATACTACTTTGGTGTCCAAGCATAATGATTCCTCTTTTTATTCCATGTATCATATTCCACTGTGCTTCTCTGATTCCAACCATTACAATAGTAGGTATTCTTCCATGCATAGTCATAATGATTTCCCCATTCATTCCATGTGCCATAGTATTTTTTTTTTGGATTCCATGCATATCCATTGGAAATTTTATTTCTTATATAGACAAAATGATTGTTTTTATGACACTTCCTCACTTGGTTCCATGATTTTTTCCTCTCATGATGATGTGGGTGTCTATATACCTCAACATTTTCCAATACTTTGACCTTATCCACCTTTGCTTCTACCTCTTCCACCTTTTCCTTCTTTGCCTCTTGAGTAGATGAAGTTCTCATTTGTAGTGTGTCTTTATCTATATCATCTGAATCTTCATCATGTTCTTCATCACCTATTTCCATCTCATCTTCACGATCTACCTAGATTGTTATTGGTGCCTTTTTCACTATGATATCTTGTAAAGTGATCTTCTTTTTCTTATACCAAAACTTCATGAACTTTTTCTTAACATTGATATTCATTGTTCCCAAAGTCTCTAACCATGGATATCCAAGAACTATATCCATATCATCCATATCCAAAGCATAAAAATTTGAATGCAAAACATATTTTTCTATAATGAGATTTAGATCTTCAAATATTTAAATATTCTTACCATCTACTTGAACCTCCTTGATATTCTTTGCTTGAACATGTAGATTCTTGGCCACATTCATGTTAATGAAGTTATACTTGCTGGTAGGGTTTATGGACACAACCACCTTCTTCTTTTGAATGCATCCATGAAATTGAAAAATTGACTTGGATTTATTTAGATCCAAATTATTTGAAACCTTATCATCAACATCATCATCATCATCATCATTATCATCATCGTCATCATCATCATCATCATCTTCTTCTTCTTCTTCTTCTTCTACTACTAATTCTTATATTTCTTCTTCTTCTACTGCTTCTTCTTTTTCTAATTCTTCTTCTTCTACTACTACTTCTTTTTCTACTTCTTTTTTTGTAGCCCATTGATCTAAAAAAATCTATTCCAATTCTTGCCATGAAGAAAACCTTTCTGTATAGCTCAACTGATCAAACCAATCTAGTGCAGGCCCAGACAAAAAAGGAGTTAATTGTCTTTGCCTAAAAGTTTTTCTAAAATGATTCTCAAAAAGGAGCCACCATTCTCTAACATAAATATCATCTTCCCTTGAAAATATTTGCAACTCCATGATCCAAAAAAAAATTAAGGTTCATGAAACCCTAAAATGTCAAAATTGATCCATAAAATCACAAAAAATCACTCAAAACAGCTCCAAAAATTCTGAAATTTTGATTTCACTTCTCTTAAATCTTCTTACATCTCCAGTAAAAATTTAAAATAAAAATTCCCTATATTTCAGAAGATATAGTGAAATTATTATAAACCCTAAAATAGTAATAACTCCCTCAAAACGAATCAAAAACTTCTGAAATTTTTACTATGCTTCTCTTATATTTTCTTACATCTCTAATAAACATTTAGAATAAAAATTCCCTATATTTCAGAAGATATAGTGAAATTAGGGTTTCACTCCACACAAATTGCCCAAATCGAAGCTCTGATACCACTTGTAATGATCTTGATATACAATATATGAATAAATACCCTTAAGGTAGGAAAACACCATATAATACTCCTTTAGGAAGGAATAACTCCATAATGTCTCTTCGAGGGGACAACCTCCAATATCCTCTTACAATAGAAGACTCAATGCTTACTTGATATCTTTACCATGATAATCATCTCCTATATATATACATCTATCTAACCCATGGATGGGTAACCTCCTAATCCAATGTAGGCTAACTATTACCCAATGTAATACTTCCATAAGTTACTCTATTATCCTAATATAGTGTACCCATATAACTAAGGGGTTGTGTGCCACATGTTGGTATCTCCTTCAACCCATATACATCAATATATCATATCCCTAGGTACATAGCATAATTCAAATAAAACTTTTTTAAATTCTAACTATTTTCTAACCATTTTGTTAGGAATGATGAGTCATCATGATGGAGGGATTACATCATCAAGGATGGTAAATTTTTTTTAACTTGTTAAAGGTTAGATTGAAAGTTTGCATGTGTGATTAGACTTGATTTAAAAGATTAGTATGATGAGTCATCTATTGTACATCATGATTAAATGTGCAAAATCATGAGAAGGATATTGATGATGGAATAAGTTGGCAAGAATCATTCTTATTATTGAATCAATAAAGTAAAATTTAGATATATAAAAACTTCAAAGGAGATACAGTGAATTAATTCCATCAGTTCCACAGTTGAGTATAGTAGTTCTACAACCAAATTTGCTAGTTTTATAGCTAAATACAGTAATTCCACAACTAAATTTGCTAGATTAGCAACTGGATCTGTTAGTTCCACAGTGAAAGTTGTTAGTTTTATCGATAATAAAATCAATCTTTAGCTAACCTATGTAAGATTAAAGAAGAATGAATCATGGGAATTAAAAAGAAGTCAAAACTAGAAGATGATACCCAGCTCTTTGCAGATGAAGAAGTAGCAACTATCTTTCAACAGGCAGGATGGCTAGAGTTTTTGAGGAAATTTCCCAAATATAATGATGAATTGGTAAGATAATTTGTTATCAATTTAGAACAAACAAGGATAAATATTAAGATGGTTTTCATTCCTTTTTCTATGAATGTAATAAGTGAGATGTCTGGAATACCAATAGTACATGTCCCAAACCTTATCAAGGGGACATTAAAACAACTGATTGAAACCCTACTGAAAGAGGGGGAAGCTGAACCCCAATATATTTACAACACAAAGAAAATCATCAAAAGAGTCAAAAGGGCTAGCTTACCCAAACCCTTTGATAGAGTAGCATTTTGGATAGTTAAGTATTTAACATGTGATGGAAAATTTGGGACAGTAGGAAAAGAAGTCCTAAAAATCCTTATACACCTTAGATATGGAGCTAAAAAACCAAAATATATAGTAAACCTTCCAGGGTTTCTTTTTGACTCCATCCATACAATGGCCCAGAGGTATTCTTGGGATGTAGGAATAATCAAACATCATGGGTTAGTGCATTTAGTATGCCAACACCATTTCCTTTCAAAGAAAAATGGGGAAGAAATGTGGGACAAATTTCTTGGCAAATTTGGGCAAAACCCTGGTATTTCCAAAAGAACAATAACAACTCCTCCTGCCCCTTCAGTTCATTTGAAAACTGATACCATTACTGAGGAAAAGAAAAGACTAGAGGAAAAGGAAGTACCAAAAAGAAGAAAATCTAGAAGAAAAGTTAAAATTGTAGACCCTACTGTGCATTCTCAAGAAATTTCTTCTTCTACAGAAGCTATAGAAGAACTGATACCTATCTCTAATAGTGATGGTTCACCTAGGTCTGAGCAAAAGGTGAACATTAGAATAAGTTCTAAGAGGAGACCTATGTTTGCACATTTTGAGGCTCTTCAAGGAAGAAGACATCATTAAAGGTCTAAAGAAATTCTAGAGGAGATGAAAAAACAAGAAAGGCTAGAAACTGAAGCTGCTAATATTTTGGGTAGCATGGCCATGACTCCTCCTAGACCAATCCAAACAGAAAAATAAAAAGAAGATGAAATATTTGAGGAGCAAGTTCTCCAAGAAATGGGTGAGATAGCAGCACCATCACATGCAAAAGATGAATAGGAATCTTGGATAAGGAAAGGGAAATCCCCTATGGTGGAAGAAGAATGCTTAACTCCCCAAGAAATTTTAGAAAAAGAATAAAACTAGCAGATTAAATAGGCTCTATTTTTGTCTAGAGTAGAGCTCATTATCAAGGAAAAGGATGAGGAATTGAATTTCCTCAAACTCAAATTAGAACAGAAAGAAATGCTCCTTGAAGAATTATTAAACTAGTTCATAGCCAAGACTGAAGAATTAGCAGAGATTAAAAGGCAACTAAAGGAGAATGAGGGAAAATGTACAATATAGACCTCTGTGTCAATAATCTCTACACAGACTAAATTGACTTATCTGCCACTCAAGTAGTTATGAGAAGATACATGCAGAGAACTCAATGTAATCAAGGCATCTAATACAAACTTGAAAAGCAAACTGAAGGAAGAAAAGAAAGTAAGGAAGGAATGGGAAGAAAAATTTTACAAGGAGGAAAATGATAAGTATAAATATCTTGTGAAAATACAAATAGTTTGCATGATGAGTGAGAAATTGCTTGCATGTAGAAGACCTTCTCCTGCATATAGCCTATTTTTAGAGGAACAATTCATTCACTGATAGTTGGCAAGGATTGCATGTGGCCTTCCACATGAAATAAAAGACAAAGTTGATTTCTTGGCCGCCTACTCCTTAGCCAATACAAAATAGAAAAATATTCTCTATGAAATTTACATCTGCAATTTCATGCTAGAAATAAATTCAAGTTTTATGATCAATTTATATGTAGGGGAAAGCCAACTTAATACATTTGTCTCTGTTCTTCAAAATCAGATTGCATGGAAAGAAAGGGAGTCAGAGCATTTGTTAAAGGCTAGTTTAGTCAGTCTCTATGTGATAATTCATTATGGTAACCCACTCGCCTTTGCTACACATTTCTAATCCCATGCATTTAATGACAAGTTTAGGGAACCTTATCTTTTCAATTTATATAAAATCATGGATGTTTTCACCTCTTATGAAAAGGCAAATTTTGATAATATCTATGATGCATGTTTTAAAAGATGGGAATTTCTCCTGTTGGCATTGAAAAGAAGGGAAGTAATATCCCCTTCAAATTTGATTTGGAGTCTAGAAAGGGAAAAATCTTTATGCACAATAATTCCTTGGATCAATGAAACTCCCATGTGCATATGGATGGGCATGTGGACAAGGCCACCTGTACTTCTCACCCCCATATCTCCTTGGCAAAATAGAGAAATTCAAAATCCCACTCAATTTAAGGAATGGAAAAGAAAAGTAGAAGTAGGAGCAGGGTATAGTACCTCTGAATCAAAGCATTGGGATATTTAGTTCCAGCCATTTGATTTGAGCAATCAAATGGAATACAAAATATACAATCCTAAATTTGAAGAGTAACATTTGTAAAGGGACTTACAAACAAGTAAGTATGGGGGAAATGATGAGGCCAGGATATGCCCGTTAAATGTATAATAAATGACCTCATCTTACTCTCTCTTTCTATTAAGTTTGATTGAATTTTGTTACTTTTATTTTGATCTGATATGAGTTAGGATGTAATTATCCATCTTTTATTGATTGTGATTCTAACATTTAAAAAGCTCTGTAATTCCTAACAAGTGTTTTGAAAAATTTAAGTTTTGTAATAAAATAGGTCATCATCAGGCTGAAGAACAAATATGAAGTGGATTTCATGTTTTTGAAAGCATTATAATAAATATAGCTTAGTTCTAGAACCCCACCACACTATTTCAAGTAGTCACATTTTTAGACTTAGTTCCAAAACTCTATATTTAGCTCTGGAATTATTTGAATTAGCTCTGGTACTCCTGTAGATAAGCTCCAAAACTTTCACAATTAAACATGGAACTGATAAAGATCTATTCCAAATAGCCAGCGATTTGTCAAATCAATGATCCCATTAAATCAGGAGCAGAATTCCAATTTCCATACTTGTAGATCTAAAACATTTATCACACAGCTGAACATCCAACCACGTCTAATTCAGCATCTATTTTGTCCATTATTTAGTTCCATCATATCCATGAAATAATTACAACAATCAATGCACCACAAGTAGAATATATATACAAACCTGGGAATTTAAGAAAGGAGGTGAAAAAAATATAATTGAAGAATATAGGGATAAGGATAGAATAGTACATCTTTGTAATATAGAACATTTTTATCAATGAAATAGCCATTTCTATTTTGAAAGATAATTAAGTTGTTCAGTCATGTTTCTAGGTAGAGCAAGGGCCCACTCCTCCAAGAACCAGGATCTTCATTTTTGGTTGGTATTTATATTTTATTCTCAAAAGCAAATAGGTAGCTCTGTTAAATTTATAAATGCTTCTAACTCCTTAAAGTTAAAATTTGTTGTAGATTTTCCCTTGCGGGTGTTCTAGATTAAAATCTCATTTCTTTACAATCATTTTCTAAGCATTCTATTTAAGTGTGTTTATTTCTAGCATTTTATTTCATTCTGCAAATGTGTGTTTATTTCTAGCATTCTACTTCATTCTGCAAATGTGTGTTTATTTCCAGCAATCTATTTCATTCTACAAAAGTGTGTTTACTTCCAACAAATTCATTTCTACAACGTGTGTTTACTTTCAGTGATTTTCATAGTTTGATTCCAATAAGGTTTTAACCAAGAAGTCCTTGAGACATTAAAAATCCCCCAAAATAAAAGAAAAATACAAATACCTACAATCAATTACTAAATCGCTAAGATTCTTCTTGTTGCATATAGCTTTAGACACAACCCTAGTTAAATATGACATCAACAAAAAGTTGATTAAATGAAGGGCATAATGACACCCATCACCACTCTACATGGCTGATGAGGAGTGTTATCATCTGAGCACCCTGATGATGATCAAGATCATGGTATATACATTACTTGATGCAAATAGAGGGATATTTTTGATTGCTTTAATAGGTGTGCTTACATAGATGATTGATTAGTAGACCATTTTTTCTTGGGGTCTAGTAATTTTAGCACAATTATAGAGAGAGTTATAGGGTTCGAGGCTACAACAATGATACAATTTATGTGTCAGCCATCTTTTGCACTATTAGGTGTATGAGCACATCATGGTGACATGACCATTGGGGATACTTACCATATTTTGGCTAACTTCAAGGTTGGATTTAGATAGTGGAGGGATTGGATGGCACATACCCAAATGGATAAAATCATGAAAGACATTGCCTACTATAGGCATATGATCAAGGGCTTGATCCTTGCAAATATCATGTGGAGACCATATCTGACATATCCAATTTTTAAAAGTTAGGTAATGAAACTTATTGGGTTGTAGAGTTCATTATGGGTTAGGGGGAGACATGCCAGTGAGTTAGATATGGTACATATGGCATGGGTCAAGAGGGATTTTGGTCTACTATAGGATATTCCATCTACCTTCCTTTGATACAAGAGGGATGACATAGAGGCAACTTTACCATTGCCCTAAGAGACTGATGGCCAAATTTTGAGGAGCTACTATTAGAGCCAGGTGTTGGGGACCCAGGGTGTATAGTGGCCTATATAGCTTGGTGGGTAGGGCTACATCTAGTAGTGGAGGTCAGGAGGCCACCAACAAAATTATAAGGGTTAGTTAGGGAGAGAGATGCAATGTTATAGGCCTGACATACTATAGTACAGGCTCAAGATGTAGTAGTGCAAGCTCAAGAGATAGCCTAGGCATAGTTTTTAGATTTATAGGGGTAGGTAGTGATGTTGCAGGGTTAGATTACCACTTTAAAGGGTTAGGTTTTAGCACTTTAGGGCCAGGTGATTATTTTATAGGGTCAAGTGATTGCAGTGATAATAGAGAGAGATAGTCTGAGAGTAGTAGGCTAGACCACTCCTTCTCCACCACCATAGGGACCAATATAGGTTGGGCCATCATTTGGTGCTATGGATCATCTATAGATTATATCAATGGTGAGGTATTTGACTACCCTAAATGAGATTGCTTATTATGAGAGGTCAATTAGAGAGTTCTTATAGATACAATGATATATAGAGTTTAGAGAGTAGGAGAGGTAGATGTCATTTGTGATAATTTCTATCTCACATTAATGCAGATGAATGAAGAGTGGTGATGATAATACATCCTCATGACCTTAAGGAGAGCCTCAAGGACCCTGAGTATTAGTGTTTGCTACTTTTTATTTATATATGTTACATGTATGTTAGCTTGCAAATCAAAGATGTGAGATGTACATTTTGAGAGATATTTAAGATGTTTTGATGATGTAGTTGATAAACATGTATTTTTATCACATATTATATATATGAGATGTTCATTTATTAACATGTGTTTATTTGAGATGTAATTCTTATTATTATGATGATGATATGGATGATGTTTATTTAATGTTATGTTAATTTGGATGTTAATGTTGATCATATTATTTAAGTTAGAATAGCCTTTCCCATATATGTGATGGTGTATGCATAGCTAATTGGTTAGTTTCATCTTAGAATTTTACATATTTGTGATGGTGTATGATTAAAATGAATAGAGTGGTTTGGTTATTTTATTTCAGCATTTTTCCATATTTGTGATGGTGTATGCATAAAATAAATAGGTTAATTTATTTCAGCATTTTTCCACATGTGTGATGGTGTATGTGTAAAATGAATAAGTTGCTTATGTTAGTGTTGATATCACATTGTTTCTTCATCTCAAATCGAGATATCAACATGTGATGTGGATGTAAAAATAAAGAGGCAAAATGTTCGTGCATTGGCAAAGACTATATTTTAGAACATAAATAGGCTCAAGAAAATGAGCCTCTTTTATGCCTTATATCTTTGAACCATTATTTTTTTTAGAGAAGCGTCGTGTTTAAATCATGTTAAGTGAGCTTCATATTCCCTTGAAAGAATATGAGGGGAAAAAGGGTAAAATGAGGGAAATTATTTAGATAGCATAACCTACCAAGTAGAAATGATATGTCCATTTTGTGGGTGACTCGAGAGCTAACATAGGAAAGTCCATGACTTAAAGATTTTTTTTTATTTGTGTACGCTGATCAATACAGGAAGCCTACAATGGGATTTGTATAGGTTAAGGTCATGCAAAGAGGTGAGGATCCCTTTGCATTTATTTTTCCCTTTAAGAATAAAATCTTGGCTTAGCTATCCTTCAAGGGAGTGGTCTAAGCATTTGTTTTTAACTTTAAATAGTTATCCTTTAAGGGAGTAGTCTATTAATAGTAGCAAAAGGAAGTTACATAACTATCCTTCAAGGGAGTAGTCTATGTTGATAAGCATGACCTAATATTTTATAACTTTTTCAAATATCCCATTTTTTCTCTCTTTTTTTTTGGGTTTTAGTCATGGACAAGCCTATAGAGGCTTAGGAGTTTTCCACTGTGTAAGTTATCTATGTGTATAGGAGTAAGGGTGAAGAGGAAGGGAAATGAATGTAATAGGGATGCTCAAGGGATGAGCTAAAGTTAAACATGAAATAAAGTGATGTTAGTTTAACAAAATAATGGTCATAGGTGTAAGGCATTTAAAATCTTAGGTTTTGGCCTTCCTTCAAGAGAAGATAAGTGATAAGTTCTTGAACCATACTTGCAAGTAATGATATAAAGTCTAAGCCAATTAGGAGAATATTTACCCCATTCTATTTTCTCCATGTTCATCACATGTTAATTTTATTTTAAGTCAAGATCTCCTATATTGAAATCTCTCTATTTGAATTTTTTTTATAAGCACATTTGATATGCTCTTGATAGATTTAGAGGTGGTTGAGGGCTATGAGATGGTGTTCATCAAGCAATTCAAGCTGAGCCAAATGTTCTTAGGGAAATTCATAATTAGTAAGTATGTCATGTAGAGAAATGTGAAGAGAAGGAATTTGGACTTCAAGAGGTAAAATAACCTCCATCCCATACACCAATAAAAAAGGTGTAGCACCCGTAGGGGTTTGAATGCTAGTACAATAAGCCCATAAATCAAAAGGAATGTGTGTGTGTCAATCCTTGCCCATATCATTGACTACTTTCATGAGAATCTTGGTCAAAGTTTTGTTAGAAGCTTCTATCTATCCATTAGCTTAGGGATATTATAGTGATGAGAAGCTTAATTTGATTCTAAATACATCACAAAGACCTTGAACAATCTTGTTTTTAAAAATTGCCATTATCTATTATAATCTTGTGAGGTACACCAACATGATAGATGATGTGGTGGTTAATGTAGTCAATAATTTTGTCAAATTTAGTCGAGATGAGAGGGATGGCATTGACCCACTTGGTGAATTATTTGGTGGCAATAATAATAGAATGATGATAGATTGATAAATGAGGGTTAATCTCTCTAATTATATCTAAGCCCCATTGGGATAAGGGCCAAAAGTCTTTGGCAACTTACAATGCATGATTGGGAATGTGAAGGAGGTTAGCATGTTATTGACACTTGATTCATTGTTAAACATAATCAACATAGTCTTGATGAAGTGTGGGCCAATAATATCCAAGTTGAAGGATACATTTAGCAATTGTGTGACCATTGAAATACCCACCACAAATCCCATCATGGACTTCCTTAATAGCAAAGAGAGTCTCAATACTAGTTAGGCATCTAAGGAGAAGACCATCAAAACTTTGCTTATAGAATAGTCCCCTAGTATAGTGTAATGAGCAACACATTTTATGAAATCCCACTTCCCATTATTATAAAGATTAGGAGGGGTAGTAAAGAAGGAAAGATAATTTGTGAGTTATTTGTACCATAATTCTTGTGGGTTGGCTATTACATTTCTGACAAAGAGGATGTTAGGTGAGACATAGGAGGGTAATGTTAAGTAATGCATGGTGACATAGATTCTTGAAGAGGAGGATGAAGAGGGTATGTGTGAAATTAGTGAAGCCATTGTGTTAGCAAAATTATTTATAGATTGAGGCATAGTTTTCAAGAGATAGGAGTCAAATGATCTCAAGAGTGTATTTACATGATTTTTATACCACTGTAATTTTTTTTACATAGGTAAGAACCATTAACTTGGTTCAATACTAGCTAAGAATCACTTAAAATGGTTATGGATTTGATACCCAAGAAGAGAGTTGTTTGAAGTCCTAGAATCAAATCCTCATATTTAACCATATTGTTAGTGCATTCAAAATCTAGTTTAAATGATAGAGGCATAGGTTCATCATCTAGAGGAATAAGAATAACCCCCACACCCCCACCATATTGGCATTTAGATCCATCAAAGAACATCATCATTTGATAGGAGATGTCATCCATTGAGAGTGTTATAATAGATTCATTAGGGAGTTCAAGGTTTGAAGGTTGATTGTTAGGTAAAGGGGTAGCAGCTAACTGGTCAGTGATTGTTTGCCCTTTAATAGATTTTTGTTGAATAAACTCTAAGTCAAATTAATCAATAAGAATGAGCCACCAAGTGACATGTTGGTTTTGATATGGTTTGGAATGCATTTATTTGAGAGGATTAGTATGGGTGACCACATACATTTTATGATTTAGGAGAGAATGGTGAAGCTTAGAGGTGGAAAAGACCAATGCAAAGATTTTTTTTTTTTTAGTATGGGTATATCGAGTCTCATAATCAATAAGTGTGTGGCTTATATAATAAACCACCTGCTCTCGATGTTGGTCATATTGATGTGTAGTCATATCACCTAGAGAATGGTATGTTACGAAGATGTATAGGTAAAAAGGCTAATTTTCCTTAGGTGGAATAAGAACCAATGGGGAAAGGAGGTATTTTTTAAGTTCATCAAAGTATTCCTAGTAGTCTATATTCCATTGGAAGGAGGCATCCTTTTTGAGGAGATGGTGAAAGGGTTGATAGCGATTTGACAACTAGGAAATGAAGCATCAAATTGACTAACATTTGACTCATAGAATGCAAAGTTGTTTGATATTAGTAGGTGGAAACATCTCTAGGATTTATCTAACCTTATTAGGATCGACCTTGAAACCATGAAGAGACATGATAAAACCTAAGAGATTACCTAAGAAAACACTAAAGACACATTTCTTTAGGTCTAGTATTGGAAGAGATGAGTGAATATGGTTTTGAGAATTGTCAAGTGTTTTTGACAAAGTTTAGACTTGTAGAGTATGTCATCCACATAATCCTCCATAATTTTGTGTAGGAGATCATGAAAAATGTAGGTCATGGTGCATTGGTAGGTTTCACCATCATTATTTAGGTTGAAAGGCATGACCCAATAATAGAAAGTCCCCCATGGGGTAATAAAAGTTGTCTTTGTGTTGATCCTTAGGAGCAACCAAGATTTGATTATATCCAAACAATATATCCATAAGTGATAACATCTCATGGCTGGTCATTAGATTAACAGGTTGGTTGATACGAGGCAATGGGAAATCATCTTTTGGATAGGAGAGATTTGAATCGTGATAGTCAGTGTAAATATGGATTCCCCTGATCACTTTTGTGATAGGAACAATATTGGAAATCCATTATGGGTAGTCAATGGGTTGGATAAAATTAACATAAATGAGGTGTTGGAGTTCTTCTTTGACAAGGAGAGAGATACGAGGATGCATTTTATGAAGCTTTTACTTAACAAGTTTAACATCTCAATTGGTGATAATATTATGGGTGATTATGGAGGGGACAATACCAAGCATGTCATTATAAGACCAAGTAAATGATTTGTTATGGTCATTAAGAAATGTATCATAATTAGCTTACTCAAAGGAATCTAAAGATTGGCCAATCTTGAGGACATGAGGGTTATCATGGGAGGTGGGTTGATGTCAATGGTTGATTCATTTAACATAGCTTACATTTTAGAGGGGAGCAATCATTGGATATAAGAATCATCTGCACCCATGTAGGTGAGAATTATGTCATCATCTTGACATTAGATAGTGTTAATAGTGGGAGAATCTTCATCAATTATTTCAAAATGAATGAGAGGAAGGGACCTTGTTTCCTTGCCCTGATGATAGGTGAGAGGCCCCAAAAAGATGGCATTTATTGAAAAAAAAATTAGGAGGTATAAATACCTTTGATTCTATAGGTGATGGTAGAGAAAGAGAGATTGGTTCTTTGATAATTGGTTTATGGGAGGTTTTAGTGAGTTTATTTGGTTCATCATATCCCACCCCATGCCTCTTTTTGGCATTGTCAATGGTGTTACTAGTAGGATATTCAATAGGCATATGGACACCTTGTTCATAATGACCCAAACCAAATTCTTTCTAGGCAAACCTATAGAGATAGGTGTGAGTGAATCTAGGGTTACTTAGGAAAGAGAAGTCACAGGTAAATGGTTGTGGTAAAGAAGATAGATTGTTAATAGTGGGAGCTTAATCAAGTCCCCATATATGAAATTAGTTTGAAGGTTAGGGGTCCCATAAGGGATGACCATCCCAATACAGGGATCATAATTTGGATGAATGTGAAGCCTTCCATACTATTT
Organism: Torreya grandis; assembly: GCA_037957365.1. Lineage (NCBI taxonomy): Eukaryota > Viridiplantae > Streptophyta > Pinopsida > Cupressales > Taxaceae > Torreya > Torreya grandis. The sequence continues at coordinate 74,549 of JARHVA010003847.1, forward strand.
TGGAGTATATAACATGTCAAGCGTTAACAAATGATATTCACCAAGTGATAAATTTTGAAAAGTCTCTTCCATGGGATCTTTGTCAGGAATTTGTGTTGCTAGTATTTGAGTAACCATGGGTGTGGAGATTATGGAAGATTCAAAATAATCATGCAAGGAAGATAATGTTTTAATGGGATGATAACATCATTAGTACTATAGGTCATATTACATGTTTTAAATAGAAGTGGGTCAGTAGGTATAACATATACTTGTCCATCATGTTCAAACTTGACACAATAGTGCAAAGTTGAGGGTACACATACCATAGCATGTATCCAAGGTCATCCAAGTAGTATGTTATATTATAAATCTCTTTCCATAACATAGAATAACTTAATAATTGTATGGGGACCTACATGAATATGTAAGACAATAGTACCCACCATAGTAGCTGTAGTATCATTAAAGGAATAGAGTACCACATCAATTTGAGACATGAAATTGTCATGAAGGGCTAGTTATTTATAGGAATGGTTGGAAATAATATTAATAATAGCTACCCTATCAATCATAACTCTCTTGATATGAGTTTGATCAATATAAATGGTAATAAAAAGGTATAATCTTGATCTTCAAGGTGTTGAAGTGGAATTTTTGAATTACTAAAAGAAATTAGGGAGATATAATTAAGGGATCCAACCAAAGCTGCAAGAGGTTGGGGATCATTTGATTGTACCTTAATCTCTTTTAAATCACCAATCAAAGCTTGACAGTGTTGGGATGAGTTTTATATTAACTCATATAAAGACATTTTCATAGGTGTTTGGTGAAGCTGCTTCACCATTGAGCTTTGAATAACATCTAAAGATGTTGTTTAAGGAACACCCAAGATGGATATCTTAGGATTAGTAGGGGGAGTGTATTTGGTGAAGGGATGGGTCCAAGGTGTAGTGACCTTTTCTTTAGCTTTATCTTTATGGTTTTGTGACCATGTGGCCACATTAACTATGTTGATTTGAAAATTTGGTGAAGGAAGTGGTAAAGGGGTTATAATGACATTTTTGGGTTTGAATTTAGGTGGAATAGTAGGAGGCACTATAGATTCCAAATGTGGACTAATAGAAGGCTAACGGTAATGTCATTGAAAAGAGTGTCAACATCAAAGTATTGATAAATAATGTTTGTGAGGGATTTATATTTTTTAGTATCATGTCAAGGTGAATGATGATATAAACACACTTGTGTATCATCAAACCAAGATGGCATCATTCCAAGAGGAATATAAGAATTAATGAGAGAAGAGTTATTATCAAATATTTCAATAACTAATGTAATAAAAATCTTTGAGATCCTACAAGTGGGCTTGAACTTGTACTAATATGAGTTGACACCTTCTTTTGTTTTTATGTTGGAAAGGTAATTTTATGTGGTGTCTTATTTGGTGATGGTGGAGTTACATGTTTTGTTATCACTTTCTTAGTGTCAGATGTGAGAGGTCTACTAGATGGCAAAGGCAGGAGTGGAGGTAGCTTAACCTTTTATTTGGCTTGGTTAGATGATATTCTAACTTAAGTAGAAGGGTGCAGCCCCAAAATGGATGGTAAAGTTAAGGTTTGAAGAAGGGATCGGTGAGGTCTAGAAGGCTTAACATTCTTATATATTTTAGGATGAGAAACTCTAACTTTTGGTTGATGAGTTAAATCTATTTTCACCTATGGATGAATTAAATTAGAAATGTGGCATACACCTAAGGGCCTGATATGCTTTAATGTAATAGATTCCTGCGAGGATGAGGGTATGGACATAGATGGCTGAAATTTAGTTTCTTTTGGTGAAGAAGCTCTAGCTTTGTCAAATATTTTAATGTAAAGGGTAGTAAGGGGATTGGTGGTAAAGTTCAACATTCATTGTATTGGATATAGAGTCTTAAGATGGTCCCAAAATGCCACATGGTCAAGTTTTGTGGAGTCAATAAATTCTAGACTTTTCACCAAATGTGAGAAGGGTTTTGATGAAGTTGATGTAGGCCTTACAGTTGTGTATTTATAAATCTATGATGTTTGGGAAAGAGAGAAATTTTTGGTTTCTACTACTTTAAGCCTAAGATGAGAAAGAACCACAATGAGGCATTTTTCGACAGAGATGAGAAAAGAGACTTGATCTACCATGGGTGGAGGGGAGGTAGGCAAAGTAGGTTCCTCAAGAGGGTAAAGCATATGTATTATGTCTCCATCAACATGTGGGTGAGGCATGGGTAAATTATGATCCTCCATAGGTAAAATAAGGGGTAATAGTGGTGCAATTGGAGTAGGCACAATAGGTCTCTCATCTATTAGGGGAGTAGATGATATGGACTCTTCTAGGTGCAAAGGTAAAGTGGGTGGGGTACTACTCTCTATAGGTGGAAGAGAGGTAGGGGAATAAGGCTCCTTAAGAGGGCATAATATAGGGATGATGTTCCCTTCAACATGTGGTTGAGGAATAGGTAGGGTGTGGTCTTTAATCAGTAATAGGATAGGTAATATTGGTGAAAATGGAATTGGGATTATAGGCTCCTCAAGTGGAAAAAGGAGTGGCAAAAGATGATCTTCCTCTTGAGGGAGTGGAATGGGTGAAATAGGATCTTCTATTAGAGAAAGAAGAATGGGAAAAATAGAATCCACAAAATGTGGGGGAGGAGTTGATGAAATAGGTGTCTCTTGTTGAGGGGCAAGTTAAACTGAAGATAAAGAAAAGACCATATTTATCGTATGGATATTATGATCACCTGAGTTAGCTACAGACTAGAAAATATTTTGATTTGGTGAATGGTTAGGAAAGGGGTGTTTGAACACATCTAAACTTTGATTAGGAGGTGCATTAGGATTATCTAAGATGAGATCACCTCTATCAAGCATATCTTGAATAATGTTCTTGAGTATCTTTCAATTATTAGAGTGGTGACCTTTAACTCAATGGTAACTGCAAAACTCATCTTCCTTGTACTAGGTTGGGATAGGATGGGAAGGGTCAAACTATAGAGGAGGTTTAATCTAAGGAAGGGTTATGACACCTTGTTGCAATAGCTTTTCTAAAATGGATGTATATGATTCCCCAATGGGAGTGTGTTGTCTTTGTTCATACAGTTTTTGGAATTGCTTGGTCAGATTTTGAGAAGTTAAAGTATTCGATTGGTTTATGGTTGTGGAAGAGGCTGACTTGATAACCACCACATTGGTAGAGCCTTTAGCCTTTTGGGTAGAGGGTGAAGTTTTAGAGGAGGGGTCATTTGACTTGGTATTAGGATTCTTACTATGCAACTTGACTTTGCCTTCATCAATAGTGTGAACCTTGAGTTTTTATGCCATTGTAAAAGTTTCATCAAATGTGCAAAAAGTTTATACCCAGAGTGTGGATGAGATGTGATTAGTAAATGCCCTTGAGAAAATCTCAATAAGCTTAGGTTGGGGTAATAATAAGGAGAGTTTATTGATCAAGCTTTTCCAATGAGCAAAAAAAAAGCAATAGACTCATCATCAAATTGTTTTATAGAATAAAGGTCTATTATAGATACCTTCTTAGAAATGTTAATAGATAAATGGTCTAGGAATATTTGTGCAAGTTGGGTAAATGAGAAAAAGGAGTGTTGGGGTATGGATCTATACCAATCCAAAGTAGCACCTAAAAGAGACATAGGGAAAGTGTGAAGTAGTAATGCATCATCATGCCCTATTAAATAACAAGCATGTTTAAATGCTCACAAGTACTATTGTGGGTCCTCTTTACTCTAGAAATGAGTAAATTTAGGGAGTTCCCATTGTATTAGATAAGGGTGAATACGCACAAAATAATGGATTGGTTCATTGCATATCTGATCATAAGATAATACATTCTTTGAACCAAAAATGGATGTATCTAGATTATACATCTTATCCATTAGCATCTTAATGAGGTCTAGAGGGGGATTAGTTTTCTAGATTCATCCTAAGTTATAGGGAAGCTGATAGTAAATAGAGGGAGTGTATGACATAGCTTGTGGACGTTGTGTCAGGGTAACATAAGGATAATGAGTCATAGACTGAGGTGTGGAAAGAAAAGGGACTTGTCTCATTGGGTTGGAGACTATTCCTTGGTTGGTTATTGTTACTACAAGTTGAATTATTTTCATGGTTAAATTGGATGAAGGGTGAGTGGTAAATCGAGTAATTATAGGTACAAGGGTGGATGGAATAGGTACCACTAAATTCTAGAATGGGGTGTGACTTGGATAAATTGGTTGTGGTTGTGAAAGTAAGGAAGTTACACTAGTGTTTCGATGGGATTGAGCAGTTGGAGATGCCATATTTTGGACATTATTTATATTTGGGTTACTCATTAAAGTAGTGGTTTGGGTAACCATGGGGAAAATAGTGGAGGAAACTAAAACTGAGGTTGTCTCCATTAAATAGGTTGGCATACCATAGATTGGGTCACCCAAAAAATTATGGGTTTAACTCATAACAAGGTAATGTTGAAGGGCTGCCACATTGTGATCGAGAAATTTATCAAAATCTTGATCTCGCTTAGGCATAATGGGATTTCAGTTAGGGTTGGGAGTATTTTTTGTATCTGAAGTATGCTCCATGATAGAATTGAAAGTGAGAGGGGAAGGTGGAAGTGGTTACTGGCTTGCATAATCAGCAAGAATTTTGGCCTGAGCTCATGTCAATACCATGAAATATGTGGTTTAAATAGTCTTACTACCTTGTATTTGAAATATAATAAAGAAAAACTAGGTTTGAGTGTAAGGAAATGGGTTATTTTAGCTTGTTATTTTGAATAAATGAAACTACACAGTCATCGACATCAGTAGGGATAATCGATATTGGTAGAAAAATTTCACTAACATCAATGGAATAACCGATGTTGGTAGGTAAAGTCTGCTAATGCCAGTAATGTTAACCAATTTTGGTCACTATGAAATCTTAAGAAATGGAAAATCTAATGTTTTAAGAAATCAGAGGCTGAAAATAGGTAAAATAGTGGATGTAAAAGGTCTATGTAAGAAGGCATAACACTCAAAAAACTTGAGATAATAGGTTATACAAACCAAGCTTTTGAAATAAGATTGATTTTGTAAATCAATAGAACAACATCCTTAACAAATCAAAAATATAGAAGGTAATTGAAAAGAAAAAGAAGAGCATTTAGCCAATGACTATTAAGTCCTAGAGATTAATTTTAGTCTCATTTTAGCTTATGACTTAATCAAATAGTTAGAACATAATTTGGTCATTGAAGGTACTAGAAAGCAATCTAGAGCTAGTTTCAGATTTATTTTGGTGCTCAAGAGGGAATCTATATTAGACCAGGTACATGGATTGTTATAGGAGCTTTCTCTCTGCACTTCATGAACTTGGAGCCAAGCTAGATTGCTTATCCAAAATATACCTTTTGTCTAGAGATTATACTCCACCACATAATGGAATGGGTTTTCCCCTTTGTGGTGAAATCTAAGTAGGATAGCTGGGTAGGGTAAGGTGATCCACCAGGTGATGAAACCTTGATGGCCTTTTTCTCAAGTGAGTTTTGATGCTTGTTTATGTGAATGTGATTTGGTTGTGTAACATAGGTGTACTATGATTTATTCAAAATACTTGTAATTAACTAGGTGATTTAGTATGCAACAAGCAAACTATGAAATTCACTAAGTTTTAAACCCAAATCTAAAATGTTTAGATTCGAATGAAAATAGAGAGGAAATAGGAATAGAGTATGAATTTGACTATCCTAATGTGTATGCAAGAGGAATTAAAGAAGGGATTCTCTTTCTTTTGTAAAAAAAATGACAAATTACTTTTAGAGGCAAAGAGAAAAGAAAGGAAATCTCAATTTTAACGACTTTTAAATAAAGAAATAAGTTATTGAATTTTCTAGTTTTAAGAGAAAAGAGGAGGAAGAAATGAAATCTTTGCTATAATGGATCCATATGAATGTTTAAAACAAGAAATGAACCCAAGGAAAACTCCAAGGTCCTACTAGATGTGCCAGAAATGTTTTGCTAAATTTTGTCTATTTTAGGTCTTAAGGAAAATAGAAAGAAGGATGGGGATAATTGATTAAAATGAACATGGATTTGGTTTACATGCGATATCCAAACATTTTGAGCACTCATCTTTGGCTGAGGAGGATTACCTACAAATAAGAAAACACTACCACGAGATGTTTGTTAGTAGATAAATGAGTGGGTTACCAAGCTACATGCTTGTTCTAAGAAGTGTGAAACTTCCCTAGAGATGATAGTCCACTTTTAAGAGGCAAAAGAATAATAAATAACTGAAAGAAAGGTAAAAAGAGAGTGAAAGAGAGATAAGATTACCATTATTAACAACTTTTACATAGCAGAGAGTGACAGGGTGCAAGTGAGGTACTTTGTTTGTGTTTTAGAAGTTATTTGGGTGGGTTTTGAAGAGGCTAGGAAATTGATAGTCATTGAAATCAGTAGGGGAGTGACTGATATCAGTTATACTATTAAGGTTGATAGTAGGTGATCGATGTCAGTTAGGATGCCAAGGTTGATAGGGGTAATAATTGTCTAGGGAGCTTGCAAAAGGCTTTCCTAGGTCTAGAAAATGGTTTGGATCAATCCAGGGAGGTTGAGAGAGTTATGAGAGGGAGATTATAGCTTGGTTAAGTCTGGTTAGAGGTTTATTATCTTAGATAAAAGGTAAATAAGCAAGGAATCTTTATAACTCCATCATGGGGTTATGGTCAGAGGTGCGTAAAGTAGGATATGGTAGATATAAAGAAATAAAATAAATATTTATATGACCTACAGTATCAGTGATATACTTAGCTATGGTGGTCACTAAATGATAAGTGCTAGGTTGATGGTCTCTATCAAGGAGTCTAGACCTGAGTGCCTAAATAGAGAGAACAAGTGGGTATTATTGGTCCTCATGAGCTCAACTATTGATTGTGATTGACTTACGCAAGGTGATTGTAAACTTGGATGTCAAAAAATAGAATGTTGAGAGGTTGAATGAGAGTAAGAGTTGATTTTCTTAATTTTTGCTAACCCAAACTACAGGTTGGAGTTTGGCTTATATTACTGACATCAGCGATCCCATTGATGTTGGTTGAGATCTCATCAACATCGGTCATGGGTTGATCAATGTTGGCAGCCCTAGAATAGGTAAACCTTTCTATTTTTAGCTTGTTTTTTGTTGTTTTGTGTGCCAAGTGTGACACCCACTATAAAATGGTAAAAATAAGAGGTTAGGAAGGAAGTAGTTATTTAGGAATTTAGTTTGGAAGTGGGAATAAGTCTTGGGTAGTTAGGATGAGGGGACTGGGTCTTGAGGTGACTCATCTGGGGAGAATGAGTCATAGGGTGAGGTGGCCAAGTAAGGTGGAAATAGGGGTTTTTAATTAACTTAATTAAGTATTTTAAATTAATTAAATGTGTAAGGGGTAAAAGAATGGGCTAGGGAGACTAATTGTTATTTTTAAAATGGGTTTAGGGGGGTTTTGACATAGGGAGTTACGTACATGTGTGTGAAATAATTTCGGTGTCTACACAATGAGTATATTATGTTGCATACTATTGAGGATAAGTATAATGATTATGAATGCATGTATACTTAAATTATTGAAGTAATGAGCTCAATCACAAAGGAGAATAATGGAGTATGTTATGAATATGTATATGATGACAATGAATATTTAAGTATTCCTCAATGATTATTATTATCCTTTCTAATTTTATTATCAATAAAAATAAGGATCAATGGATATGATGCATTCAGATGAAGAAAAGTGTGATGAGGATGAAATGGTGAGTTTACTTATTTTGGTTTCAAACCTCCAATCCAATATAGAAGATACATAAAAAATAGTGGAGAAGAATGATGGTGAAGTAAAATAATAATCTGAATCATACATTATATAAAATAAGGTATACAAATAATTTGGTCTCAAATTTAAATATGCTTTAGTTGAATCAATGCAAA
>JARHVA010003847.1:87500-135000 GCA_037957365.1 Torreya grandis
CTAGATCTAAGTTGTTAAAAAGGTTGATTGATGAGATCCAAAGATGGATTTTGAGGGATGGGTAAGGCTTAAATTTATTACAAAATAGAAATAAAGTAAATTAATATGAATAAACAAATACTTTTCTTACTATAATTCAATTGGGTTGACAGTTGAGGTAGTTGAAATGTTGATGAAATCTAGCTTAATTTCGATAGAGTAATAGTACTTAAAAACTTGGTAGAGAGGCAGTGACAAATTGACTCTCTGATATGATTATTGGATTATTGGATTACTAATAGCAATTGATTTACAATAAAGAAACTCCTAGATGCAAAAAATCTATTGATCATAATTATAGATTCACAAATGTTTGTAGATAGATTTTCACCTTCAAGATCCTCTCTTCTTATAGGCACAAGCAAGAAGTGGAAGAGAAGGTTCAACTAGGCTATCTAATTACAAATCATCCATGCAATGGCTTGAAACAAGATTTAGACAAATTATATTTAGAAAATCAAAGTGGTTAGTTTGCATATTTTTGGTTAAAGAGGTGGAAGCTGACCATCGATGGTCAACTTGACCATTGGTGGTTGAGGGTAAAGGGTAACAAGGGGTAAAAGGTTAGGTTAATTTAGTTTAGCCAAACTAACTATGGGTAAGTTTGGTTAGAGGTTAGAGGGTTAGGTTGGTCCTAAGATGGTTCTAAGGTGGTCAAGGGGTGTCTTTGATGTTCAAAATTTTAGTGTGTGGATTTCTAATGTGTACATTTTCCCCCTTTTTGTTATGCAGCCTAGAATCAACTAGTTGTAGAGTAAAAACTGAAGTTGGTCAAAAATCTACTGATTGCTTGAGTATGGAAGGAGGTTCTCCCCCATAAACTAAGAGGTGATGAGGTAAATTAAAATTGGGGTTAGGTTTAACATGATTGGTAAAGGTGATGATGAGGGTGGACGTCATGATGGTAGATGAGAGGTTGGGCACTAAAGTGTAAAATGGTGCGATAACCAAGACCATGCAAAGACAAAGTTTCCATGGTTGATAATAATAATAATAATAAAGGGTGGTTCTAAGGGACAAGTGACTAGTGTATCACATTATTGCATTTAATCATGGTAATTGGGTACACTTGTTAGTATCCTAGACAAGGTTGGTATTTTTAGTGGGTATGAGGTAGGAAGTGCTCCTATGGAAAACACAAATAAGTCAAGTGTCACAGGTATCTAAAGTAGGAAGTGCTCCCAAAAAGACACAAGTGGGTCAGATAAGCATGGTGTGGTGCAAATTCAAAAAGTGGTCAACATGGCAATGTGGTCATTTCAATAAAAAAGACCAGGCAAAAGTGTCATATAATGCACACTAGTTGGGTTGAAATGGACCAACGGTGAGGTGACAAGGTGGTTGGGGTGGATGGAGAGGCTAATCTCTAGGGGTGGGTGAGAAATGGTTAGTTTTAATAAAAGAGGGTTTATGAAGGTGAAATCAACAAAGTGGGGCTAAGTTATTGGGGGTGGATAGAGTGATTAGGGTAGCTAAGTAGGTGGAACCATTTTAATAACACCAAGGAAGTGGGCAACATCTGTATCTAGGTAGACAAGGATAGCCAGGGGATTAGCAGGCATAGTAGGTGGGTTGACACCAATATCAAGTGGTGATCCAAGAGGTAGTGGTGCCCCTAGGTCATATATATAGCTAGATTATGATATTATATATATATCATTTTGATTTTGGCCTATGAACCGATGTAGTGAGATGTATATTTTTGAGAGAGAGTATATATGTGTGTGTGTGTGTGTGTGTGTGTGTGTGTGTGTTATTTATGCTCATTTCCATGGTAATATGGTGTGATGTTTGTGTTTTAATGTTTATGATAAGATGTGTATATTTGATCATAGATCATGTTAATGTTATGGTTGACTTGCTAGACACTAATGTAGGCTTTCTAGGCATGAGATGGCTTTGATATATGCTTAGGTTTTGTAGTTATTTATGACATGATAATGTTTAATGAGAACTTAAATTTCATTATTTTAGACTTAGACATGTGATGTAAAATGGCTAGTTGTTTTAATTTCCTATGGATATCATGCTATTATGATTTAATTATGCTTGTGGTAATTTATGAATATGGTCATGCTTATTGTTATGCTTTGATTATGGTTATGCTTTGCTTGTTAATTTGGATTAAGGTAGAAAAATCAACAACAATAGGTGAGAGACTTGAGAATATAATAAAGAGATTATCATCATGAAAATATCAAGTAGGCACAATAGGGTAAGAAGGCATGATGTTTCTTCATTGACAAGGACTAAAAGAAAACCAAAGTTGGACTGGCTTAATGAACACATGCCCTTCAAATGCTTTGCATGAGAATTAATTAGTTAGTTAAAAAGGCATATTGACCACATAATGTCAATTAAGCTCAATAATCCATTGAATATAGTGTAAAGGGGAGATGGGTGAAAATGGAACCTTCTCGTGAGACTAACTTGCATCTTTTGTAGGTGTCTAAACAACTAGGATATACAAGCCCATGTTAAAATTATGTAGAATTATCGATGCGAGAAGTCTCATTGTGAGATTTGATTGTGGATTTCACCTTATTATGTTATTTTGAGAGCTGACTATGGCCATCAAGATTAGTTTTCTTGTTGTTATTTTGATAATGGGTCTTTTAATGTTTGTTGTATATGGGAAGCTGATCGATGTGAGAAGCTTCTAAGAAATTACTATGCTTTTGACAAATTCTTACTCAGACATCCTTTGAGGGATTGGTCTAATTTTATGAGCTTTGCTTAATATTTTTGATATTTGTCCTTTGAGGGATCAACCCACCTTATGTTTTGGTAATTTCAAATAAATATTTGATAGTTTTCCTTCAAGGGAGCATTCTGTGAATGCTAGGAATGACCAATGATTTCTAGTGATAGAAATTTTGTTATTTTTCTTTGATTTTACTTGACATAGAATTAATTATGCTATCTTAGTGGTTCACCTTTATGAAGTAAAAACTAAAATCACAAGAAGGTTGATTAGGTGTGAAGAGGTTTAGGTGACAACGATCATGTGAATCCATCCTGTGAAGGTGTGGAAAGTACCATGAGAACCATAACATGGGTAGATCCATGATACCCATTGTTTAAGATAAGGATATTCTAGTGATAACTAATCACATGATTTAGTTTTAATTGGTTGCCCCTAAAATAGGGAGATGGAATGTGGGTGGATTGCAAGGGATGAGCTTAAGTTAGACAAAAGGTGAATGTGATCCTTCTTAACAAAAGAATAGATATAGATGCAAAGTATTGACGGGATAAGGTTCTAGGTGGCCTTTGAGAGAAGACAATTGGTAAGATATTGATCCATACTTATGGGTTATGATATAAGGTCCAATCTAATTGAAAGCAAACTTGCCTTGGTTGCTTTTCTCCACATTAGTGATGTATTGGTTTTACTTTAGGATAAGATCTCTGATATTAAATTATCACACTTTAAGGTGTTTGTTATATGCATGCTTGATGAAATTTTTATAGACATGAAGATGGGTAATGTCTGCTAGATGATGCTCCTCAAGTATCTCAAGCTAGGCCAAATAGTAATGATGATAATCATCCTCTAAAATAAGCTCTTGTAAAGGTATTCAAAGAGAGGGGATTTGGAATTCACGAGGCAAGACAAATTTTTCTCCAAACACAAGGGAAAATGGGTGGCACCCATAAATTTTCTAATGCTAGTAATTTATACTCATAAGGCAAAAGGAATGTGTAGATGCTAATCTCGACCTGATGCATTGACCATTTTAGTTCGCATGTTATTAAGGGTTTTGTTAGAGGCTTCTACTTATAAATTTGCTTGGGGGACATAGGGTGAGGAGAAGCTTAAATTAATTTCAAATGCATCACATATTCCCTATACTTATTCTTAAAGGATTTACCATTATCGATAATAATTTTATGAGGAACATCAAAGTGATAGATGATGTGATGGTTGATAAAGTTGCCAATCTTTTCTGCTTTGGTTAAGACTAGAGGAATAGCCTCTACCCACTTGGTAAAATACTCAGTCATGGTAATAATATAATGGTTCCACTATGAGGAATGGGGATTAATTTTAGCAATGAGGTTTAAACCCCATTATGAGAAGGTCTAGAAATTGATGGAAATACAAAGGCTATGGCTAGGTGTGTGATGCAAATTAGCATGGTATTGGCATTTGGCATAATTTTTTACATAATCATATAAGTTTTAGTTAAGGGTGGGCTAGTAATAACCAAGACAAAGGATGCACTTAGCGATAGTGAGGCCACAACTACCATCATGTGTTTCTTTGATAACATGAGAGGCTTCTTGACTGCATAGGCAATAGAAGGGAAGACCATTAAAGTAGTTTTTATATAAAATTCCTCCCATAATGGTGTAGCATGAGGTAATATATATAGTCACTCTTCGAACATTCTTAGAGAGGCTAAAAAAAACTATGCCAAGGTTAAGGTAGTCAAAGGTTTGCTAATACTAAAAGTTGGGTTGGGCTTCCTCTACATTGAAGATGGTGGGAGAATCTTGTTTGACATAAGAAGGTTGGGTAAGTCTATGAATAATGATAGCTATATTATAATTCAAAGGTGTAGATGGGATTTGAGAGGTAAGGGAAGCCATGGTGTCATCAAACTTGTTGATAGATCATGGGGTTGATTAGATGTGATATTGTTCAAATGATGTTAGGAGTTCATCAACTAGCTACTTGTACCATTGTAGGACATCATTATTACCCTAATAGGAGCCATTTAATTGATGGACCACAATTTGAGAGTCACCAAATATAATTATCATTTTAACCCCTAGGGCTAAGGCAGTTTGAAGGCCTATCACTAGGAATTCATACTTAGCCATATTATTGGTACATTTAAAATCAAGATTGAAGGATAAAGAGAGAGGTTCACTATCAAAGGGGTTAAGGATGATACTTACTCCCCCACAATGATAAAACTTAGATCCATCAAAGAACATGGTGACCTGATAATTAAAGTCTACTTGAGAGAGGGTCATGATAGAATCATCGAGGAACTCAAGAGGAGGAGGTTGGTTGTCTACTAATGGGGCCTCAACTAATTGATCAAAAATGAATTTCCATTTAATTAAATTTTTCTACATTAACTCAAGGTCAAACTTTTCTAAGAGCATGAGCCACTTGCCCATACATTGGTTTTGGTACATCTTGGAGTGCATGTACTTGAGTGGGTTAGTATTGGTAATGATGTAGGTTTTATGGTTAAAAAGGTAGCGACAAAGTTTGGTGTCCATGAAAACTAAGGCCAAATAAAGTTTCTTAGTATAGATATACTGAGTCTCATACTCTACAAATGTGTAACTACTTTAGTATATGACTTTCTCTCTATGTTGTTCATATTAATGATCCAACATTACCCCTAAGGAATGGTCAGTGGTAGAGATATATAGGTAGAAAGGTTGGTCATCCTTGGGAGGGGTAAGGATAGGTGGAGACAAAAGCTACTATTTGAGTGAATCAAAGGCCTTTTGGTAGTCAGTATTCCAATTAAAAAACAAATCCTTCTTCAAGAGGTGGTGGAAGGGTTGACATCAATCTAAAATCTAGGAGATAAAATGATGAATGGATTGTAGTTTTCCTTGTAAGATATGGATTTGCTTAAGTTTGATGGGTGGAAGTATGTCTAGGATCACTTTGATTTTGGTAGGATCAATTTTTATTTCATGAAGGGAGACAATAAAACCAAGAAAATTTCTTAAAAAGACCCAAAAAATGCACTTCTTAGGGTTAAGATGGACATGATAATGGATAAGCCACTCAAAGATGATCTTGAGAATGGCTAAGTGATCCTTTCAGAGTGTGGATTTATTGAGAAGGTAATTCACATAGTCCTCTACAATATTATGGATAAGGTCATGAAAGATGTAGGTCATGGCACATTGGTAGGTTGCACCAATTTTATTTAGTCTAAAAGGCATGACTCTATTGCAAAAATATCCCCAAGGGGTGGTAAAGGCATTCTTGAGCTGATCTTCAAGTGTAATTATGATCTGATTATAACTTTAGAACCCATCCATGAGAGATAACATCTCATGGCTAGCTATAATATCAACAAACTGGTCAATGCTTAGTAGAGGGAAGTCATCTTTGGGGGAAGAAAGGTTAAGGTCATGAAATTACACACAAATGTGTAGTCCCTTTATGGCTTTGGTGATGGTACAACATTTGAGACCCATTGGGGGTGGTTAATGGGTTGAATGAAATTGATAGATAAAAGATGTTAAAGCTCTTCTTTGATGAAAAGGAATATGTAGGTATGTATGCATCGAAGCTTTTAGTTGACAAATTTGGCATCATGGTGAGTGACTACGTTATGGGTAGCAATGGTGGGGTTAATTCTAGGTATATCTCTATTAGACCAAGCAAAGGCTATGTTTCAATATTAGAGGAAAGAAGGGAAGTGTCAAAGCTCCTCAACATTCAACTATTAGTTAATTTTGATAATGTAGGGGTTATCTAAAGTACCCAAGTTGATATCCATGGTGGATTTTTTCAACATGGTTGAAGACTTGAGAAGAAGGGATTTGTGGATTGAAGAATCTACATCACCAAGGTAGGTGAGAATAGAATCATCATAATGGCACTGAACAATGTTAATGGTAGGGAATCATCTCTTATCATTTTAGTATGGGTTGAAGAGATGGTTACAATTTCCCCCTCCTTATGATAATTTAGGGTTCCAAGGCTGATCATGTTGACAAAAAAAAGTTAGGTTGGATGATGTCATCATCTTCACACACAAGTAGAGGTGAGGTCAGTGAGAAGGGGATATCTTCCTCAACAATGGTAATATTAGGTTTTTTGTCTTTATTTTTATTGGGTAAGATGAAACCAATTCCATGCTTATCATATGGTTTCCTAGTTTTGATGGTAATTAATTCATGTAGACCATGGTCATATCACCTGATACTAAAGCCTTTTCAAGCACACTGATGGAGGTATGTCTTGGTGAAGCTTGGTTTGTCTAGGTAGGAGAAATTAGTGATGAATGTTTGAGGTGGAAGAGAGGTGGTAGAAACATCAAGGGATTTATTGAGTCCTCCGTAGATAAAATGATTTTGATGGTGAAGAGGTTTGAAGGGAACAATAGTCCTAATATTGGGGTCATATCCTTAATGGTTGGTAAGTTGCCCATACTCATGAGGAGTAGGGAGAACCTCAAGTGCTAAAAGGTAATACTCCACTAGTGAAAGGTGAAGGAATTTGGATTCAAAAGGGTCTATGATAGGGATTTGGTGTGAAGTTACAAAGGAGATAGTCGATGCCTCATCGATGGAAGGAGGTATGATATCTACTTTGGTGGTTGAAGTTTGGGTTTTAAATACTAAGGGTGTTTTGGATATGGGTATAAGTGTATCATTGGGGAGATAGGTCATGTTTCATGATGAGAAAGGACTTGGGTTATCCTAGATGGTGACTACCTAGCCTTCATGCTCAAACTTAATACAATGGTGGAGGGTAGAGGGAATGCAACCCATGAAATGAATCTAAGGTCATCCCAACAAGATGTTGTATTATAATTCACCTTCTATAACATAGAAATATTTGGGGAGTGTGTAAGTTCCTAAACATAATTGAATTATGATAGTTCCCACATTAGTGGCCATGGTATTTTGAAGGAATGAAGGATGACCAAAGATTCTAACATGACATTGTCTAGCAAGGTTAGTTGGTTATAGGCATGAGAGGAGTTGATGTTAATGATATCTCCCTTATTAATCATGACTTTTTTGATGTGGGTTTAGTTTATTTTGGTAGTAATAAAGAGAGAAGGATCTAGGTCCTCAAGATGGATGGAGGGTATTTTTGAATCCTTAAAGGTAACAAAATTAGAAATCTGAAGGGCACCAACAAAGGTGACTAGAGGTTGGGGGTCCTTGGGCTAGACCTCAATGGATTTCAAAGCCTATATTAGTGATTAGTAGTGATGGGGAGAGGTAGAGATTAACTCATATAGGCTCATCTTCATTGGGTCATAATGAAGTTGTTTGAGGATAACTATCTTGATGGACTTTGAGGGGTTAGATTAGGAGGCACCTAAGATAGACACCTTGGGTTTAGTCAAGGATGGAGATGGTTAAGTGTATGTTGGTTGAGAGTTTGAAGATGGGTAAGTCTAAGGAATAGACACCTTAGGATTCCCCTTATCCTTTTGTTGTGATCTTGTGACCATGTTGATAATATAGATAAAAGGAGAGGTTGAGGTAGTAGACTAGTCAGACTCATCTTCACTCTGAGTTGAGATTGGAGGAGTAGGTGAGCATTGGGTAGGTATGGTTGTTGGTATTATTGGTATGGGGTTTATAAGAGGTTCATATATTAATAGATCATCTTCATTGTAAAGCTAGTGGATGATGGTCTGGAGAGTTTTGTAGTTCTCCATATCATGGTTGGGTGTCCTATGATAACAACACATGTGGTGGACATTGTACCATATGGGTTTAAAATATAGAGGGTCAAAGTTCTGATGGGAGGTAAGGCTAAAAAATAAGTCTATAATAACCTATGGAGAATGATTGAGTAAGACTCAACTAAAGGTGGTATAGGTGTGGTAGTCCTTGATTTGATGGTTGAAGTAGGAGGTTGTTTAGAGATGTGTTTGGTGGTATAAAGCCTCAATTTAGGCAAGGAGGTTGATGAGCCAAAGGTGGAATATCTCAAGGTAGGTAGCTTATGTATTGTTGGCATGGTGAAAATAGGTGCATCAAAAATCAACTCTGAAGATGTGACCAAAAAATGTGGTGGGGTTTTGGTAGAAAGGATGGGTTTATTACTCAAGATAGAGGGATGAGGCCTCAAAATGGAGGGTAAGGTTGAGGGAGGTAATATTCAATCCTCCTGACCTTTATGTGGTTTCACCTTTTTAGTTGCTCTGGTTTGGCATTTGGTTGGTAGGCTCGAGGGGGTTAGGTCCACTTTGAAAGATGGATGACTAAGGCTTAGTGTAGGGAGGATACCAAGGTTTTTTATTAGTTTAGTTGGTTTGGTGTGAGAAGTTGATTTGGTTGCTTGTGATTTGGGTGCATTTGATGGTTGAGAGATTGTTAGATTGGTAAAAGTTGTTATTGGTTTGGTTGATAGGGCAAGAGTTTAGATAGTGAAAGTGGGGAGTTGGTCTACTAAAGGTATGATTGAAGGTTCTATCTTGGTGATATAAGGTAGCTCTAATTACTACTATAAGGTGGCTTGATCTATGCTAGGGTTGGAGATAAATTCTAATTTTTTCACTAGATTAGAGAATGGTTTGTAGGTTGGCTTAATTCCATGAATATTGGACCTAAAAGATAATCCCATAGGTGGATACACAAGGAAGGTAACCTCATCCTCTTCCTTAATCAAAGGATATAAGGTTGAGATAGGTGGTTCCTCAATGGGAGGAGTAGTCATGGGGGTTCACTTCTTGGGGATTATTTCTAAAAGGGGAGTAGGTTATTTGATGGTTGGAGGTAAATTCAAGGTAGCGATGGTTGGTTATTTCAATATACTAGTTGAAAAGGAGGCTAATGGCTCCACTATATCAATAAGTGGAGGGAGAGAGGATGTTATTACCTTGGTTTGAGTATTCAAAGGAAAGGA
This sequence comes from Torreya grandis, assembly GCA_037957365.1. Classification (NCBI taxonomy): domain Eukaryota; kingdom Viridiplantae; phylum Streptophyta; class Pinopsida; order Cupressales; family Taxaceae; genus Torreya; species Torreya grandis. Next base: position 97,123 of record JARHVA010003847.1, read on the forward strand.
AAGTGAGTCCACTATTTGAATAGATGGTAGAGAATTGAAAGATTGGATACTAGGTGGTTTGACAATGAGTGAATCAAGGACAATCTTAATTATATGTGTATCATGAGATCACTTGACATTGTTGCTCTCATTCTTGGTAGGAGCATGTTTTGGGAAAGGTTGCTTGAATATATCAAGGGCTTGGTTTGATGATGTGTTGGGGTTATCCAATGTAATCTCCCCCTTGTCAATGAGGGATGGACAAGGCTCCTAAAAGTGTTGTACTTATTGATGTCATGTCCTATAACCTAGTGAAAGGCACATGGGTCATTCTCATTGTACCAACTAGGTGTAGGACAAGAAGAGTCAAACTATTAAGGAAGTTTGTAGGGAGTTAAATAATGTTAGACTTTAATAACTTCTCTAATATGGAAGCATAAGATTTTCCAAGTGGAGTGAATTACTTTTGGTTTTTCTAGGTTTGGTTCCTTAGGTTTTGATTTGAGGTACTAGAGGAATTGGATTGGTTGATGGAAGGTGGAAGAGTATATTTAAGGACAATTGCATTTGTGGTTCCCTTGATTTTGGTGTTGGTATTGGACTAGTTGTTTGACTTGAGGAAGAAGACTCAATGGTTTTATAGGTTGAGTTCTTATTTTTAATCTTTAGCTTTCCTTCACCAATGGCTCAATTTTATAACTTACGTGCCATGGTAAAATATTAATCAAAGGTTTAGAAGCTTTGGACACATAGTGTAGAGGAGATATGTTTGGCACATGCCCAAGTAAAGAGATCTATGAGTTCAGGTTGAGGTAAAGAAAAGGAAAGTTAGTTAATCAAGCTCCTATAATAAGCCAAAAATTTGGCAATGGATTCATCCTCAAACTATTGGATAGAGTAGAGGTCAGTGATAAAAACTTTCTTAGAGATATTGAAAGAGAAAAGGGAGTGCTTAGGTATGAGACTATACCAATCTAATGTCAAACCAGTTAGAGACATGGGGAAGGTGTGAATAAGGGCATAATAATAATTTATTAGATAAAAATCATGCCTAAATACCCTAAGGTGTTGTTGGGGATCCTCTTTACTTTGAAATTTAGAGAATCTGGGACATTCCTATTAGGGAGGATACACCCTGATAGGTACAGATAGATGGATGGGCTCATTACAACTTTGGTCATATGATAAGATGTTGTGAGCACCAAAAATGTATAACTCTAAGGTGTTAATATTATCCATAAGCATATTCATTAGGTTAGCTTGGGGTTTGGCATCCGAAAGGTTATAAGATGCATATTGCTACGGTGGTTAGGAGACATGGTGATAGTGGGTAGAAGGTTGGGAGGTTGACACATATGGATAAGTGGATATCAATGGTTGGGTGGAGGATACATAAGGGTAGGTTAAGGTAGGTTTTTGATTAGTGGTTACATGCCTTTTTAGATTAGGGATCTATCTAAATGTTGGTCCAAGGGTTGCTTGTTGGATAGAAGTAGTAGTTGGGTTGGTGATCGATAGAAGGTGGTGAACCTTGTGTTAATTGATGGAAAGGTAGAAGGTATGGACACCAAAAGGATTTAAAATAGAGTATTGGTTGATGGGTTAGAGGTATCTAAAGGAAGGTTGGTAGTGTTACAGATAGGCACTCTTATTGAAAAGGAGTGGTTGGTAGGAGCAGAAGGTATATAGATAGTGGTAGTTTGAGTTGGTTGGTTTCAATGGTAGTCTCAAAGGGGTTGATGGTTGATGAGGAAGCTTGGGTAGTAAATGGTTGGGTAGTAATCATGGTAATGGAAGTACTCCCTATGATATGGAGATACATGCCATAAGGTGGATCTATTGATGGAGCTGAAGTAAGGATATGATAAGATGTGGTTGTAAGGTAATGTTACAAAGCCATGGGATTGTTATCTAAGAAAGTGGTAAAATACACATCTCCTTGAGGAACCTCCTAAGGTAAGGTAGGACTTATTGAGGGGTGAGGAGATTCTATTGGTTTGGAAATGTATTCCATGGATGAAGAGGTAGGTTGGCTTGGTAATGGGTTTTATTCTACAAGTCTCTTCACTACTGGAGAGTGAGAACCATACGAGAAAGAGGAGATAGAAAGCACATACAACCTCACTACTAAAAAAATAAAGACAATAGAATTATGAAATAAATTAAATCACACTCTAAAATATACATTAATCCCTAGAGTTATAATTAATCTCTCTTTTGGCATATGCCTTAAGAAAATGCATGACTAAAGTTGGTTTATAAAGAAGGTACTAGAGAGGAAGTCTAAGTTTAGTTTCAATTTGTGTTTATGTGCTCAAAATAAATTTGTATCAGAATTAATATGTGGCTTGGTATTGGGGGATAACCCCCTCACTTCACACATAGAAGTGATAAGGGTGTTGGGTGTTTAGCCAATATATATTGATATCCAGAGATTATACTCAACTAGAGAGTTGAGTTGGTCCTCCCCTTATTAATGACCTCTAAGTAGGACATTGGGAAAGGGTAAGGTTACCTCTATGTGATGAAATCCTATTCGTTCCTTGTCTCAAGTTTTATTGATGTTCAATTGGTGAAAATGGTTTGGTTTTGTGTGTGCAATAAGAGTGAAGATATAAAACATTGCTTTGATTTTAAGTTAAGATACGTGAACTAAACCTTCACTTAGTCAATGTATTCACTTGATTTTAATCCCAAATGAAACTTTTGATTCCATTAATGAGTATAGAATAGAGAGATTGTAAGTAAACAATAGCCTAAGTAAGGACATAAGGGTCCCATCAGGCATGCCATAATGTTTCAATGAATTTATTATTTATTGTTGAAAAGAGGAAAATAAGAAACTAAGTACGGGTATGTTTGACAAACCTAATTGATTATGCATGTGTTGAATCAAAAAATTATGAAGATCTCCTCTTTAGCTTGGGAGGATGACCTGTAGATAAAAAAAACTAAATCAAACTTTTTTGTTAGATAGATAGTTGAGTGGATTGCCTAGCGATAGCTATATCATGGAAGTGAGAGCTTCCTTAGGGAATATCAATCCACACATTTTAAACAATTAAGATTATAAACAAAATAAAAGTTACTTGCATTAATAATAAAATGGTACTAAAATTGAATACAAGAATGATTGCTTAGAAAATAGACTAGAAATGATTAAATTAGTGATAAACTAATCTATACTAGTGCTAAGGGGTTGGGGTCTGCTTCAAAAAATTAGAAAGGGGTTTGTGAATAGGCAAGAACATAGAGAATTAGGTTTGATTAGGTGTAGATGGGTGAAAAAAACTTGCTAGTTTTGATTAACATAGTGACTGTCAATGGTTGTGCTGACCATTGATGATCAAGGTGATCATCGGTGGTTAGACAGACCATCAACAATTGAGTTAACCATTAACAGTTACTGTGTGTGGATCTGGGTTGGTAAAAAGGTTTCTTGACATGATCTAAAGTTTTATTCTAAGGGATGGGTGAGGCCTAGATTGATTTTGAAATGGAAATAAATTAAATGAATATAGAGAAACAAATACTTATCTTACCAAAAGTTGATTGGTGGATAGTTGAGGAAATTGACCTATTGGTAGAATCTAAATTGATTATGATAGAGTAATGATACCTAAAAACTTGGTGGAGAGGTAATGACAAATTGACTCTTTGATATGATTACTAGATTATTGGATTACTGATAGTAATTAACCTATAAGAAAGAAACTCTTGGATGCATAAAATCTCTTGATCATAATTATAGATTCGTACATGTTTGTAGATAGATTTTCAACTTTAGGCTCTTCTATTATTATAGGCATAAATAAGAGGTGGAAGGGAAGGTTCAACTGGGCTATCTAATTACAAATCATCAATGTAATGGCTCATAATAGGATTTAGAAAACTTATATTTAGAAAAGCAAAGTAGGTAGTTTTCATATTTTTGGTTAAAGAGGTAGACCCTGATTGTCGATGGTTAGGGTGACCATCAGTGGTTGAGGGTAAAAGGTAAAAATGGGTAAAATGTTATGTTAAGTTAGTTTAGCCAAATTGATTACAGGTAAGCTTGGTTAGGGGTTAGAGGGTTAGGCTGGTCCCAAGAGGGTTCTAAGGTGGTCAAGGGGTGTCTTCGACATTCAAAATCATAGTGTAGATTTTCAATTTCTATAAACTCCTATTCAATGTACACCTTTTTCATTCTACGGTACACATGAATCATCATGAAATGGTTACCAATCAAAATAATTATAAGGATACATGGTAAAATTTATAATTTCACTTGTTGCTTAGTTTTATGACCATTCAAAAATGGTAAAAATGGTAAGGGGTTTGTTGATGCACAAGTTTTAAGGTTAATGAAAGTGCCAAATCAATTCTAGTAAAAGTTATGTTTATATATAAAAAGTGTAAACTTAAGTTGTCAAGAGTCAATTTAAGGATAAGTTGAGTTTAAAATGTATTTATGAGTCAAGTTATGGTTCATATCTTTTCTCTCAATTAAAAAAGAGGCTTTACAAAGAGGAGATTACAAAACTTAACTATGTGTACATGTAATATTTTCTAGAATTATAAACATAGAATATAGATAAAGAAAATATATGCTGTTGTGAAAGTTGACTATAAAATGAGCTTTGTTGTTCATATTTGAAGGTACTAATTAATATGTCATTATTACTTCTATTATATTTAAAAACCTTGATAATATAAGATATTACATTTTAAATCTTGGTGGACAAATTTTATGTCTATGCATTCAATCTATTTGTTGAAATGACTTTGTGATTTCTTGAAAAAATCTAAATTCTATTTTCATTTTTAATTTTCATGTGATAGTAATATTCTAAACTAGGATTATTTGACACAAAATGAAACTCTATCCAAAAGGAGGAAAATTAGACTTTGCAATTGTTTCTAACCTAAAATACAAAGGTTTTACATATAACTTTGTGCCTATAAATATCTCGGGTGATGTTTTCATCCCAACTTTTGAAGTATGTCTTTCTGTCCCTTTCTATGGATATAGGTTTTAATTTTTTAACTATATAATCTATTATTATTTAAACAGGGTTATCTAGGTATAGATCTGCATTTACTTCATTGTAAGTTTCCCATCCTCTTTTTGTCTATTTTATTCTTCTCTCTTATTTCATATTTATGTTTCCTTTATAGTTAAATTTACATAGAAAAACTCAAAAATATCAAATAATATGAGGAAGCTATCCCTCTCTAATTCAAAGGAAAATCATGTCTGACCTCATGATTTCTCCAATGTTACAAGATTTCATATCACTACCATTAAGAGAGTCAATATAATAGCTTAAAATTACATTGACATAAAATCCCCCCAATGCTTGTGTTGGTGATTTGTTTGGCACAACAACACCAACTCTAAGTCAAGAAAAAGGAGGGAGAAGAAAGGCCCACCTGGTGAGGATTCTCCTTCTTCCCTTCCACCTTTCCTCAAAGGAAATTGGTTATTTTAAAAATTTCCCTAAGGTATATATTTACCACTTCATGGTGTAACATATATCTCAGTTGGTTGATGCAATTTGTTCCATACAAGGGGTCTATTGGAAGTATGCTCTAAGAATTATGTAGGAAACCTAGTGTGTATCTTATGTCTAGAAGAACTAGTTAGTTCAAGACTACTAGTGAACTCATTTTTGTTTGATTCTTGTCTCTAATCTACTAATTTCAATAATTCATAAAGGATGAGTAACAAGATGGACATGCAGTCTAGATTAAAACTTGGACAAGTGATTGTAACTCAAATAATGTTATAAAGCTAAATTAATAGAGATATAAAAGAAAGAAAAAATAGAAAGGGTAAGTATAAAATAAATATGAACTCACTTTCTAATAATGTAAGTTATAGGTATGCTAAAAAAACAAACCTCTTAAAAATCTAGCTCCTATTTGGCCAGCATAACACAACCAAAAAATATGGATGGTGTAAGAGTATGAGGTTCTACAAACTACATAAAATAGTGAACTAAATCCACCATAGACAATGAGCAGGAAATGAATATCAGTCACATAGCTTAAATATAATATATAATTAATGAAACATAGAACTAAGATTCATCATTGTTCAAACAAACCAAATAAAATGCCATCAAACAACTTCAACACATGATCAAATTAAAACAATCTAAGTTATCAAATTAATAAATTACAAGGGAAAGAAAAAGGGCCAAGTATTCTATTCTAGATCTTAATTCTAAATGAACCATCCCTTAATACAATGGAAAACTAGTCTTATTTAGGCCACTTGGTCCACACTATTGCAAAGTCAACCACCTGACCTGTGGTTAAAAATCATTATTAAAATGTATCTACCTTTTCTCAAACCTAAAATGAGCCATGTGAAATCTTGATGAAAATAGGATTGCATCCCTAGAAACTAAATTTATAATTGAATTATGGGTGTTTGGAGTCATTGAATGTCTCCTCATACCATCCAATTGGCTACACTTTACTTAGTCATGGTCATATCCAATTAAGGCAACATGTTGTATTTTATGCCTCAACTCAATCCCAATGCCCATGTTATTTTTTTTTTTTTAATGATAGTATCAAATACTCCTAGGATCCTATGCCTATGTTCCTTTTAATTTATATAAGATGATTTTTTTCAAGATTGTGTTAGCTTGAGTGGGCTTATGGTTCTATTTCTAGGTTTTCATGATTTAGACAAACAACAATATAGGTGTTAATTTTAGGTATAGATTCTATTCATGGAGGCCCATTATTTTTATATGGAAGTGTTCCAAATGTCCAATTCTTGTTTCTCTATGAGGGTAATTTCCTACTATGTGGTACACTGTCATTGATTTTTAGCTTGCTGAGGGGATTTCACTTTTATTCATTTTTGATGTAATGAGATCATGATGGGTGGTAAGATATCATTTACTCAGACCTCTCCAGTTCCTCATCTTTGTTATAATTACTATGGAGCTTTGATATCATGTCATGTGTCATGAGCTTAGGGATTTGCCTAGACTTAGCCCCACCTTACTATTATTTGACCCAGAGGTGTGGAGAAGTAGAATGATGCCACATAGAATTATCCCATTAAATCAAAAGGTCCCCTACCTAATCACTTTGTATGGATCACCTAAAGGGACTTAAGAAGTGGGATCATGTCACATGGCATGATCCTAAGGACTTGGAGGGTCTCTACATAAATTCTTTACATGAATTACTCTAGAGAAGTAGAGTTCTTGAATTTTGATAAGTGGAAAGTTTTCGTTAAATCTAAGCTTATAAATAAAAATGACCATTAGTCTTTTGTTTAACCCTAAAATAGTTGAGGATCATAAATTTGTAGTATATAGGGTTAATAATATATAAATGATGATGCACAAGGGTGATAATCAAGTCTGTATCAGGCCAATTGGGTGTTAAACTCAAATATAAACATGCACTGAATTTATTATGGTGAGAATAGGTTAAATAGAGAAATTAAAACTAAGTTAATCATGGAAATGATAAATAAATAATATAATTAGCTAGTTTTTATTTTAACATAGTGTTGGATCTAGAACAAGCAAAAAATAGGCTAGAAGATAATTTTAGAATAGTCATCATATTCTATATTTGATGCTTATGGATCCTTGGACACTAACATCATCCTTGAAAGTTACATCAATGTTATTGTTTGGGTTCAAAACAAGTGACTTATATGGAATATTTTATTTAAAAGGATGTGACCACTTGAATTCTTATTGTTTTGTTTTCACCTTCATTTTAGTGCATTCAAATTTTGGGTCATGGACTGTCACTCCTCATGAAATTATAAAACCCTAGTTTTTCATCTTCATAGTGACCTTGGAGAAAAATGGGTTAGTGGGAACATGATGTTGAGGTAAACCCAAAGAACTCTCTATTAGTGAGCATTACCTACATATCAAATAATCTAAATATGGCCTTAGATTAATGTAGATCTCCCATACATGTTGGCTTATGTGTGAATAATGAGATATGTGTAAAGTAATTATAATAGTGACCTACCTCATATTTTGGAAAATTAGGTTCTTGGGCTACTTCTTTAGTAATTTAGACCTGTATATGTGTTGTTCTTATGATAGGTATGTAAATAGAGAAGCTTTTTTCAATTGAGTGATCTTTAGTAAGAATACTAGGTATTATTTCCTTATTGGTAGGTAAGGAAGGAATGAGGGTTAATATTTCATTTATATCAATCCTTTTGAAAAAGTAACTCACATTAAATCACTTAGGCCGATCATTAGGATATGTTTCATTTGTAAAATAGATGATTTTATAGAATTAGACACTTATGTCAGATCAAGACACTAATGTAGACATTAGTGTTCAAGGAGAAAGAAAGTAGGTACAATTTTAAAAACTATATAAATGGAAAATAATTACATTTTAAGCATTATGGGAAAGATAAAAGTCCTAAATCATTAACATAAGACTGGTAAGACTAAGAGATAAGCCAAGAGGCATAAGATAGATTAGATGCATGACTTGAAAAAGTGGGAAAGGGTACAAAAATAAGAAGAATAAACAAGAAATAAGTTTTCCAAATATACAATACTGAGGTGCTACATAATCCATAAATATCATATACATTTGCCTATCCTTTAATCTAGTAATGAAATTATTATTAGTTTAAAGGAAAGGAATATGTACTTGGGTGTGTATAACACACACACCTTGTCTTTGTGTGTGTTGAACTTGAATGATTTTCTAGTGACTAAACTACAACCAAGAGAATATTATAGTATATAATTAGTGCATATAATTTGGAATTAAAATTACTTGAAATTGAAAGAGAAATGTTTAGGATTACACGTGTGTCAATGTAACTACCATGCTTATTATCAAGTTGATTTGAAAAATATGTATCATTTTAAGGCTATGAAATTGAGATTAGGACAATATAGATAATTCTTGAAAGTGCATATATCCAAGGGGATGGAGAGAGAAAAAGAGAGATTATAAGGCACATGCCCCCAACCTTGGAGCAAAGATGAGTTTCCACCTAGTAGTTTAGATTATCTCAATCATGAAACCCAATCATAACTATAACCTAGTGAGGTTAGATGATACAATAAATTTCAACCTAATTTTTTTTGAAATATTGAGTGATTTAATCACCTAAATCATACCAAACATTGAACCAACTATTGTAATAGACTAACTCAATAAAGTCCATAAAAGTTCAACTAGGGTATTAGTACATTAAAAAAATTTCTAATCTAAAATTGATTTGGATTTTAAAATATTAAGCACAAATTATAGTGTATGCACTTATATATATATATATATATATATATATATATATATATCATGATGAAACTATATATAACAATGGTACCAATGTATACAATTCTATCACAACTATGAATATGAATCATATAATTGTGTGCTTTGGCTAATTCAAAAAATTGTGTGTGGAGAACATGATTCCAAATCACACCCCCACTATATATGAAGAAATTTTAAAATTGATATAAGTACCAATGTGAAGTACATGTTTCCAAAACATGCCCCCACTTTAATCTAGAGATGTAAAATATTAAATAGGTTTGGATAACATGCTTCTAAAGCATGTACCCACTATATATGGAGAAATCTAAAAATTTATATAAGCACCAATGTGGATAACATGTTTCCAAAACATTATCCCACTATAATCTATAGATGTTATATACTGAATAGGTGTGGATAACATGCTTCCAAAACATGCCCCCACTGAATCTAAAAACTATGAATGTGTGGAATCCATGCCCATATGATTTATAACTATGACAAATGTGGATAACATGCCTCTATTAAATTCCACCTATAACATGCCCCCTTTTGAGGTGAGATAAAGATAGGAATTGGTAGTTACCTCACCTCAAAAGGATAAGACAACTATATAATTTTTGAATATAACCATGTAACACATAGAAAGAACATGTTTAGGTAAATACAACATTGAGGTGCATAGAACCAATGTGATCACATGAAGGCTTAAGATGTATGATAAGGATCATGGAAACATTTATACAGTAACAATACAAGATCAAAAAGAAAATAAAGCACACACATAAGAGCACTCAAAATCAAGTCAAAAGGCAATGGTCCAAGGAGACCAAAAACAAGGGGCATATTCAAATGCCACAAAATCAAAGGGACATGATTTAATCAAATGTCCATAAAATTAAGAATGACATATTTAAATGTCTATAAAATAAATAATGACATATGCAAATGCAAAGAAAGCATACATAGGCACAAGGAACAAAATCAAATGAGCATATTCAAATTCTCTAATAATGAATAAAATAACAAGGTGAGACACTAAAATAAGTGCATGAAGTAAATCATAAGAAACCAACATAAATATGTCATAGTAGCCCATGGATCCAATGTGTTAAGAAAAAAATGTAAAGTATATAACATATTAAGTACCCTATGTAAGATATAATCATGGATAAAGGCATATATAAGTACATATACAAGCTCAGATATGATAATATAGAGTGACCATCGAATGATATAACTAGTGTGTATTAAGATTGAATAATTTGATGCCCTTAATGTCTACATGACATGAGTAGAGGGAAGGCCCAACATCTAAAATAATAATAGATCATGTATTTTTGTATGAATGTACCACACTCAAGTAGAAGTGTGACACACGTGTATGTAAGAGTAACTAAATATGCCATCCATCAACATGGAACTAACGCATAGATTCTAAAGAGCCAATAGAACATGTAGGTGCCTAAATTATTTTTGATTAATATAGAAATGATAATGCATAAGGGGATAATTAGATCTATATAAGGATAATTAGGTGTTAAACTCAGATATAAACATACAATAAATTTATTGTGTTGAGAATAAGATAAATATAGAAAGTACAACTACGACATGCATAGAAATGAAAAATAAGTAATATACCTAGCTAGTTTTGATGTAAACATAGTGTTGGATATGAAACAGGTAGAAAGGAGGCTAGAATATGATTCTAGAATAGTTGTTAAATTCTAAATTTAATTCTTCTAGAACCCTGGACACTAATGTCAGCCTGGGATGATTATGTCAATTCTACTATCTAGGTTCAATGTAAGTGTCTTGTAAAAAATATCTATTGGAAAATCGTGAGACCACCTAGATGCTTCTACATTTGTGTTCACCTTTAATCTATTTTATTCAGGTATGGGCCATGGATTTTTGTTCCTCAAGAAATTTTAAAACCCTAGTTCTTCATCTTCAATGTGATCTTGGAGGAAAATGGGTTAATGGGAACATGGTGTTGAGTTAACTCCAATACCCATTTATCAATGAGCACTGCCTACATAGGTAATACTTCAAAGAGGGCCTCATAATGATGTAATTATCCCTTATGTGTTGGATTGTGTGTTAATCATATAATATGTGTAAAGAAATTATAATAGTAAACTATCTTATAATTTGGAAAATTGGGCTCTTGGGTTGCTCCTTCAAACCTATAGATGTGTTGTCCCTATGACTTTTATGAAAATATGGAAGCATTTTTCAATTGAGTGTTCTTTGAATTCTATTGGATAAGAATACTAGGTATTGTTCCTATTTTTTTAGGTAAGGAATGAATGAGGGTTTATCTTGTATTTATATCAATCCCTTTGGAGAAGTAACTTGCATTAAATCACTTAGGCTGACCATTATGACATGTTTCATTTATAAAATAGATTAATGTAGGGTACTAAACACTTACATCATATTAAAACACTAATATCAATGTTAATGTTTATCCCAGACATTAGTACCCAACGAGTAAGAAAGTAGGTATAGGTTCAAAACTTGTAGAAATGGAAGATAAGTACATTTTAAGCATTCTAAGTAAGATAAATTCTTGGGCCATCAACATGATATTAGTCATACTAAGAGATAGGCCAAATGGCATAATATAGAGTAGATGTGATACTTGTGAAAGTAGGAAATGGTTCAAGAATAAGAGGAATAGCCAAGGTCTAAGTTTTCTAAATATACAAGATTAAGGTGTTATATAATCCATAAATATCATCTACATATTCAAATATAAGGACTAGTCATTATATTTCAAATAAATAGACTTATCATTAGACTATTCTATAAAATTAACTAAGGCACATAAACTTTGAACAAAATCTCATAAAATTGACAATTTAGAGGGGGCCTTTTACCATCAATATAAGTGATCTAGTCCATCTGATAAGTGAGTAAGTCATTTTAGAAAAAGAAAGAAAACAATTAGTTTTGGATTTTTCAATCCATTTAAATGATAAATTAAACTCACATTCCCAAAGAATTTAATAGACAAAAAGGTAATTTCTAAGGAGAAAAGGGTCTTAGGTCTATCACAATTTTGAAATTCTAAATGGTTGTCAATTTTAAGCCATTGAAAATCTGACATGGATGCTAATCAATGTCCAACTAGAAATTGATGCCACACAACATCCATTCACTCAATTAGGGATTATTTAGGTACTTAATTAGTCTAATGACCTATATAATCTTAGTGAGATAAGATCTTGGCATGTGTCTAGATCTCATTTACTTGCATCTTAATGATAAACTCATAAGAATATTAACCACCCTAAGGGGCCAGTTAAATATGATCATGTCACTTGTTAAGATCTTGGGAATGTAGGGGTTGACTATCATAAGAATTATAAATATCACCTTGAGGCTCAGATAAGTGGGATCACAAAAAGTGGCATGATCTCACCCATTTAGAGGGTTGATGATCTTTTAATGGAAATGAGGAGGCATGGGGAGTGAGGAAATGGGATGCTACCATGAATCTTCATCATGGGCATCTAAAAACATTTGAAAAAAAGGATAATCCAAAATAAATTAGGGAAGTTAGTGAGTGACAAGTGAAATCTCTGCACTTGCTTGGGGACTTACGAGAATCAAGTGACTATTAATGTAAAAAATAAAAAGTAGCTATTGGTTTTTAAATTAAAACCCTAAGCCAAAATGACTAAGTATAAGACTAAAATAAATAAAAAAGGCATAAGATATAAATAAATATAAAGCTAATAATTTTCCACTTTGAAATCTAGATTTTATTTTGAACTGAATACAATGATAGAGTATCTAGATTAAGCCATACAAATACTAAGACATTTTAATTCAAAAATAAGTATAAATGGAGTAGGGGGAGCAAACTAAAACCAAAAAATAGTCCCATTTGATCAAAATATAACCAATTTAGTCTAACTATACATAAAATCAACTAATCCCCAAAAATAACACTTAAGAACATAGCTCATGAATGCTAAAAGGAGTAAAAAATAGACTAAACTACTCAAGTAATAAATGCATAAACTATAAAAAATAGTTGAATAATCTACACAAATCTAAGTTGAAATGGCCCAAAAAGTGGAAAATTTTATATCTTATAGAATATGTCTTAAGGTAGGCCACTAATTAATAGGGTCATGGAAATTCAAGTATTTGTATCAATGATATTCTTTACATAGATTCCATTATATAAAGTAGATACAATATATATTTTAAATTTAGACTTACTTCAAAGAGTGAAGCCAATATACTAGTAGGACTACAACTTGTCAAGAAACTACTTAAATTCAGCCATGAGTAAAATATACCTACACTTGATTAGGCTAAAATACTAGACTCTAGAGAAAAAGAAGCTCCATAATTTTGTGAATAAATTAGGGTATGTTGTGCAAGCAACAAAAAATGGTAAATCTACTATTAAATACTCCCAAGTATTATGGAACACTGAAACTATGTCTCCAATCCATAATATTTGGATTAGCTTAATGCCTAGAACATGAAACAACTTATGCAAGGATAAAAAATGGGTAGGATATAATATCCAAATTAAACAATCTCTTTAACTAGTGTGTGTTAGCATATTCATTTCCTTTTTTAACTTACAAGGACTAGGTACTAAAATTAGGGTCATCTAGCTAGTGAATTCTACATTGGAATAAATACTTAGACATTTCTTTGCTACCATCCAAATATCTATAGCCTTGACAAAGTTCTCTCTGGTCCCATAAAAAGCTTTTCTCTATTTCTAGTTAGGCATCCATATCCCCAATAAAGGTTGATTGAATCACTTAGGACTGATTTTTTGAATTTGATTTTCTCTTTTCTGATTTCTTTTCTATCTTTTTCTCATATAACTAAACATTTTAATCCTAGGCTGGGGAGGATAAAATAATTTCATCTAGGTGAGTTCATAAATCATTAAACTTTCCTTTATGACAAGTCTTGAGAGAAGGACTTCATTAATTAGACATCCCATCCCCACTTATCAAACATAAACATATTCAAAACACAAGAAAATAATTACAACTTTTATAATTGAGTTGAAGATAGAATCCAATTTCAAAAAGATTTAAATATCTACACATCAAAATACCATTTACACCAATTAATTTTAGGCTCATCATTCTTCACCACAAAATTTATTAAAGGAACCACATGAAAAATAGTTTAGGAAAGGTCCATCAAGGAGAATAGAAAAACACACAAGAAAACCAAACACAAACAATAGAAAAAAATAACAAGGGGAAACAATAAAGTAAATAGAAATTATTTATATAATCACCCCTCTATTGTTCCAATTTAGAAGTAGTGTTTGAGGAATTGTCTATTGACAGGAAATGGAACATTCTTTCCAGTTAGACACCCTAGGTGAAAAAAAAATTCACCTAGGATTTGAGAGATGTGGAAGGGTCCTAGATAAAGGTCATACAACTTTCCATGTTGGCCATTTCCTTCATGATCCTTGTCCTAAATTAAAACTAAATCAAAAATCTAAAAGGTCCTAGTTTTGGCTCATTTATCAAACCAATGTTTGATGATTCCTTGATTTATACTAAAGTGCAGTAGGGTTGCATCACATTTCTCTTCCATTTGTATGAGGTTCATGAGGTGAGCCTCTATGTTGTTATAAACCCCTAAGTAATCTTTGATGATTAATGAGGTCATAATTTTTAGGTTTCTAGGGAATAATAGGTCTTGGCCATATACTAGATGGTATATGGATGTAACTTAGGAAAACTTAATCCTATTCCTATTAGACCATAATATAAATTTCAAAATAGTATGCCAATCCCTAGGATTCCTCTCCAAGACTCTCTTGATTACATCTAGTAAGTTTTTGTTAGTTAATTCAGATAAACAATTACCTTGTGTGTATTAATTAAATGAAACTTTAAGAATTACATGGTTTTTATAAGCCCATTTCATAAATTACAATGAGGACAAAGTTGAACCATTATCACATACTAAGATAAATGGCATATCAAACCTTGTTACAAGGTGTTCCTTAATGAAGATAATTGCCACTTCAGTTGTGCAATTTTTAAATGCTTTGGCTTCACTCAAACATGTTAAATAATTAGTTTTAGTAAGGATAAATTTTCATTTCATGAAGGAGTTGGTATTGATAGCCCCCACTTTGAAAATGGATGGGACTCAATAACCAGAGCTAGTGGCATGGATTGAGTGCATTCTTTATGTGTAGTAAATTGGTAAATGTAGAAGCTACTTACATGAGCATGGGAATATTTGAAAATAAGAGGCTAGTAAAATATTGATATAATTATTTGGTGGGTTGTGGTACTCCCTGAATCATGATCAGTCCCATAGTTCCCATGAAAACTAGTGAATGCTTCATCTACTTAAACTTTACTCAGGCAATTTAAGTAAATGCCTTCATGGGTTTTTTTATATAACATGCTTGATTTGATCATGAAACTATTAATTTTTATGAGTAATTATCTCCTCTAAGTGTATTTTGAGTATTATAGGCACTCATTGTTCAATAAATAATAGACAACATCCTAATATCAGTCATCATTTATTATACCTTGTATTATATATTGTTGGCAAATGCTTTATATATTCACCTCAACCATGGTCTTATTTAATCCTTAGCCTCTAAAAATATTCATTGGATATAATTATAGGTTGAATTATTGTGCGATAATCATCTATTTCCCATGTTTTTTTCTTAGCTCATTTTTCATCAACATTACCTTCATGGCTAGGTTAGGAACCACAACAAATACTTTACTGTGTAGAATGTAGTGCTTAAATTTTTTGATCACTTTGATCAAGGCAAAAGCCTACCTATCAATGGATGAGTATATGAAATCAACATTTCTAAATGGGTCATTCATAAATGAGACATGCCTTTCATCCCTAACCCCATTTCTTTGTGTTAAGAGAATAACATTTGAGTATTCTAAACTAAATGAATATATGTAGATAGATGCATGTAGTTAGGACTGATAAACACTAACATCTTTATAATTATTACCTTGACTTGACAAAGGGTTATTTGTGATTTAGTTGTCCATTCAACCTTAGTTTCATTATTTAGTGATCTATCTATCTATACAAAACTTGAGATGAACTTCATTATGAATTTATTTTTTCCCAAGAATGACTTCATCTCTTTTTTATTGCCAGGCAATGAGATTTTTAAAGTGGCTTCCAATCCTTTGGGGTCTTTTTAGATACCTTGCTTAGATAAAATGTGTACTAGCAACTTACCCTTTGTGACCCAAAATATGCATTTATTTAGGTTTAAGGAGATTTCATGGTCTCTAAACCTCTAAAGGACTGCTCTAAAGTCTTTCACATGGTCTTCCCTTCTCTTGGAAGAGATAATCATATCATCCATGTATATGACTATGTATATACAAATAAGGTATTTGAATGCAATATCCATGGCCTACTATAATATGACACTAACATTAACTAGGTCAAATGCAAAGCAAATTTTAGTGGCTATTCTTCATTAATTCATGAATATTTCAATTTTAGAAATTAGAATTTGACTATTTTAAGGGGTGGTGAATAACGTGGATTTGCCTAAATTATTTAGGGGTAAGTTAGTTTTCTAGGATGACTCACCTACTATTTAAAATAAATTTTGTACATATAAATATAGTTTTCCACTCCTTAAAAAGTAAATATGATCTTATTCATCATTATATATAAATAAACACCCACCCATATACTCATAATGGTAAATTTTAGTAGTAAGAAAGGGATGAAGGAAGTGTCTATAGTTTTTATATAAATTAGCATTTATGTTTATATTCTATTCCATGTTATGATTCACCTATCCATTTGCCTTATCATGTAAACACCATCTGATAACTTTTGCTAGACATTCAAAACACATACTTAGATATTCACCAAAAAAACCCAAGTTAATTTCTATATGGGCTACTAAAATATAACCTAGTTAAATGGCATCCATTTATATGTGAACATGCCCCACTTAGTTTTAAACATTGTCTTTATCCTATCTTCATGTATAATACTTAATTTATTGTAGCATAAATATCCATTAGGGAATGACATCATTTGGGAGCCATTCACTATTTTTAAGACTTCATCCAGTGAATGCAATGGGTAGTTGTCCTTTTTAGAATATTTACTCAAATTCCTATAGTCTACACAAATTCTTATCTCCCCACTCTTTTTTCAAATGGGAACTAAGTTGTCCACCTAGGTGGAGTGGCTAACAAGGTAAATGATCTTTGAAGAAAGTAACTTCTATAGTTCTCTGAGAATTAAAGGATCTAATAATGGATTAATTGGCCTTTGCCTTTGATGGAATGGTTTGATACCATGCTTCAGTGGCATAGTATGTATGAGGATGGAAGTTTAAAATACTTTCAAATATTCATATCTCCATGAAATGGTGTCACCAAAGTCCTTTAGAGTCTACACAATTCTTTAATTTTCAATCTGGGTATAAGTTTTTCCTAAGAACATAAGCTTTGATTCTCCTGCATTGCCAAAATTACAATGTTGATGGGGAATCCCATTGGCAGGGACTATTTTTTCCATTTGACCCTAATAATCCATGCCAAATAGCCTCTCTAATGACACCATAACTTTTGGTGCATTATTAGCCTTCAATTTTATGACCCCTTCTTCATCTAATTTGAATTCATCCCTATCATCCCCAACAATGATCTGAGACTCAAATGCATCATATTTGGTGATGAAGTCAATGATATGATGATTATCATTCAAGACCTAGAAGTTTTTGATGTTTTCTAGAATGAAAGGGGTAGAGACTAGCTCAACTGAGAATCTCTTTAATCTAGAATTGGTGACAAGCTCCAAGGTACTTATAGTTATTTATAATGCATCTATTGTATAATTATTTCTTTAAGTTAGTGTTTGGATCTTAAATGAATAAAAATATTTAATTAAGTTCCACACTTTTTTGCATTACCTTGAAAGGTGTTTGTCATTATAAGCATAATAGCCTCTAACTTCTTTGAAAACAAGTTATGAATATCCAAGTACTTTTAGTTTCTTCACATTTTCATTTAGTGTAAATTGGAGGCCATGTACCAAGGATTTATACTTAGCCATGTTATTGGTACAAGCAAACTGTAGTAAGAAAGCTATGAAATATGACCTTCATCTTGGGTTGATAATCTCAATCCTAGAACCACACCCACTTTTTGATTTAGATCCATCAAACTTCAGGGTCCACATATGATTTTTTGTTTCATGTAGTGGATTATTCAATATTGGTGTTGCTTCTATGTTCATTTCTTTGTTACCTATCCTAGCTTCTAGGGATGGCATGCCTTCATCTATAGTTTTCAATGAAATTTTGTTCTACTCTTTAGTATTTGACATGGGTGTATAATTACTTAGCATTATAGCATGGGAAATATTAAAGATCTTATGTTCCTTGTTCTTACATGAAGGGTCTTGTTCAACCATGTGCATATTATGGAATGATTGTATACTAAAAATACTTTTGGTGCACATAGAATATCTTCCTCTTCTATTTGGTCCAACTCTAAAAATTTTGGTTCAACTTGTACTATAAACATGTTGATGGATAATCTACCATAAGATTTTACTTCCTTCCTAAGTGTATACAATCCTAACTCAGATTCCTCATACAAGATTTCATTGGTATTATTATATTCTATAATCATGTGATCTATCTTTAACTCCTTCTCAATCCTAATTTGATTAGGAATACCTCACCATGGCAACCACATGGTGAGATAAATTGGTTGCCATATATCTATTGAGTGTTCATGACCATTATTGGCTAATAATCATCACATATACCTTAGGTATGTTTTCCACTTAGATGAAAATAAATTTTTTTCACTCTAGGATCAAAGGCTTGTTTCATGTGGATGTGATTCAACTCGCTAATGACTTTAATTTCTGATTTATATTGCTAAATAAATTTTCTATTAGATTTGGTGGGAGTTAGTATTAACTATTATAAAATGGCATAAGGCATGACATTTTCTAAAGCACCTAAATCTACCAAATAATTTTGTAATTTTTTGCCAAAAATTATGATCATTAACATAAAATGGGTAGTCTCTATGTTTTCCTTCTAAATAGCAACATGAGCATTAATAGTGTTACTAGATTCATTCCCCCTAGGAGAAATAATTCTCTTAGAAATAATTATTTTTGGTTAGACATCTAAATTAGCTCAAATATTTGTATGTTTGCCTTGGTTTTATATAAGTCTTCTATAATGTTATATCCATGTTTGCTTTATTATAATGGTTTATCAACCTAGGAAACTCCAATAATGTTTTTGGGATGATATGAAGTAATAGGTCCCTTATGGGGAGGAGGATTATTAGAGGAGTTTACATCATGTGGAGTTGAATTTTTTTTAGGGGGATTATAAGTAGTCAATGGACCCTATAACTTACTCCTTAGCTGATAATTGTTCCCTCTTTGGAACTATTTAAAGGCATTGACCTCATAATACTTATCATCAATTTCAAATGGGAACTCATAAGTCTCCAAGACCATGGTAGTGTTTGGATTATCTCCACTAAGGCCTAGATTGATATTATCCGGTACACCCATTAATTCAAGGTTGTACATCTATTTTGGGAAGATGCTTGAGGCTAATGAAAATTAGGCACAATATATTTTAATATGGTTGGCTTTTTTCTATAGTCTACACCAAGTGCGTAAGGTTAGTTCTAACATGTTTACTAAATTGGAGGCACTATTATGGTTATGAGTGGTGTTATTAGGGGGACTAGGAACATTCCAATTATTAGACCTAGTGTTGCACTGTCTATTATCCCTTTAAATTTTATATTTTATATTATGGGGTGGATTATTTACATCTTGGTTTATGTTTTGAGGCACCTGCCTATGCAATGTGACCATTTCATATGGCAATATATGGACCATTTATTACAGATTAGCGACTTTAGAGTTTACATGGGAAATTTTGTTGATATCTACTTGAGGTGGTGGTATATCCATTAGTGTAATAGTGTTTAAAAATGCATGAACAACATGATGTATGGAATTATGGGTATTTCTAATAGGCATATAATTATTTAGTAATTAAAGTACAAACTAATGGTTATGGTTAGGGGTAGTATAACCACTTAAATCAGGAGTGGCATCCATGTTATTATAAGCAACTAGAATGTTTTTTTATCTCATAGGCTAAAACAACATGTGAGTTGGGGGGACTTAGGGATGATTATTAGGTATGGGGTTCAAGGGCATGAGGTTGTAAACTATATTTGGACTTGAATACATAACACCTAGGATTAGATTCATCAAAGGAATGTTTTACATAAGGGCATGGTTGACCATAGGAATTTGGTTATAAGCATGAGGTTGTCCTAATCAAGGAAAGGGACCAAACCATATCCTTGGGATACCATATAATATTCAATACTAAATATCTCATTATAGACCAAGGAAAAATATGTGAGAGTTACAGGGGTCCTTATAAGGAACATAGAAGTCATGGGGTCTAAGGCTCTCAAGTATGTTTATATATAAGTTGGCTCTGTTAGTGTGTAGGGGTGATTCAATCTTTTGTATAGTTTGTGAAACCTGGTATTGAATGCACTCATGGATTTGTTAGGTTTTCTATGGGTAGATAAAAATTGGTGATAGAGTATGATAATGTCTATTGGTATCCAAAAGTGATTAGTGAATATAATTTCAAGGTCATCCCAAGAGGTGATGGATCCATCCAGGAGTCTTATATACCATCCATACATTGACTCATATAAAATGTAAGTGAATAATCTATAAATAATGTCTTTGTGTTAGACCTAAGTTATAATAAATTCATCCTTAAAGGTTTATATGTGTTATTATATTGTTTTTTCCATGCCATAAACATATCTTGGGAAAAACTTCTTAGTACTTTTGGGCAAGTTGTGGTCCAGTCTTAGAATGTTTATAGGACAAATACCTCATCCTAACCAGGAAGGGTTAAACATTGGTAGGTTTTGAGGGATAGAAAAATGGGGTAGTGAAAGGAACTATGGTAGTAGAGGCCCTATTAGTTAATAAGGTTTGTTTGGGCTTATACTTCCATTTTTTAGTCATAGTTCTCCTATGTCTTGAGAGTTGTAATAGATCAAAGTCACCTTCCATTAACTTGGACCTTGTGATAACTCTTACATTTTCTAGTTCTATAAACCAATGAATCTCCTTGTCTAAGACAAAATTTGTAAGATGTTAGAGATAATTAAGAATAAATATCAAAGGCTACTTATTCAATACCTCCTTCTATTACCAATCTATTGGTGGTTCATTTGGCACAGCTACACCAACCCTAGGTGGAAAAAAGGAGGGGGAAGAAAGGCTCAACTAGTGAGGATTCCCTCTTATTCTTCCTTTCCACATATCCTAAAAGTAATAAGGATATTGCAATAAATTCCCAAAGGTATTTTTATACTAGGTCATGGTGTACAAGATACCTCAATTAGATGATGAAGTTTATTCCATACAAGGGTCCTATTATAAGTATTTCTAATACTTATACAAGAAACCTAGGGTGTATCTTATGTCCAAAACAAATAGGTAGTTTATGAATACTATTTAACTCACTATTGGTTGATGTAAGTCTCTAATCTACTAATCTCTTTTATACATAAAGGATGAGTGATATGATGAACATGTAGTCTCAATAAAATTTGGATAATTGACTGTAATTTAGACTTTATTCTAAATCTAAACTAAGAGAGATATAAAAGAGATAAAAAGAGATTGAGGTTAACTATAAAATAAAGATGAACTTATTTTATAATGAGGGTAGTTCTAATTTTTTTAAATATACAAACCTTTTAAGAAACCAGTCCTTGTTTGGACAACATAGCATGAACAAAAAATAGGGATAGTACAAGAGTCTAAGGATCAATAAGCTATGTAAAAGGGTGAAACAAAGCCACCATAAACAATGAGAAATCAATTAATATAAATCATATATATTTAATATAATATATAATTCATGAAACACAACACTAAGTTTAATCAATGTTAAGAAAAAATAAACAAATTCTATCAAACAACCTCAACTCATGCTCAAATAAAAAACTAACCAATAAAAGCATAAAAATTAAAGGTAAAGAAAAAGATCCAAGTCCTCTACTCTAGATATTAATTATAAATTGACTAACCCTGAATATGATCAAGAACTGGTATTATATAGGCCACCTAATTCACATAGTTACAAAGCCAACCACTTGATTGGTGGTTAGAAATCATTATTGAGATGCATTTGCCTCTTCTTAAACTTGAAAAAACCCATGTGTAATCCTAATGAAATCAAGATCTCGGCCCCAATAATTGACCTTATAATTAAATTCTAGGTGGTTGGAGTTATTTAAGGTCTCGTCATGCCATCTAGGTTTCTAAAATCTACTTGATCATGGCCATACCCAATTAAGATGACTTATTGTCTTTTATGCCCCAACTCAATCCCATGGCCATGTTATGTCCTTATATTTAATGCCATTATTAGATTTTCTAAGGAGCATGTGCCCCATGATCTATTTAGTAACTAGAAGAAGAAATGATTCATGATTATGTCAGCTTGGATAGGCTTACATTTCCATTTATATGTTTTGATGGTTTATATAGATAAAAAGGATAATATGGGCATCATGTTCAAGTCTAGATTCTATTAATGGAGGGCCATGTATCTTTATCAGGAAGGGCATTCCATGCATCCATTTATCACTATTTGAAGAGGGTAAGGTCCTACCATGTGGCACCTTATCTTTAATTTGCAACTTACTAAGGGGATTTGAATTTTATTTGTCTTTGATGCAATAAGATCTTGACAGGTGGTGATATCCCATTTACTCAGATCTATGTAGGTATTCATCCTCTATTTTATGTTATTATTGATTTGAATCCTTAAGATAATGCCACATGGCATGATCTTAGGGATTTGACTAGCCTTGGCCTATTTGTACTACTTTTATTTGACATGGAAGCATGAAGAAGTGGGATGATTCCATGTGGCATTATCATGTTCACCTAAAAAGTCCCCTACTTATTTGCTTTATCTAGATCATCTTAAGGGCATAGGGAAGTGGGATCACACCATGTGGCATGATCTAGAGGACTCAGAGGGTATTTACATAAATTATTTGCCTAAAGTGCTTCATATAAGTAGAGTTCCTAAATTTTGACAAGTGGTAGGATTTTGGTGAGTTTGAGCTTGTCGATAAAAAAATAGTCATTTGTCTTTAAATATAAGGACTAGCCATCAGATTTCAAATAAATATGTTAATCATTAGATTGTTCTATAAAATAGACTAATGCACATAAACTTTGAACAAAATCTCATAAAATAAATAATTCAAATGTGGAATTTTACCAAGAACGTAAGTGATCTACTCCATCAACTAAGTAAGTCCTTTTAGAAGAAAAAGAGTAGAAACATAGTCACTTTTATATTTTTATGTCCATTTAAATGATAAATTGAACTCAAGATACAAATAGTTAAGTTTGAATGAGAAAAGTGTGCTAGGTTTATGACAATTTTGATAGGCTAAACAACCATAAATTTTTGTTAGTGAATGTCAATGCAATGTCTAACTATCATTCAATGTTAGGTGGAATCCATTCACTCACTTAGGTCTTATTTGGGTGCTTATTTAAGATGAAGACCTATATAATCATAGTAAGATAAGATCATTCCATCCATCTAGGTTTTATTTACCTAAAACTTAATAGTAAACCCATAAGGATAAAAACCACCTTGGGGGGCAAAATAAATAGGATCATGCCACTTGGCATGATCTTAGAATCTTATGGGTTGACTATCATAAGAAGTATAAAGATCATCCTAAGGCCCTAGATAAATAGGATCATGCCATATGGCATGATATCACCCATCTAAGGTTTGATGGTCTTTTGAGGGAATAAAAGAGGCCCAAGGAAGTGAAGAAGTAGGATTTTTCCATCCATCCTCATCTTAGGCATCCATAAACTTTGGTAAAATGGTTAAGTTAAAACATACCAAGGGAAGTGAGGGAGTGACAAAAAATAGCTTATAATTTGCTTGGGGCCTTATGTGAATCAAGTGACTGTTAATCTACAAAAGGATAGGTACAAATTGGTTTTTAAATTCAAATCGTAAGCCAAAATGACTAATTTTTATACTGAAAGAAAGGCAAAAATGTGGAAGAGATAATCAAATTAAAACCTATACTTTAGCAATCTAAAATCCAGATTTTAGTTTGAAATAAATTAAATGATAGAGTATTTGGATAAAACCATACAAACTCTAAGTCATTTTAATTAAAAAATAAATAGAAATGGAGAAGGGGGAGATAAATTATGCAAAAGAAGTAGTCCCATTTTCTCAAAGTATAACCAATTTAGTCTAACTATCCATGAAAACAACTAAGCCCTAAAAATAACACTTCAGAACATAGATCATGAACACTAAAAGGAGCAAAGAATAGATTAAATTTCTCAAGGAAATATGTATAAAATATGAAAAATAGTTTAATAATATACACAAATATAAGGTGAAGTAGCCCCAAAATAGGAAAATTTGGTATCTTTCAAAATATGTCTTAAGGTAGGCTAAGACTTAATAGGTTCATATAAATTTAGGAATTTGTATTAATGATATCCTTTATGTAAACTCCCTTAGACAAAGCATATACATTAGATCTTTTAAATTTAGACTTAAAAAAGTGAAGCTAATACAATAGCAAGACTACAGATTTTCAAGAAACCACTTCAATCAAGCCATGAATAAAAGAGACCTAGACCTCAATAGGCTAGAAGACTAGACCTTAGAGAAAAAGAGGTTCCTTTATTTTGTGAAAAAATTAGGTCATGTTGTGAAATCAACAAAATTTGGGTATTTTATCATTGAATTAGTGGAGATACTAAGAAAATGTTTTGGGTATAACACTTTATTATATTTTACTACAATTCATTGCTAGTTTTAATATTATTTATTTTCTAAAAGACCCTTAAATGACTAGTTACTCTTTTTCAAAACAAAGAGACTAAAGTTGTTGGGAATTGGAGGAGAGTTGAACACAAAAATCAATAATGCATAAAGAGAATTATTTTAATCACAAAAATATTTTGTATACTCTATTATTCTCATTAATTAATCATTCAGGCATAATACAAATATATAGGACCTCTAATTCCTATAATAAGGGATTCTCCAATCCCTACAAACTCTCAACCCAATAACCAAATAAATCTAAACTATATGTGACATTATATTTTTATTCCTAATAATATAATATCAAATATTTAATACAATATTATCATATTAACCATACAGTTGCTAAAAACTTTGTAACTAATATTTACCTCTCATTAAATCAACCATAGTAAATACTAAAACTTACTATCTACCTATCTGTAAATACACAAATTCACACAATGTGAAAAATAATCCCAACATTCCCGCCCCCCCCCCCCCCCCCCAATAGTTTTTACATGGTATAATATATCTCATTTTATGATCATAGCATGGCACCTCCATGTGCTCATGATCTTATATGCATACATGTGCCATCACATATATATTCCTTCACACTCATATGTAATTGGTTTTCATAGGCTCACCAATAACCTTACAAAATGGTTTTCATAGGCTCACCAATAACCTTCCAAAATGGTTTTCACAAGTTCACCAATAACTTTACAAAATGTTTTTCTCAGGTTCACCACTAACCTTACAAAATATTTTTCTTAGGTTCAACACTAACCTTATAAAATGGTTTTCTCAAGTTCACCACTAACCTTACATCATTATTTCTATAAATTTTTTTAGATCAACATTCTCCAATGCAAATATACAAAAGGGATTGTATGATAATATCATTCAAGTAAACAAGTATAATTATTCTTATTTTTCACACATGCTAAAAAATAAATATAAATACCACATTAATTGAAAAACTAAAATCCACTAAATTGAAAATAATACAACACACAAAATGCCACCACATCATTAGTGTAGCCTCATTATTGGTGATTGATGAGAGGTTGCTAAAAGACCTCCTTCCTCTATGTATTCTCCAGTCTCTAGTAGGTTATACTTCTTACTAAACAAATTTGTCTTTAAGATACTCCAATGGTTCTGGTAGGTTCTTTATTGGTTACTTCCACAAAAATTGGAACCCCCTCAATTTTTGGCATCACATATAAGCAAAAATTCATCTATAAGGTAAATATTTTTTATTTTTACAATTTTTGACTCTATAGGACTTTTGACAAAATGAATTAACATAAAAAATGACTCTTTGACACAAAATGACTCTTTTAATACAATTTTTTAATAATATCGACAATAAAAGACTAACAACTCTCAAGTCTAAATAATATCTCTTTAAACTTAAAGAATGCCCTAATAATAAAATTGAACAACAAACTATAACATTTTTAAACATAAAATAATAACCTAAACTATAAACTTAAATTTAAATTTCTAATATAGTTATAAGCTATAATTAGAAATTAAATGTAACATGACACATAATACCAAACAACTTATTACTTAAAATACCAAAACAAAATAAATTGAAACCTAACACCAAAAAAGACTCAACTTTACTATTAAAAGGATTTAATGAAATAAACATTAAAAATCAAGATGCTTTTATGATATCCAAATTGGATATTAACTGAATCATCTAACATTTAACTCCTATAACTCTATATTAAACTATGACTTATAGATTTAGGTGATGGATAACACAAACCAATATAATCTAAAATATTACAAGTAACTTTTCAAAACTGGTATGGCATACCCTTATTTTGTACATGTGTAATATTTAAAAATTTATAAAATTTGTTGAGATGTCAATCCTTAAGTATAGGATTGTAACTAAACTACAATATGTTGCTCTAGCTACTTCCTTCAATAGGATCCAAACTACATATGATCACCAGATAATGATTGATCAAGACAAGGGTTCCTAAATTTCTCACTAATGTTTTGAAATTTAGATAATGATCTGATAGGTATGTTGGTCTACTCATAGGTGGATTTTACTGTCATATACTCCTTGACATATTGATAAAACATTTTCTACAATTTGTCTTCTTGTTATGGCATGAACTGCATAATGATATATATTAGATTCTACACATAGATGATGGGTGAATTGATACTCACTTTAGAAGCTAATAAATATTTCAAGTATAATAGGATTTTGGATAAATAAAACATTTTAGCGTGATACTTCTATGTAAATAGATGGATTTAAAATGCCTTTTCTAAGAGGAAAAGTGTTTCTTCACACATATACTAAACTTAGAAGCTTGAAAGACATCATCTTTAGAGATAATGATTTAAGATATACAATGAATGGCAAAATCATGTAGATCAAATCAATCAATATTCTTAAAAAATTAATTATCTCTTCATTACTCAAGTCAGCTAAGAACCATAGTGGGTTTTCCCTATATAACACTTCATAGCTCCATTAAAGAACTTGATCACCTACTCTAATACCATTGTTAGGAATTGGAGGAGAGCCAAACACAAAAATAAAAAATAAACAAAAATAAATATTTTAATCACACAAATATTCTACATACTCTATTATTTTCATTAATTAATCATTTGGGCATAATACAAATATATAGGAACTCTAATTCCTATAATAAGGGATTTCAAATCCCTACAAACTCTCAACCTAATAACTAAATAACTCTAAACTATATGAGACATTATATTGTTATTCCTAACAATATAATATCAACTATCCAATAAATCTTAATTTATTAACCATGCGGTTGCTAACAACCTTGTAACTAATATTTACCTCTCAGTAAATCAACCATAGTAAATACTAAAACTTAATATTTAACTCTACATAAATACCCAAATTCACACAATGTGAAAACTAATCCCAACAAAAGTAACATTTATAAATTATGTATTTTTTTAGGACTAATATTATGAAAATTTTAAGAAATTAAAACATAATTTACTGCTTTTATTGTTTGAGTTGAGGGAGCTCATCAATAATATGACCAGAGTACCAAAAATATTCATTGATGAACACAAAGAGAATATGTATGTCACATTCATGAGAGAGAAAACTCAAGTTGTGTGTACATGGTACATATATTTTTGACCTAATCCATTTCCATTCATAGAAATTAAGGAATCATTATTACTATATTTTCACACCAATAGGGAATAACTCAAAACCTATAGGTAGATCTAATTTATTCAAAGGACCCCAATGTTATAAGATAATCTTAAAGACCTAAATATAAAGCCAACAAGATAAGGAATAACTTAAATAAAATAAGGTGGAACCCAAATAGGTAACTAGGGTTGAATCTTCACAATCTAAAGATAATGCTATTATGGAAAAGGAAAAAGTTTGGAAGGAGGTGTCTATAGGTAGTGAATCCAAAAAATAAAGAATCCACCAAAGTAATGAATAAGCCACATTATTTTCATGAAATTACATCAAAATAAATCAATATACCTCATATATAGACTTGTTAACAACACTTCCCATGGATAAAGTCACACTAGAGCAAAAACATATTCAACTAAGTGTATGGAATCAACCATTAACCAATGAGGAACAAGCTCAATATATTTAGATGCAGGTTTTTGAGAATTCTAAAGAGTATGGAATTTCCAATATAGATTGGCCAAAAACTATTGAATCCTTATGAATTTTTAGAGGTACTAAAACTAAAACATAAGGGGTGAGTCTTGCTAAATCCAAAGTTGAGGTAATACCTTTAGTTCACTCTTCTTCTTTACCTTAAGATATTCTAGTGACACTACCATAATATCTATACATGATGCATATGAATGGATTGTCCAATATAGGTTTTTGAGAATTATAAATAGTATGGAATGTCCAATATATATTGGTCAACAACTAATGAATCCTTATGAATTTGTAGAGGTACTAAAACTAAAACATAAGGGGTGAATCTTGCTAAATCCAAAGTTGAGGTAATACCTTTAGTTCACTCTTCTTCTTTGCCTTAAGCTATTCTAGTGGCACTACCATAATATGTATGCATGATGCATATGAATGTGAAAAATAATCACTGGACATAAGAATATATTCCATTATAAACTATTATTACTATACCTAGCAAGCCATTGATGAGTGACTTCATAGATCTAGATGTTTTAAGGGACACTTTTAATAGGATTGAGACTTAGTTTTTTATAGGTCTAAATGATAAGTCAAATTCCTTGAACATGATACAATAATATATTGATATTTAGTCTCCAAACTATAATAAGGTATTCAGTTGGAAGGATTTAAAAATATATATGAGAAATTGACTAAATACCTACTAAATATACTCTTTAAGCACCACTACATGTCATAGAGACTAAAGATAAATATCATGTAGAATTTTATGCTTAAGTAGCATCAGCTCAAGAGTTGAGGTCACACATGATATATTTTATAATATAATCAAAGGGTCTAGATACAATGAAAAATGAATAATAAAATCAATAATCCCATGATGGTAGTTATAAGGGTGTAATCTAATATATTAAGGAAGGGGAGCATCGTTCAAACACTGAAGCTTAGAATCCAATTGTAGAGAATGCTCAAGACATGACATAGACTAGTAAACAAGCATCATAAGCCTCTAATCAAGAATATGGGTCAACAAATCTTATTTTTAATATTTGGTAGAGAAAAATAAAAAATTACTTATTATTATACATTTAATCTTTGTCAAATTTCATAGTGGCTAGTATTGGATGATTACAAAAAGACCTAGCTTCTCAATTTATTATTCTTCTTGAGACCTTGATGATCAATCCTACTATTTTTATAGTGATGAAAAGTTTTATATGGAATAAAATTTGAATACTATGGTTCATCGTGACTATTTTTATTTTTTCTAGACTATGAATAAGCTTCAAGATACCTTGCTAAAATATGCTTCAAATATTCTACAGGAAGTTGAGGATTAACAAGGATTTTATAACCTTGACAAGTTTTCCCATTTCATTGCCCAAATTATAAAGAGATACATACATTTGAATAATTATAATTGATATAAACAACATATCATTGAAATTAGAAAAGAGTTAGAATAATAATTCCACACTATGGAACAACACATGGAATAAGTCCAAGACAAGGATAAGGAGGCCATTAGATTATGAAAAAATTTAATTGGGTCATTTTATAGTTAAAATAACATTATTTAGTTAATAAGTTACCACTCTTGCTAAGGTACAAGGTGATCATAGTCATCTAGAGGATGTTATAGAAGAATGGGAGACTATGAAAGGTGATGTTATGTCAATAGTGTTATAACTTAGGAGAAAATATCATTTACCACTTAATAAACCTCCTACTCCATGATAAGTTATGTGTTTTTTTTGTAAAACTTTGAGCATGGAAAGGCATCGCAGGACTACAAAAGCTTTACATGTTTTAAAAGTTCATAAATGTTAAAAAGTGTAGAAATGGTCACTTTTGTATTGAAATTTGTCCTCCAAAATTTCACCACCCCATTTTTATCATTTTTTCCTTTTGTCTTATTTTTCATATTATTTTATGAGACTCCATGCCTAATAGACAATGCATCATGGTTGACTAGCCGACATGTTGTAAATGGTACATTTGATATAGTGGGTTCAAAGGGAAATTTATTGGGTTAGTTATGATATTAATTATTTTATAATTAATTAGTGCTAATTAAATTCATTAAATGATTATATTCTTAATAACATGTCTTTTTTGTAAGAAACTATGTTTAGTTTTTGATGATTGACATGTTTCAAATCCACTACTGTGATCCTTCATCAAGAAAAAAAACTTATGTGAGAACTAAAGTATCTTGAATCTTAAAAACCAAAGGAAAATAGTTGTAAAAAAGTTTCCAAAATAAGAAAAATATAGTCATTATCATAAATTACTAAAATACCAAAAAATAATAAAGATAAGATAATTAAAATTTTTAATTATGTCATATATTTTAAAAGTGATAATAGTAAATTTATTATTAAAATATATTATATGATTATTGGTTTTAATATTATTATCTTAAAGTGTATTAAAAAGGAAAATAGAAACCTATTATTATATTTTATAAATTATAATGAGTATGGAAAATTAAAATAAAAATAAAACAAGAAACTATCAACCAAGATAAACTAAGCCTCACAAATTAAAACAACCTACTAACACCAAAGGAGAGCTAAAACACATTAATTTTTATAAAAAATAGGATTTCAATCATGACTAATCTCTAGCCTTTCATCTCTATTTAAGTTATTAGGGTGTTTGAATATCTCTATGGCTTCCCCTATTTTTCTCTTATGGTAATTAACTTCACCTACTAAGATTTTTTTGTCCTTAATAACATGTTTCAAATTAAATTAGTGTTTATCAAGGGTTGATTTTTATTTTCTTTCAAAATGAATTTCAGCTGAATGTTCTTTAATTCTAGTGTTAATTGACCTACCCATCTCCCCTATATATGAAATATCACATGAAAAATTAACCTTATAGACACCACTCTTAAGGTTTAGGTCGACATTGTCTTTGGTAGAACCTAACACCATGCGTAACTTATTGATATGAAAGAAAATGGAGTGAATATTTTGGTTATTTAGAATTTTGTCTAGTTTATTAGAAATGCCTTCAACATAAGGTATAAAAGCAATAAGACCTTCTACCAAAGACTTCTTGTCTCTAGTTCTATTAATATTTTCTCTGACTTGCTTGATAGCCTTAGGTATTTTTTTACTTTAGTATCAATTCAAATTAAAAACTTTTTAAAGATGTTTGATTTCAAAAGCAATGTTCTCCTCATTTTAAAATTTAAATTCCCTAGTGATTAAAGTTTTAATGACCCCTTCTTTTTGATCAAGATGATGATGGGAAGAGGCATGCAAGTAAAGGTCTATATGTGTTCCTTTTCTATAGACCTTTTAGCTAAAGAACCATAATCCTTATTTATCAAGGTAATTTAATAGTGATCCTTAACCATTATGACTATGACACTAAAATGTTAGATCATCTTTCTAATAGCGGTAGTTATAGAAAGCTTGATCGTAACCCATTTTGTAACATCATTGAAAATGTCACTAAAGCTATCAAATATTCTTCCTTTAATGATTATATTAAAAATAATTTTAATCCCAATAAATAAGTTACCCACAAAATTTATGGTGCTCCAAAAATTCATAAATTGGAAGTTCTATTAAGACCTATTGTGAACACAACTGACTCTCTGACTTATAAAATTATTGCATTTTTAGCTAATAAACTTACAGACTTAGTGGGAAAAACCTCCTCCTATGTTTCTAACTTAGGTGATTTTGTAAAATTTGTCAAGGATAAAAAGGTTGAAATTAATGAGTTGTTAGTAATATTTGATGTTTTTTCTCTCTATACCAAGGTTTCTATATATGAGGTGATAAAATTAGTTCACAATCTCATGAACTTGGAAATAGCTAATCTTGTTACTTTGTGTTTTATCTCTAATTTTTCCTCCTTTAAGGGTATTATTTATGAATAATGTAAAGGCATGGCCATGGGCTCTCCTCTTTTTCCTATGGTTTCTAACCTCTTTATGAAAAAATTTAAAGATTTGGTTCTTTATTCCCTTCCATTGAAACCTAAATGGTGGAAAAGATATGTTGATGACACTAGCTTATGTTTGCAACATGGCTTAGATAAATTGGAAGATTTTCATTCCCACCTCAACAATCTATTTCCTAGCATGCAATTCACTAAAAAAATTGAGATGGAACACCAACTACCTTTTTTAGATGTCCTCTTGATCAAGAAGGAAGATGGTTCTTTAGCTAGGAAGTTCTATAGAAAAGGAACACATACAGACCTTTACATGCATGCCTCCTCCCATCATTATCCTACTCAAAAAGTATGGGTCATTAAAAATTTAATCACTAGGACCTTTAAAATTTCCAATAAGGAGAACATTGATTTTGAAATCAAACATCTTAATAAAGTTTCTAAGTTGAATGGATACTCAAGTAAATAAATAGCTAATGCTATCAAGCAAGACAATGAAAATATTAATAGAACTAAATATAATAAGTCTTTGGTATAATGTCCTATTACTTTTCTACCTTATGTTGAAGGCATTTCTAATAAACTAGACAAAATTCTAAATCATGGGAATAGTCACTCCATTTTCATTCTTGTCAATAAGTTATGCATGATGTTAGGTTCTACCAAAGACAAGTTGGACCCGAACCTTAGGAGTGGTGTCTATAAGGTTTATTGTTCATGTGGTATTTTGTACATAGGGGAGATAGGTACATTAGTTAAAACTAGAATTAATGAACATTTAGCTTACATTCATCTTGAAAGAAAAGAAAAAATAACCCTTGTTGAATGCTTGTTCAAGTTGAAACATGTGATCAATATTGAGGATGCAAAAATCTTAGTAGTTGAAGATAATTACCATAAGATAAAAATAAGGGAATCCATAGAAATATTCAAACACCATAATAAATTAAATAGAGATGAAGGGCTAGAGATTAGTCATTCTTGGAAGCCTATTGTTTATAAAAATTAATGTATTTTAGCTATCTTTTGGTGTTAGTAGGTCATTTTAAATTATAAGGCTTAGTTTATCTTGGTTGATATATTTATTGTTTTATTTTAATTTTAATTTTATATACTCATTAAAATTTATAAAATAGATTAATAATAGGTTTATATTTTTCTTTTTAATACACTTTCAGATAATAATATTAAAACCAATAAACATATAATATATTTTAATAATAAATTTACTATTATCACTTTTTAAATTTATGACATAATTAAAATTTTTAATTATATTATCTTTATTGTTTTTTGGTTTTTTAATAATTTATGATAACGAATATATTGTTCTTATTTTGGCAATTTTTTTACAATAGTTATTTTCCTTCAATTTTTAAGATGCAAGATACTATTGTTGTCACATTAGTTTATTTATTGATGAAGGATCATAGTAGTGGATCTAAAATGCATCGATCATCAAAAACTAAACACTGTTTCTTTTAGAAAAGGCCTCTTGTTTATTTTATGGATTGTGGAATATAAAATCTTTGACTATATTCTTTTTAGTCCTTAGACGTATTAATTATTTTAAGAATTAATATTTGTGTGTAAATGTAAATTAATAACTTCATTTAATATTGAGAATTTTCACAAATAAAAAGAAAATTAAAAAATGGGAAAATAAGTGACTTTTCAACTTCCAAAGGGTAGATTGTACAAAAAAGGAACAATCTAGATTTTATAGGGATTCTTCTTCTTTTCCTCAAGCTCTTGGAGAGAGCAAGCTGTAACTTTGTGTGGAGTCATGTTATTTCCATATTCGAGAAATTAAATGTAATCAAGTGGGTGATAATATTTTGAGGTTTTATAGATTTTAAATCTCTTTGTTTATGAATTTATATTTCATCTTGATGAGCAAAGACTGCATTAAGCTTTTTGTTAAGAGCCTCCATAGATGAGCTTCCTTGATGTCCACAAGTTTATGCATGTTTTATCTCAATGGAATTTCATACAAAATGTATGTAATCAGGATTATGAGGAGAATTTATGCTTACAAGCATGCCTTTGTTCCCAAAACCCTCACTACTCCTATTTTCATTCTTGTGTGAAAGTAAGGATTTCTTTTTCTATCATTTAATCTTGAGTTATTCTAGTGGTTCTCCACTTTTATCCCACTGTGGGTTTCTCCCCTTTTATCCTTTTTATTTTTTATTTTATTTCCTTTCATACTTTCAGCTAAAATATACACAAAAACCCCTAAATCATTCATATCATATGAGGGAACTATCCTCTCAAAAGTAGAGGAGATTCACTATTCCTATGATGATTTATCCAACTGATGATAAATTGGTGTTACTTCATTTTGGGTGAGTTGAAAACCAATAAATACCAAAAGTTCCCATTTTTACACCAATATTTTTTGGTGACTCTGTGATGGATTGAAAAGGTGAGTTTTGATTCCTAAAACTTGAATGAAATTTTTGCCTTAAAGATAATATTGATGACTCCATTAAAAATATTCCTAGAAATTATGAAACATATCCCATGCTTCTAATTTTTTGCTTTTTATATTATTGCCCATGGTTTGATTTTGGATACAAGTATGAAGAAATTCTATCTGAAAAAAGAGTATGTGTACTTGGGAAACATTGGGTATAAAAATGAAGAAAAAATAAAAGATACAAATGTTTCAAATGAGCTTGAATTAAGGGTTGATTGGGTTTATGGAAATGATGATACACCACATAATGTCTATCTCTTCATACCATCTTTCAAAGATATTCTAATTTGGTAAGTTTATGATAAGAAAAGAGTTAGATTTTGAAAAACTTCTATGGAGTTGTGCAAGTGAAAAAGAGAGAAATTTGTCCATGTCAAATCTCAATGCAAGTAAAAGAACACATAGAAAAGGAAAATTTAGCCACCTTTCAAAAGCATGAAATAAGTCACAAAGGTAGTTGGATTCATATTAATGAATAGAAATCATTCCATGAGGTTAAACATGAGCTCATAATAGGTTTTGAAGAGAAAATTATAAACAATCCAGAAGAAATTTTTATCCATGTTGAATGCCAAGAAATTCTAGTTCCAAGCTCACATTTGGAGGTGCCTATAAAAGATTTAGTATAGCCACTCATGGTTGAATAATTTAAAGAGTGGCTAAGAAGTAAAGGTGTTGGAAGTATGTCTCATGTTTTTTATGTTTCAAGTTTCAAGTCAAATCAAACCTCTTACATTCATGATCAAAATACAAGTAATTTTTACATTCCAGTTGTGCAAGGCCAAGTGTTTAAATCAATGATTGTCTTTCCTCCCATGTCTCATGTTTTCCCATCAATGAAATTAAAAACATGATGTTGTCCTTACTCTTTTTTTTCCATGTGATGTCTTCTTTTTTCCAAATTTTATCCTGTAAAGGCTCATACTTCACTCAATCGGTAAATGGCTTTATGTGGCCTTGTCATGTTGCTCATCCCTTTACAAATAGTTTCCCTTTCTTTTTGTTTTATCTTGAATTATTTTCCTTTCAACTTTTACATTATGTGTTGGTGTTTAATAAAAACCCAAATTGTTCATTGTGGTGTTTTCCCCTTCTCCCCATGTTGCTTCCTTGAGCCCATAAGGAGTTTTGGTGGTTATGCTCTTTTTAAAAAATCTTATTATTTTGGTGAAATTATGGTAATAATTTTGCGTATATATATATATATATATATATATATATATATATATATATATATATATATATATATATATATATATATATATATATATATATATATATTGACAACTCTGAATTTGGTGTATGGTTGGTTGTGTTCTTTCCAAAAAAAAATATGTTTCATAACTTAATGAGATAGAAAATATGAATATAACAACAAACTTGGCTTCTATAAATTAGCCAAAAGTGTGTGGCTACATTTTTTGAGGATGGTATAATTGAAAAATTAGATTGTGTAGAAGGAAGAGGGATAGGTCTAGTGAAAATGGAAGGAAAAGGCCAAAGGATAAATAATAGATTCAAGATCAATTTAAATAAATTCAAGAGATAATACCAAATGGAAAAAAGTGCCTTCATGCATTTAAGGAATCATCATTCATTGAACTCACTTAAACATATTAATTTAATGGGAAAGTAGTCTTGGTTTGAGAAATTATGCAAATATAGTCGATAGGTGTAAACTCAAAATTAATGCCCATGATAACATCCTCCCAACTTGTGTGAAGTAGATTAGATAAATATTCAAGCAAGTTCAATTTATTTGAGACATTTTTTCAAACACTTTGTGCACATCCAAATGAGTGCATAATTTATTTTCTAAAACAAAATCATATATTATCTCTCTTGGAACACTCATAGATAATGATATGGTAGTAAAGGTTGAAGTCAAGGCATATATACTAAGGCATATAAAAGCATATCTTTAAAATCAATTTGAAGGCCTACAAATGAAAATATTTGGTGAGGTTAAGGAGCTTCTTTATTTACATTGGGTCAATTCATGTTTATGTTATGATCTTCACAATTCAAATATAACCCCTAGAAATATGTCTATAATAGAATTGAAGGGTAATATGAGTCCAAAATCATAGGATATTTTGAAATAGATCATGATGTAATATGCAATTCTTAAGTGCTTAATATATCACAACAAACACCATATAGATAATGATTCAGTGTGTTTATCATCTCACTCTTCTAACACATATGATGTTGCATAACTTGATAATTTGTCAATGGAAAACTTTCTAGGGTAGTTAAATACTTCAAATAAATCTAGTCTAATTCAAAAACTAAAGAAGTGGAGTATAAGTAGTGATAATTTCCAGTTATAACCTGGTGAATACCTTTTATAATAGAGTGGTGAGAAATGCCACTTTATCATAAGCAATACAAGTTGAATACATTCTATCAGTGGACCAAAAGCGTCCATTGAACATTTTAAGATGAAAAATAAGAGGGAAGTTGATGATACAAGTAAATCTAATGAATCCAAAACTGGGGCAGGCACTAGAGTTTCTTCTAATTATACAAATTCCCAATTGGTAAATGTTTATTCATTAGAGTATTTACACAACCCTCTTAATTCAAAGGCTAAATTGTTGGAAC
>JARHVA010003847.1:140000-190000 GCA_037957365.1 Torreya grandis
CCCTAGAAACCCTAGGGTTAATTACTTTGGATTTTTTTCAATATTTTCCTAATTTTTATTGAATTTTAAAATAAAAAAATTAAAAATTAATTTAAATATTTTCAATAATTCACTTAAACCGTAGTTTGCATATACTAGGTCATATTTGCATACAAACGCTTTCAAATCACTAGGAAAAATATATTGCTAATTTTAGAAATATTTTTAGATTTTTCCTAAATTTTTCAAGCTCAATTATACAAATTTATAGCAATTTTTTCAAATTATTACATTAATTTTGAAAAAAAATCATTTCAAAACACTAGTTGCATCAACTAAATCCTAGTGATTTTCAAGTAATATTCCACTTATTTTATGTAAATTTTGATTGAATATTAAAATAAAAAAAATCACTTCAAATTTCAAAAATTCATAGTAAATTCTAGAAAAATTTTGTCTCAAAACCCTAGTTGCATCTACTAGGTCCCATTCAAGCAAGTAATTTCTCATAATTTTCTAAATTTTATCTTGCATACTTAGCTCAGAAAATCAATTTCAAATTCAAAAATTAATAGTATTTTTCAAATAATATTTTTGAAAAATCCCTAGTTGCATATACTAGTCTCTACTTTACATCTTGAGCTATCACCTTACATACTTGGAGTTTGATATCTTTTTAATGCATATTCCAGTTCATTATTTAGATTATTTTTATGTAATCTACTTTGTTATTTTCCAAATTATTTTCCTTATGCCATCTAAACTCCTTTAATCTCTTCCTTTGAGATGGAGTGTAAGACATAGTGGAAACCCTCTTGAATTCAACAAGATTCTTATAACCCATTCGTATAACATGGATAAGCAATCAACTCAAGTCCCTATTATAGATATTGAAAATCTATAGTACACTAATTTCAATGAGCATGATTTTGATAATGAACAATATGAGAATAATAATGATGAGATAGATACTAATGCTCATGTTATATCACATTAGACTACCCATCCACTTCCACCCATTTTTGACAATGAAGTTGTACTCAAAAAAGATTTGATTTTATAAAATTTTAGAGAAAGACTCAATGAACAACCCTATGATCATGCTAACATCTTTAAATCTATCATGGAACTAAATAAGGCCAAACAAATTGAGTCTTCTCAAACTACAAAGCCACCAACTGCACATGACACTATGGGGGAGAGTATGTCACAACAACCCCCTATAATAGTGATAACTAGTACATCCCTATCTCTTGATTTGGCATCCCTTGTGCAAGAGATTCAATCTCTTCAATCCAAGGTGCAACATCTTGAGAAAGGTACAACTAGATCTACACAAGCATTGGACTCCTTCACTCTATTACATACACCTTTGGCATGACATATAGCTGATATACCCTTGCCACCTAGATTTGTATAACCTAATCTCACTCTTTATGATCACAAGGGTGATCCATAGACACATTTGAGAGATTTTCACACAACATGTTTATATTATATACCAAATGACTAGATATTAATTAAGTTTTTCCCATGGATCCTCAAGGATTATGCATTATAATGGTTTTATAGTCTACTAAATTAGTTGGTTAATGCATTCAATCCTCTTGCCAACATAATCCTATCACATTTCAGTATCAATATCAGTGATAAGGTTTCATATTCCCAAATTTCACAAAAAAAAAGAAATCAAATGAGCCTCTCATTAAGTATGTTCTTAGATACAAGACCATATTGGCTAAGATGACTAGCCTTATGACAGATCAGGAGTTACAAGACCTCTTCAAATAGAGTCTTTTATCGATTTTGCATGAGAAAATCATGTTTAAAAGTTTCTCTTATTTCATTGAATTATGTCACACTTTAAAAGAAAGAGAAATCAAACTCATTTTAATGGGAAAACTTAAGTACACAAGTACACCAAATATAACTAATAAGAGTAACAACAAAGCCCCATATAAGGTCAAATTCAATGAAAGTAAAGAATCAACTTAGCAAATTGTTAATGTGGCTTTAGAGCCCTCACAGAGAGTCACTTTATTAACACCTCCTTGACGATCTTTTACAAATGTACCAGTTCCTTTAACTATATTTATATGATAGTTATTATAATGTAACATCATATCTCTTTCTCTTATTAGAGAAATTGATCTAGCAAAGCCTCTTCCATAAGGATATGACCAAAATGTATTTTGTGACTATCATAAGGCACTAGGCCATACTACAAATAGATGCATTAGTTTCAGTCACAAGATATAGGATCTAATTGATGGAAATAAAATTGTTCTAGGTAATTCAACTGAGCCTCCTCTGGCCAAACTAACATAGGATAAGTCACTCAAAATCTATTTAGATCCATTTCCACAGCATGGCAAGTAAGAGACATATGACACATCAGGTGTACATCATGCATGTTAGGCACATCCTCCACCAGTTACATATAGGGCACTGATAACTAATTCACATCCATTGAGCCACATGATTGGTACTTTTCATTCTAAAATTCCAATTTGGCTTTCCATCTCCTTTTTTGAGTAGGAGATTATTAAGGATGACATAGATTATCATGTGCTCTTCATTAGAGATTTTATTCATGGTCATCCTATTCATAGTGTTCTAATTGATAATGGATCCATCATTAACATGTGTACTATGACACTACTACAACACTTAGGTTATACAGAGTAGGATATTACTCCAAAAAATATAGTTATTAGTGGTTTTAGTGGACATAGTTAGAATGCATTGGGTGAGATCCTCATACCTCTATAGGTTGGTTCTACACACATGACCACCTCATTTACTATAGTTCTTAGCATGATTATTTTTGACATGTTGCTTGGTAGACCTTGGATATAAATACTCTGAGTAGTTCCATCTATATTACATCAATGCATGAAATTCATTAATGCTGGTTAGGTTATCATAGTTACTAGAGTTCTATATGAGTTACCACTTCTAATTTTAGAGCTAGTTTCAATTCCATAGCTAGTTTCAATTCCATTACCAATTTTAGCTCTACCACCAATTTTTTATCCAATTTGGCATCAGAAATAGATATGATATCCATCACTAGTATAGAGGGTTCATACACCTCCATAGCTTTGGGATTCTAGATAAATTCTAGCTATAGTATTCACACCTAGAGCAATTTCATTGAGATCTCATATATCTACACATAGAACACATGTTCAATGAGTTTTAGCTACTTCTGGATGGGTCTCTAAGAGCCCTTCAACTATATCCACTTCTTAGAATTATAGATGGTCCCCATAGTCAGTTTATAATTTAGAGATTTTAGAGCATATATAGCTTTCAGATCCATAGTCTCAACATTTCCATCATGCTTCGCAATCATGCATGATTCCACTCTTCGATATAGGACACCATGACAGGGAGTCTCATTTGAGACTCATTGATTAGTATCATTTATTTCCAACATTGATTATACATATTATCTCTTGCTTGATTGTATATATTTTCCTCTGCTTGATTGTACATAGCTCAAATATTTCAAAATACAAAAACAATATAAGATTTCAAAAATACAAAAACATGTCAATTATATGCATAATCTATGTTTTAAATTGCTAACCATTATTTTAAACTTACATTACACTATTCTATGTTATTGTTTGTTGATTTATCTATATTACCAAGATTCACTTGATCTTATTTAAGTGTGTGTAGTGCATCCATATCCTTGATTGCTTCACTCCACCCATCGAGGGGGCATCCTACATTTACATCTACCTACTGGGGGCATACTCTACATGACTACACCATCCAAGTTATGTCATTATTACACTATACACTCTAGACATCTTGTTGTAGTACATTCCTTGCTTACATAGATATCACATCAACATCCATTAGTAGATATCACACTAGTCTTGTTCTACATATCTTATATACTCTTGCTTCTTGATTTCCATATTTAGATGCATGTTTGTATTTTTATTACTTTACATGATTCTACTCTTCACTTTTATTAGCTAGATGTGTTTGCATTTTCTAGTTCCATTTTTCTTCTTTCTTGCATTCCAGAATATTTGCCAATGTCCTTTGTTCTTATCTATATGTGTGTGCCTTTGGACACTTGATAATGTATTTTGTGTGTGCCTTTCATGTGTTTATGTCCCTTGTGTCAATATTTTCTTATTCCTATTGTGTGTATGCAACATTTGAACATGCCTTGTGTGCTTATTTGGCCCTTTGGCAACTCTTGCATGTTTTTTGATTCTTACTTTGTATGCTTGTTGCCTAATTGCTTATCTTTGTGTGCAATGCCATGATTCCAATCATGCATTTACCTTTCATCTTGGATGTCATGATGGACATCATGCTCCATCCCTCCATGCCACTAACAAATAACAACTAACATTTTGAATCCTAATTTACTATTATGCACATGTTATTACATTTTTATATCTATCAAGGCATACCCATATGGATCTAAAAATATCTCCCTAAAAATTGTGCTATATCTTGAGATAATGTATATCAATGTTATATCAAATGTTTTCACAGCTTAACACACTTATAGGGATTTTTCTTCTAAAGGTATTCATTACAAGGTATTTATTCCTACCCTTAGAAGAGGGGACAACAAATAGGGGATTTAACATAGAGATCAGAGCTCCTAATAGTCAAAAAAGTAGTTTTAAAATAGTATAGTCTAGAATCCAAAACTTAGTATAGGCAAACCAGACTAGGTAAATAGTAGAGAATTTAGATCAATCATCAATTTTGGCTTTGGATAATAGTGAAAAAAATAAGACTATAGTGCTGGGGCCCAAAGTGTCTAGTTTTTGGCACTATTATCCAAATAGAAAAATATTTAGTTTTTATAGAATCAAATAGAGAGGTGAGTTCAGTCATAGTTTTGCTAGTATAGTTTTGTCTAGAAATTAGTATTTTTTAGCACTTATTTCACTTAGAGAATATAGATACAAGGGGCATCATGCATGGCATGAGGGTTTCCATTTTTAGTTTAAAAATGGTAGTTGATATAACTTTTAGTTCAAAATTTATGTTCCAAACACTAGTTATTGGGGAAAATGTGTGTGGTATATGGGCCTTCTCTATTTCTAAGTTTATAGCATTTTATTGCACATTCCTAGTAGTTTCATGCCTTACTCCATCTATAGGTGGTTAGCATCACCTTCAAGTAAACTTTCATATAAGTTTTCTTCCCACATACTCAAGTGGATTCCTAAGCCTTGATTCCAATTTTAGGAGGGGTTTCTATACAAGTCCAATCTCCATATTTTGAAGTGGCCAATAATGGCCTAGTTTCTAGTTTACATTTGGCTATCCATGCCAATATTTTCAAATCATAACACATTCTGGGGCTCCATGAGCCATATCATATGAAATTCATCTATACTAGTATTTTCTCATTCATCTTCACATCATGAGGTAATGATGGAGCCAAAGGACTAGCTAGCCTT
Organism: Torreya grandis; assembly: GCA_037957365.1. Lineage (NCBI taxonomy): Eukaryota > Viridiplantae > Streptophyta > Pinopsida > Cupressales > Taxaceae > Torreya > Torreya grandis. Next base: position 145,433 of record JARHVA010003847.1, read on the forward strand.
TGTATTCTTGAGCCACCTATTTAGAGGGATTGGACACATAGTCTAGACATTGATTAACACATGCATGATTTATTAACTTCACATAGTTGGTGATGATGGAGCCAAAGGGCCTGTCTTTGCATTCTTGAGCCAACTTCTAGGGGATTAAGTACTCAACTCATTCATTGATATAAATTTTGATTCAACATACTTCTAACATTACCTAGCACAACCTAGCATCATAACATGTTTTATATTGGTTCACATACTCGGTGAGGTGTATTCATTCTTTTCTCTTCCTTCCTCTCTCTTTACCTAGCTTTGTATATTCTTATTTTAGATATAGTGTATCTAGTAAGAATTAATCTACTTTCAATTTCCTTTTTTTAAACTTACACAACAGAATGTGCTCTCACTATGCACAACCTATCATCACATAGCTTCTTAGGCTTAACCTCATAGGTAAGTTCAAGTATGTTTCAATTTTTTTTCTTTATCCTAGTATTTCACTTTATTGCATACTTATAATAAAGGGGATATAATTGTAGTCATACTAAAATTCAATTTGTATAACTTGAGCATGATTTGTGACACCAAAATAATAGGTCTCTCCTACTCACTTACATAGCTCACTTAGACATGTTTTAACTATTTCTTAGTCATTCGAAACCTTCTAGATTCATCCCCTACTATCCCAAACTCCTATCTTAGGCACAGATCTATCCCCTAGGTTCCTTTTCCCTATGGATAATAGTGCCATAGGTTGGAATACAGTGTTGGGACTTAGGGTGTCCACTTTCTATCATGATTTTCCAAGTCCATAATAGCCTCAAATGATCAGATTTTCCTAAATCCTTATTTTTTCCCTTTTTAGCCTAATGCAAGTTCATCTAACCCAGGATCACTAGTTTCCATATAAAATCCTATTAAAATGTCATTTAGAAGGGTTATAAATCATTCAAAAGGCACAAATTAGAAATATACTAAAACACACTCAAGTAAATCTTCTTATTCTCTACATATAGCCAACTACTACTATTTATAGCCTATCCAAGCTCCTGCACTAGTCATGAGTCATCTCAAGCTTTCTTAAATTTGCATACACTTACATTTCATAAACATGATTTCATAATACACATTAAAATTATGAGAACTACATTGGCCTTGATCCCTCTTTGAAGTATAGGTATGTAGGTAGCATGCCCACACATGGGGTGTGATCACACATTCAATGCATATTACCAACTAACCCCTTTTTCTAGTTGGATTCAAGATCACCTATCAATCATGAAGAGGAACTACGATCCTTGAAGACAAAATCAATTGCATATGGAGCTTCATGAATAACCAAGACTCAATATTTTAGGTAGAAGGTCTCATGGAGCAGATGAATAGAACCCAAAAAGCTCAAAAAACTTAGACACTAAGGAATACAGTGCTAAAACTTGGACTATAATACTGGACCTCTAGGTGTCCCATTTTTGACACTCTTACCTAGGTAGAGAATAGAATTTTAGATCCTATTTCTAATAGTATACCTAGCTAGATTAGTAATTTGTAGCCTATATCTCCTCCATCTCAGCCTAGAATCAACTAAGTTTTACTCTCTATACCCTTGTTTGCTATTTTTAGAAATAAATTAAGCACTTCCAGATTTAATAAATTAGTAGGTTAATTAAGGTAAATTTATTTATTGATTTTCCCCTTAATCTAGACCCCTTTATTATTTAGGAAATTAATTCCTATAATTTCCCAAATTTAGTAAAATAATGACCTACATACTTTGAAAAGACCTCAGGTTGATGTAGTTCTAACTAGAGGATAAAGGATGTTGATGAAGATGATTATTATTGATTAGGAAGTGATGATGATAAGGGTGATTATGATTATTATTGATTGAAGGATATGATTTAGATGAGGGGATGAGGATAAATGATTGGATGTTAGCTAGATGAGTTTGTGATGGGAAAGAGGATGATGAGATAAACGATGATATCAAGCCATCACTATTATCATAAAATCACATCATAGTATAAGTAATCCAAAAGATATAAAACTTGAAAATATACCCCATGATATAGATGTGACCAAGAGGACATTATGCCAAAGTACATGGGCAAATAGCTAACTCTGCATCCTTCATGACACCTTTAATGTCCACATAACAATCTTGTCCATTCCCTAATAGATAAAAAGAGACATGATGCAAACAAAAAAATAAGACAAATAAGATATATACATAACACAAAATTACAAATATCAAACAAACAATAGACAAATAATAGACTAGTATCTACATGTAATGTCACAATGGCTTGTCTAAGGGTGGGATGAGTGACTAGGTGATGGGTTAGATGGTCATGATGTGATTTTGGACTTAAGATAGACTTGGATTTGGATAGGATTATAATGATTAGGATTAAGACTAGGATATGGATGTGGATATGGATAGGTTGATCAAGATAAGGATTAGGCTAAGATGTCACCCCTAGTTGAGGATAAAATGATGGAGGATGGGAGAAGGTCTATGAATACTAATGTTGGTCTTGAAATAAAATCAAAAATTGGTGAAGGAAAGTGATTAGACAAGTGATGACCAAGGATTACCAATAGACAAGGCCTTCTAAGAGTCCAATCTAGCAAGAAGAGGAGATAATGATGGGATCAAAGACATTTCATAGTGGCAAAGAGTGATTATATGGGTGTTAGATATGAAGAGGAAATGATAAGGATAGTGATGGGATAAAGTACCTTTCATACTAACAAAGTGATGATTTATGGGTTCTAGGTATGAAAAGGGGCTTGATAAGAAAGTGATGGGTGCCAGATTAAATTCTTGACAAAGTGATGTGTGTTGATAAGACCTGACCAATAGGATGAGATAGAAGACATGAAGCAATGGGTGACCACTCTGATTTGGTCTCAAGGAAAAATGTGGTATCCAAAATATGGTACAATATGAGATGGATGGAGATGGATATGACAAGGGAATTAGGAATAAGATAAGATGCAATGGACTATTTTTGGATTTTTAAAATTTTATGATTTTTAGGGTTTTTTGACATTTTTTGGTTTCTAGGAAATTTTGGGATATGTATATTACAATGTATAAATGGGGTTACTATAAAATAGAATAACAAGCCTAGTAACCAAGATTATGATGGAGGGATGATGGATAAGATTACAAAGGATGATGATGATGGGGACCAAGGATGAATGGACTAGGGATAGCTAATGACCACATCATGAAGGAACTAGATGGTTATTTTTTTTAGTGTCTATTAGAGGATATGTGAAGATGGTGTATGGATAGTTATCAATGAACCTTCCACTTCCTTATGAAGGTTAATATGGGAGGGAATAATAGATAGGGTGCATGATATTATGGTGGATGATGGATAGGAATAATGGATCGATGGATAAGATGATGGGTGATATAGATAAGGTGGATAAGGGATGTGGCAAGTGGGATGAATGGATGTAGATATGAAATGGATGTAATTTACCCCCAATTATTGAGGAACAATGTGAAAAAAATATTTATTCTACCATGATGCCAAAAATTGGTTCTCATCATGGTACTTACACAAGGCACCAGAAGACTAGTTTTCACCATTAGATGATTGATTGATTTATTTATTTTATTTTTTATTTTTATTTTTTTTGACTTTATTGGGAATTTATATTTATTAGATGATAGGTGAGATGTAAGGTGTGAACACTAGATGGATTATTTATCCAACACCTATTTTGTGATGGACGCTATATTCTTGGATGTCTTAATGGCCTTTAGTGATTCTTGATGGTGACCCCTCTAGATATCTATACCAGGTATCAGTGGTTCCCCTAGGAGAGATGATTATAATTGGGTTGGTAATGTGGGGTATGTATTTGATTAGAGCTTAATTTTAATGTATGTGACTTGAATGGATGATAGGATCAAGATATGATGGTCTTATGGGTAATGGAGGATTAAAACTAAAATTAATGGTGGGATCATGATAAGATGGGGTGATGGATAATGGAAGGTTAGGAATAGCAATTTCATACATCATTATATATGTGGGACATGTTTAATTTGATTGGTGCCATGTGATAAAAGATTGTAGGAGATCCAAGATGCTTTGATTTTATGTGTTATCTTTGATCTAATTATTTTATGGATGATCGACTATTCTTTGGACATTATTAGAATTTTGACTACCCCTTGGTGCCTAATTTTTGGTGTCACTGGGGGATATTGATCGTTGACTTGATATACAATGATTATTTTGACTTTGATAGTCTATTAGTGCCAGATATCGAGCTTCACTTGGAGAAGACATTTTTTGATAAGGCCAATGATTTGACTCTTCTTAATTATGATTGATTGGATCAAAGATTACTTGATTATGATTTATGAATTTTGGAATATTATCTTAGACCTTGGGATTTATGGTACATATTATATTTTTTTAGGAAGGGTCCAATGATACATGCTTCTATTCATCCTTATGGAGGAAAGTGATTAAATGATCATCAATGGAGAGAAAAGCATCCATGATGGATGAAGATGGTGGTCAGGGCATGATGAGGTCAATGAGTGGTAATGGGGTAGTATAGTCCTCATAGGGGTTCCTATGAGACCTAGTTTTGACATTGGAGAAAATATCCCCAAGATCAATAAAAGGATCACTAGGACTTGTTGTAGTAGATGCATCTAAAGGGGGATCAACTCACTTTGACAATATTTGATAGATAAATCTTGAAAGAGCTCATTTATGATGTCATCATTTGGAATGGAATCAAAATATATGCCTCATAATTAATTAGAGGTATATAGATTATAGGTATCCTCTAAACAACATTTATTATCAGCATCAATGAGGGATGACATTTTTGGTGGAGAATCTAGTTTGGATACTAGTGTTGAACATGATCCTATAGAAGATAAGACCCTAGATGCTAGCTCTGATGCAATGCTATTATTAGGAAATTCATTATCCATAATTGACCTCTCAACATGGGGTATTTGATGTGATGGGTGAGAGGGTTCATAAGAGATGGGAGGACTAAGATCATGTGGAATAAGATTAGTTATGATGGAGGATTTGTCAAGGATGGGGGGATCATGTAGGATAGGTGTGGTGTCTTGACCTTGGCTTTAAAAGGGAAGAGATTTATCATGATTAGGAAGGGAATATTGTCATTCCTCTTTTTCTTCACCTAGGGATGTGGATGGATCTGGTTCATCATTAATTATTAGATCACCATGGTCAATGACATCCTAGATAAAATCTTGGAAAGGTTGACATTGATTGATAGTATGCCCATAGGTTTGATGGTATGGATAATATTGGTTTGTGTTATACTAAGAGGGCTTGGGTTTAGTAGGATTAAGATGTCGAATAGGTGGATAGACCATCATGTTAGTGATGACAATTTATTTGAAAAGGGATTCCAATGATATGGGAAGAGAAGTATCGAGACCCACCTCTCTTTATGATTTAGATGTGGAAGCATTATACTTATGATCAGATGGGTGTGGATATGACTGGGTGGATGTTTTTGAGGTGACCAAGATTGGATTCCCTTTGCTAGTGTGGGAATAAGTACATGGTGGTTTATGGCTAGCAAATGGATGATTGGTATGAGATTCACATGATGAGGCTTGGATAGGAGGTGTAATGATTGAAATGAGATCAACACCTTTAAGAAGTGGTACACCCATCATAAGGAACTTCAAGACAATCTCATCCTTATGGGCAGCTATAAATTGGTCTATGAAAGTGGGGTCTAGTTCCATGGTGATGGTTTATAGATGATAGATGATGTAGATATGATAAATATTGGATAGGGTTCTTGAATGAAATAGATTGAAAGGAAAAAGCTAATTGTATACTAAATATGAGTAGGATGATATAAGACTATTGTTAGATTTCAAACTACTAGTTTAATAGGTGCTAACAACCTATCAACAATGTCTAGTTATCAACCTAGCAAAAATATTGAGGTATTTTGATGGGTGCCTAAATTCAAACTAGCAAGAGGATGATATGACGGGTGTTAATTATGAATAAGGCAAGAGGATTGGACTAGGGATGATCGATAGTTAATGGGTTTGTTATATTGAGACTGACAAGGTGACAAGATGTTAACAAGATATTGACTAGGTATGAGTATCTAACCAAAAGATAAAGGATAGCGGAGTAGGATCATAGGATGATATGGATAATTAGGATAGCTCAAAACTTTAGACTAATTTTCTCAAGATGGGATGGGGTATGATTATGTGATGAAGGTGATTAGGACAATGGATTAAGGATAAGTGTGATGATGAAATGATAAAGTGGTAATGAAAGGTGGATGGTTTAGACCCATATGTGACCTAGAAGCCAACTAGGATAAGATGAGGAGATGACTAAATGGGTGATGAAGACAAGGTCAAGAAAAGTGATTAGGTATGGATTTAAGAAAAGATATGGATGATGAGGTATGATTAGGATGTGATTAGGGGATGAGTAATGATGTATGGGTCTAGTGATAAGATGTGATTAAAAGGATTTATAAGAGAGAGAATTATGTACAAGAAGGTAAAAAAAAGGATATGAAAGGTAATGGGATAAGGAGACAAGATGGGATGGAGATGGTTAGGACTATGGATGAAGTGGACTTAGGATAGAATGTGGATGGTGAGATAAGATAGGATTAGGATAGGTGATGGGTTATGATCAAATATGTAAGGGTGTGATGTTAATAAAATAATATGGGAAGAATCAAAATAATGATGTGATTGATGGATAAGGCAAGGGAAAAGTGAGGTGTGATTGACTATGGATGAGGTGGTCTTATGACAAGGTATGACTAATCTAAAATAGGAGATGGGATGCTGAAAAGGATATATATGGAAAGGGTGACAAAAGATATACAAGATGATGATTAGGCAAGGATGGAAAATATGATGGTGTATAACTAAGATGGGATGAAGATAATATAGTATGGGGTTTATAAAAGGATGTATAAAAAGATAAATTATATATACAAGGGGATGATGATGATGAGGATGTATAAGACAAAAGGACTATATATATAAGATGTACAAGATGTTGGTGATGGGAATAAGGGTGAATATGTTTAAGATAAAATGGTAGATGGGGTAAAGTATAAATGGATGATATGTGTAAGGTGATAGTGAGATAAGGATGGACAAGATGTGATTGAGATAGGTGAGTGGTGGGTAGAAACTTAAAAATGATAGGTAAGACTAAGAAGGGATAGGACTAGTATGATATACAAGAGAATGGATTATATACAAAGGGGATGAGACTAGGAATTACAATATGATGATTGATGAAAGGATGACTATTGATGAGTGGGTCTATGTACAAGAGAAAAATAATATTTACAAGGTGAATATAGGTAGTTAATGATGTGTACCTGGGTAAGGATGTAATATGGATCAAGGTATATAGGTAATGAGGGTATGACTAAAATGGGATGAGGATGAGGTGATAATGGAGGACATGATAGGACAATAATAGGATGCACAATGGTATGATGTTATAGGTTCATTAGATGATAGGTACAAAGGATGATTGGATAAGGATGTATAATATAAGATATAGGTCATAGAAAGGGGTGTGACTAATGATGAATGGCTTAGGTAAGAATGTACAAGAGAGTAAATTATGTACAAGAGGATGAGGCTAGGATACACAAGATGTGACTAGGATTGGGTAGATATGACTAGGAATGAAATCAAGATGGTGATGATCATAAGATGGGGGATGATAGGGGGATGATGAATGATTAGTGTATAGGGTTTGTCAAGATGGGAGATGGAATAGGACTAAGACAAGGATACAAAAAGATAATATGTATGATGGGATAATGACTAGGATGTTGATTAGGATATATAAAAAGGACAATGGGATAAATATGTGGTATATATATACAAGATTATATGTACATGAGACCTAGATAGGCTTAGATAGGTTTAAGGCTAATTTAGATCACAAACAATATGGGTCTAACATAAAACACACCTAATCAAGCAAGCCACAACCTATAATTAATAAACTCAAGGGCATGTAACCTAACGTACGTACCAGGAAATGGATACACATGTGAGGTTGTAGGCTGATGACCCATTATGGTATGAACCAAACCCTCTTAAACCTACTTACTCTTGGTGGCTACTTCAATGTTGATACTGATGCCTATAGTAACACACCTATTATAGCTAAAAGGTCCTATGCTAGGTATGTACAAGGTTTATAAGGGCATATCCTATATACATGAAGGTAAATTTGGGCCCAAGTCTATATAAGGTACTATCTAATGCTTGGTTCAAATAATTAACTCTTCCCCTTCATGAATGACCTGTATGGGGTCAACTGCTTAGCATAATGATAGTTATCCCTGAATTTTATACTCTACCAAAACATAGAGTTTGGTTAGTGTGTGATTATGAAATCCACAACACTAACCCCTATAGACTAAGCATGTACGTGGTTGTCAATTATACATCATGTGTTATCCTAAAGGGGGGATTTAGAAAACAAGAAAAAAAATGATATGATTAATTGACCATTCTAATTACCTATGTGTGATTTAGCATGATATAAAAAATTATCTACCAATCAAATAGCAACAAAACACACACAACAATCAAACAAGTATTTACAAGTAAAGAAGATAATGTTCTATCTAAATCAATGATTTTTTAAATAAAAAGCTAAAGCAAAAATGACAAAGTAGTACCCCTTCCTGCAATTACAATGGTTAGATATCTGATTGGGTTACCAATTGTAGAGAGGATTAAAAAGAGAGCTAGTCAAGAATTTGTCAAGAAATCATGAAAAATGCATTAAATACATAACAAAACTTAGCCTATTTATTCATGTGGGAATTACAAAGGATAGAAAGAAATATTTGAAAGAAAGTAACGCTGATTACCTTCCCATATGGATTCACCATACAAGTACAAATCAAAAGCATGTTCTCCCTTGATCAGGAGTTCTTGTCTTCATCAATAATGGTGGTAGCTCCTCCTATGTCTCAAGAATTTTTTGCATAACTTAGGCTCAAATTAGATGAAATATCCAATCTAGCCTATCAAGTGAAGCTTGCTAATGAAAAATAATAATCAACACAAAGGATTATGAAGACAATTTAGCATTATAAATTTTCAAAAATCAAGCTTAAAAAATATGTTCATGGCCTCTCTATTTATATATATTTTAGATTGATCAAGATCAACCATGACCATCCATATGAAGATTGAGATGTGTGGCCATGAATTAATCCAATTATATACTTAAATCCATAAATATCTATCATAAATATTTGGTATAGAGTGATATTTAAGAGGCATGGAGGGTCTTAATGAGGCATGAGAGACCCATAATCCTGATATTTTATGCATTTATAGCTTATGGATGCCACCCCATATGATGATGTGATTAGGTGATGTAGTTAATAAAAAATAATTTTCAAAAAGAAATATTCAACAAATCTCATGTAAAATCCACTTAAGCTCTTGATTTGGTTCAATTAGCATTAAACAAGGTTAATCAACATTTGTGTAATTATTTGAAAATTATCCCTCAATTAATCAAAATGGTCAGAAAGTGATATTACTAGGTTATAGTTTGACTGGAGAAGAATTGGAAGGTGATGTTAGATGTATACAGACCATGTTCCCATTTAGGATGTTGTCAACACAAAATAAGAAGGGTACATGATGTGTACTAACAAATTAGAATAAAAGAGTGATCCAAAGCACAAAAAGGTGAAATCATCATTTTGACTCAAAATGAATTGATAAAATTTAGGAATCACATAAAATTCATTGACCTATTTAGGGATACATTAGCCTAAATAAGCACTTTTAAATGACAAGCTCAAACCATTTAGCTTATTTTATGGATTTTGACCTAAAATGTGCATTTAAGTGCAATTTAATTAAGATTGATAATTTTAACACAAATGGTGATAGGAATTAGATGTCTACATGTTGCCTCTATTTGAGAAGGTGTAGTGAGACATTAAGATGAAGCAACATATTTTCAAATAAAAGAGTTGTCAAGAATAAATTGGAACAAACCCATGATGCCCACTCAAGAGGACATACTAGGATGGAAGAGAATGATGGACTCTCGAAAAGAGATAGAGAAAGTGAAAAATTAACCCATAGAATATGTCACATATAGACAAGCTACTGCTTTCACACATGATTACCATCAATGTCATAATATAATTTGAGGTATAATAGGCCCCAAGGATAGGGGGAATGGGAAAGATAAAATACATAAATGTAAGGGACACACTTTAAACGTACCTAATTTGAGAGTACAAGTTGTGCACTTATGGCATTGATCAATCTTGAGACAGGTTACACACTAAAATATTTCCATCATGGGTATTAGTATGGAGAGCCTAGAATTAGAGGAAAATAGAGAATGTTCTACTTTAGGAAGGGAAGCACCACTAGAATGGGGTCTCTAAAGATAAGATAATAAGAGGTGTCTCAGTAGAGCAAATGTGATTGTGATAAGATAGTTTTGCTCCAGTATGATGAATTTTATCATTGATAAAGAATAAATAATGGTTTGCCCCTATAGAGCTGATTTGATTCTAAAAATATTTAGATGGTGTGCCCCAACATGGGTAATTGGAAATCAAAAATATCTCAAGGATATAATCCAACAAATAGGTTAAAATGAATGGGTACAAATGTACATGTGATGGTGTAATAGCTTAGAAATCCATATGAAATGCAACATATGAGAATGCACAAAGTGATGAGAGAGTAAAAAAGAATAATTAAAGATAACCGATCTGACTCTAAATGTGTTAGACAAGTGGACACTACCTACATATTTCCATGGACTCATAGTCCAACATGAACTTTAGGCCAATGTAGTTCACCCAAGTTTGGGAGAGAATGGAATGAGGAATGATGAAAACTAGACAAGAATTGATTAGACTCACAATTTATGAAAAGATATGCATGTCTAAGCATATATTTGAGTGTTAAAATGCATGATACCTAGATTCCTATTTTCATATTATGAGCCTAGATTAAGCAAAGTGTTCTTGAAAACTATTCATTAGAGTGATGTTGACGTTAAGACTTTGAAACCTAAGCACAAAGTGTTGGATATAGAAAATTAAATTAGGCATCATAAGTATGAATAAATTATAATGACATAATATTCCAATTGTTCTAATCCATTTCAAATGTGAATACCTATAACTAAGGATAATGGTAAAACAATCACCAAAACCAGAGTTACAACTATTTACTTTTAAACAAAAAAAATCGAAGATAAAGAAAAAGATAAACATAAGTGAACCTAACTTGAAATCAAGATATGATCAATCAAGACTTAAGTAGGAACAAAAATATTTAAAAATAAAAAGTAAGAACATCTTAACAACATGAGACCAAGATATAAATAATCAAGATCCATGTGACCATCAAGACATTCTTGAACACCAAAGAGAAAATAAAAATAAAATAGAAAAATAAGACACCAACAATAATAAAATAAACAAAATGGTCCAAGAACAACTTAATAAAATAGGATCAATATATAAATAATCAAGATCCATGTGAATCATCAATATGTTCTGAAACACAAAAGAGATAAGCAAAAACATACAGGGAAACACAAGACCAATATGAGACAAGAAGTAATAAAATGACAAAAGGAGAAGAAATAAAAAGAAAGGTTTGAAAGCATAATAAACACCAAGAAAACATAGATAAACATACACAAATAAAAAACCAAGTTAGTGTAGTTTAAAGACAAATGTTCATGCACGTACAGTAGAGGTGTTACTTTCCACCATAACAAAGAAAAATGACACAATAATTGCTCCTTAATTAAAGAGGAACAATGATAGAATAAATGGGAGAAGAGAAGAAAAGGAAGGGGTTGTCTGAGTTAACTCTGGATGTACAAGATAAGTGGACATTGCCTACATAGTTCCATGGATGAAGTTCCAACATAAACTTCAGGCCAAATGTAGTTTTCCCAAGGAATGGGATAGAAGAAAAATGATGATCGAACCAACATGATTGATGTTATAAAATAAATGGGAAGTATGACAAAAAAATGAGAATGGTCTTGTAAACAACAAGCTAATGGGATGAGAAATAATGATCTTGCAAAATGGTAAGTGTGTGGGATAAGATGAACTGGTGTTTCTTTGCTTGTAAAATGACAAGAGCGTAGCATGGTGGGATGGGAATGCACAAATGTAAAAAGTGTGAGATAATATTTTTGTTCTTTTGTGGATCATGTTCTGATGTTTTTCATATTTATAAAATATTTCCAATGTTTTTTAGTTTTTTAGGATAAAATATGCATAAGGTGGGACCATCTAATCAAGGAGATGCATGTCCAAGAGTAGAGGTTCTAATAAAATAGCTAATCCAACTAAAACAACCTGTGCTCACAAATCAACAAGAGCAAGGATGAAAGGGGGACTTAATTGACCTCAATATGAATTGAGTACAACCTACATAACCCCAAAATAATCTTGAGTCATAGTAATTATACCCACATAAAAGGTGATGAAAAATTAACCAGGTCACAACAAATTCACAAACAAAGGCAAATGACAAGATAAATGATAATAGTAATGATGGAATGATACAACAATACATGATAAAAAGGCATTGTACCTAATTTACCCATAGGTATTTATAATTAGGAAATAATGTCCTAATACTAATTTTCCCAAATGTTGTTATAATCAGGGGTACCAAAACAATATTGATTTACCCATAGGTGGTTATAATTAGTGATACCAAATAAGATGATAGATGAAAGATAACTTGCCATATCAAATGTCACACTACTACCATAGACTGTCACTCAACATAAATTTATAAAATTGTTGAAACTATATTAGAATGCCCCCATATAAAATGTAGGATGAACCAAAAGAACCAAGATCAAAATGGGATAAGCAAAATGGCTAAAAATAAACCTTGGTCAATAGTAAATAAATGGCATAATAAAAATGGCCTAATGAAATGATCAAAATATAAATGGATATAGTGGTAACAAAGTTTTCCCCAAGTGATGATTGGCTTAGATTGATCATAAAATGATGATAATATTGCTTAGGTTACTCACAAAATGGTGAGAGTGTTAAAAATTAATAATTGCTCATAAAATAGTGAGAGTGTAGCGAAGTGGTAATCAAGCTGACCTCAATAGAAAGTGAGTGTTGCCTATATAGTCCCTTGATGATTCACTTAGAAACATAATGTTAGTTGGGAAATATATTGGATCAAGAGCTTTCTTTTCCAATAGCATTCATAGATAATGGTATTTGACATTAATATGTTTTGTTTTGGCATAAAACATAAGATTCTTGGACATCTTGATTGCACTTTGATTATCAATGTATAATTGTGTAAAGCAAACTGAGAAACCTAAAAATATTCAAGAATATGATGTAGGTAAATAATTTATCTAGAAGCATCACATGCTATAATATACTCTAATTCTACTAATGAATTGGCCACTGTATCCTACTTCTTACAACACCAAGTAATGGCAGTTGAACCCATATGCATAGTGTATCCTATGGTTGACACTTTGTCATCCACATATCTACCAAAATCTGCATCACAATATCCAAAAAGTTTGAAGTTCTTGTTTCAGTGGTATTCAAGGCCATATGTTTTCATTCCCTGAAGGTAATGAAGTACTCATTTTGTCACATGCCAATGATTTTCTCTAGGCTCATGCATAAACCTAGATAAAATTCCAACTAAAAATGAAATATTGGGCCTGGTAGTCATCAAGTATATCAATCATCCCACCAATTGTCTATATGTGGTGCCATCAAAAAAGGCACTACTATCATCCTTAGATAATTTCAAGTCACTTTCCATAGGAGTGAGGGTAGGTTTGCAATCACTCATGCCAAACCTTTCTAATAACTCAAAAATATACTTAGTTTGTGAAATGAAAATACTATGCTCTTTTTGAGTTACCTCTATGCCTAGATAGTAGTGAAGAAGTCCAAGATTTGTCATCCCAAACCCATATTTTAACTCTTTCTTCATAGACTTGTTATGGTTTTCATCATTACATGTGATAAACAAGTCATTGACATAGAGAACAAGTATCACCATTTTTTTTTTCCTACACTCAAAAATAGAGAGTATCATTAGATTCACTGTGAAGAAAACCAATGGATTTCAAGTATGAATCCATTTTATCATACCAAGCCCTAGGTACCTATATGAGCCCATACAAAGCTTTTATCAATTTACACACTTTGTGTTCGGCACCCACCTATTCAAAACCCTAAGGTTGTTTCATATATACTTCTTCCTATAAATCAAAATTTTAAAAAGCACTTTTAACATCCAATTAATGTACTTTCCAACCATTTTGTGCTACTAAGGCAAGTACCACATGAATAGTGTGACATTTGGCAGTTGGTGTAAATGTTTCCTCATAGTCAATACCTTCTTATTGCACATATCCTTTTGCAACAAGTCTTGCCTTACTTTTATCAATGGAGCCATTTGATTTATACTTAGTAATATAAACCCATTTACATCCTATGGGTTTAACATGTGGAGGCGGATCAACTAAAACCCATGTATTATTTCTAATTATGGCATCATACTCACTTTTCATTGCTTGTTGCCAAACATGTTCAGTAGATGCCTCCTCAAAAGTGGATGGCTCAGAGGAAGAAGTAGTAACAACCATAACATAGTTTACCTATTTTTGAGAATTCATGGGCCTTGTTAAACCAACTTCATCTACTTTCAAGTCAAAAAAAGTACATTGAGCCCATTTTGGATACTTAGTCAAATTATTCAAATCAAGGACTCTAGAATTCTCATCATGTGCATCATTCGAAGGGGGACTTAGAGAATTTTCAACAATTTCTAAGTCATCAACCTATGGACTTGTAGATGAAGGAGAGGAAAGTGAAGGAATTTGAGTCTCATACCATAACTTCAAAGAGTTATCCCCATTATTCAAACCCTTATCTCTTTTTTTATTTTTCCTCTCTAATCTATCAAGTTGAGAAAACTCATCAAATATTACATCTCGACTCACTATGAATTTTCCTATATCCTATGCAAGTAAACAAAACCCCTTTTTATCTTTAGAATAACCTAGAAAGATTCATTTTTGACTTCATGGTTATAACTTAGTTCTATGTTTAATAGGAACCAAAGCAAAAAAAAACATCCAAACACTTTCAAGTGTTTAAATTTTGGTTTAAACCCATACCATGCCTCATATGGAGTTTGTCCCAAAAGGGAAACTATGGGGGACTTGTTTATCAAATACACTATAGTACCAATGGCTTCTACCCAAAACTTATCATCAAGTTGTTTATAGTGTAACATGGTTCATGTTGTGCCCTCTAAAGTTTTGTTCATCCATTCAGATACTCCATTTTGTTGTGGAGTATAAGCATTACTATATTGTTGATGAATGTCATGTTCTCAACAATAACTAAAAATTAATTTGAGGTATACTCACCTCCATTATCTAAATGAAGAGTGGCCAAATGTGAACCTATTTCTCTTTCAACTAAGTGTAACCAATCAAGAATCTTAGAAAAAACTTCAGATTTGTTTTTCATAAAAAATACCCAAGTCATCCGAGAAAAGTCATCAATAAACAAGACAAAGTATCTACACCCACCAATGGATGACTTTTTCATGTCACATACATCACTATGAACTAACTACAAACACCTGTTAGCTCTCTAGGATGACTGTTTAGGAAATTTTTCTTGATTTTGTTCGCCCAAAACACATGACTCACAAAGAATACTATCTTTGTGAGAAGTGGGCAACCCACTCACCATACCATATCTCTACAAATATACTAAAGAGTGGATATTCAAATGTCCATAGTAGAGATGCCATAACTTCTATGTAGACATAGTAACTATACCTGTGTCAATAACTACTATAAGTTCTATAGTGGGAGGAAGCACTTTACAATGTAATCTAACCAAGTTTCCATCTTCATATCCTGTATAAATTGTTTTATAATCATCTTTCACTGAATTGATGTAAATGAGCCCATTTTAAAGCATAATTTGATAACCTTTCTATCGAATAGGTACCAATGAAATTAAGTGTTTCTTCAATGTAGGAACATACCAAACATCCTCCAAGTATATTATAAACCCATTAGGAAGAAGAATCTGAATAGATCCAAGTCCTAGTGGTGTATGCATAGACTAATCTACCAAGGCAACTAGAGATAGAAAAGCTTCCTTGAAATACCAAAATAAATCTCTCCTAAATTTCATGTGTTTGGTTGCTCTTGTGTCTAAAACCCATACATTTTTGAGCTCATCTCTAGCCTCATATTCGATATAATCAATGTGCCCCAAAGTAGTGGATGCAGATTCATGTGCAACATTATTGGAATCATCATAGTCATGATCGGCATACTGAGTAGAGTTAGACTTAGTCACTTTTTGTGGCCTCTAAATTTTATCAAAAGAAATCCTACATTGTGAGGCAATGTGACCAAATTTTCCACATCTATGACACTGAATGTTTGATCTACCTCGACCTCTTCCCCTATATGAGTTGTGACCATGTCCTCGATCACTTATTTCATGTGAATGTGACTTGTTAGATTGTTGGTTATTTGAATAACCCCTACCTTTGTTTTGATATCTACCTGCTTTGTAACCTGAACCCCCTCTATAACTATTTCATCTATTATTTTGATGCCTAGATGAAGATGAACTAGGCTATGACTCTAAAACATGGGCTTCTTCAATTTTCTTGGATTTCTTGGGTAGAGAGAGGTCATATTGGATGAGCAACTCAGCCAACTTATAAAAGGTGATTCCTATGATCTTGTCAGAGACATGCAACATTTCAAAAAAATTCTTATAAGACCCAAGTAGTCTTTTCAAAGCAGCAGTGACTATGATGTCATCATCTAGTTTTCTAAACCCATCCTTAGTGTACTCAATAGTAATATTTTTCAACTTATACATATATTCTCCCATGTCCCCATCTTCATCTAATGATAAATTAAACAACTACATATGAATATCTATCTTCTTATGCTTAGGTTTCTTATCATACAAATCTAATAATGTTTTCCATGCAGTGTAACTATGAGGAGAATTTTCAATATGAACATAAGTATCATAAGTACAACAACATTTAATGAGAGCTAACTTAAAATCATGAAAATCTAATACATCTAATTTAGCTTATTCTATTCGTAATGTGGGATTTTCATTCTTGACAATATCCCATAACTCATTAAAAACTAGTGAAGCCTCCATCAATCATTTCCAATCAAAATAATTGGAAATTATTAATCTATCACTATCTGAAAGAAAATTTTGAATTTTTGGCATCTTGAAATAAAAATAAGTGCAATAGATAAAAGTGTGACAAAATTCAAAAGAGATGAAATAAATATCACACTCACTGCACAAGACACTACTTCTACATGGTTTTTCACTTAAACTCCGCATAGAGAAAAAAAGAAAAACAAGAATTTTTTGATGGGTTTTGCACTTAACCTCACCAAAAATCAATTAATTACACCCTTATGTCACCACAACAATGTAAAATAAATAGAATTTAATTCCCCTTTTTTTATTTTTAAAACAACACTATACAATAAGTACGCTTTTCACAACTTTCAAGGCATACAAAAAGTAGATTTAAAAGGGAATATTCCTTTTAAAAAAATTATATTCTAAAGCAATTTATTCCAAAAAGAAGGGATTTATACCCTTGACCTCCTCTTTGAAAGATTCTTACAAAATAACTTTAACCAATTGCTCTAAGAGCACTTTCAAAATATGATATGCAAAAATTTATACTTATGTTGGATTTTGTCTATGAGGGAAAATTAAAAAAATTACATGTATGTAAATAAATCCAAGCTTTTTCTCTTTTTAGCAAATTTAGCCAAGCTTCTCACGTGGGACCAATTTAAGACAAATATTTGATATCCAAACTTAAGAAATATATAAAAAAATATTTGGCAGTTTAAACCTACACCATTTTTGCCTGGGACACCATGGCAGCTCCTATAACCTTTCTCTGCACCTGCTCTCACTCCTTGTGGTCGTAGAAATCCGTACAGGTAGTATAAATCTAATTTTTGCTGAGTTTAGCAAATTTTAAGATATTTTTTGCTAGAAATGATTTCAAATTGCAGCCAGGGCATTATAAGGCCATACCAGTGGCCATACAAATCAAAAAAAATCCCAAATTTTCCTTTGAGGATTAAAAATAGGGGTTTTAACCAGATTAATAGGAGTTTATGGATTCAAAAGGGCTAAGAATGAATGAAATCAACAATGGTAGTCATGGATAAAAAATATAGAGGTTTTCAATATGCAAACATGCCATACAAGTTTATTTTTGCCCAAAATTAATGAATTTAATAACATTTAAGTGCTAAGAAATTCATTTTTAATGCAAGATGAGGAGTTTGAATACAACAAAATAGAGTATGAATGGCCAAAATGACCAGATGGTTATATAAGAGAAATCCATAGGCTTAAATGTAAAAATATTTAAAAAATTAAAATAATTTAATAATTTTTCAAACTTTTGATATTACATTTAAACCAATAAAATATTTTCTTGATATGGCATGCCTTATTTCATGCCATTTGATTTCTTGTGAATTAAACTTTTCATCTTGTCTTGTTTCAAATTCACCAAGCTCCCAAAATTCACCATGCTGGACAAAACCAAGCTCTGATACCACTGATAACTCCTTGATCAAATAATTTGAACCTTGTCCCCACTTAGTGTGAGTGCACAAGTATTTTATTGATTCTCAAAAAACCAAGTACATAAGGGTGACTTTACTCCATTTTAACCCTTTTACATTGTAAATAGATTATATAGATTTTACCCATGACTGGTAAAACTAACTAATCCTATAACCAACTATTTATGAGAAATCAACCCGTAAGGTAGTTCTAATTAACTAACACAAAACATAAAAACACCTAAAAACTAAAACTAAGTAACTTTATTTTATGGGGGTGTCTTTATTAAAAAGATGCATGCCCCATTAAAAATAATTATTTATTAACCTACCAAAAAATCTAACCTAATGATAAGACTTTGGAACAAGTCCTAACATATTTCTTTCATTTTTTTTTAATTTTAGAACTAACATGATACTAACCATCCTCTCTTGAGTCAAATTTCTATAGCACATTATTCCATTATGTGATCTAAGAATTTGACTCAAGAGAGGATGGTTAGTATAGTGTTAGTTCCAAAATGAAAATAAAATGAAAGAAACACACTAACTAGCATAACATCTCTAGGCCTAGACACTAGGGAGAGCTTAGTTAACAAATATGAATAAAAGACACAACTAAAATGCAAAAAAAAACCTTCTTTTACCTCCCTTTGATGCTCCAAAATGCTTGTTATAGTGGCTTGCTTATCTTGAAATCAATTTGACATGGTAACACTAATTGAAAGGGATTTTGAAATCATTTTTGCATTATAAATTTGCATTATCAAGTCTTAGAAATGATGTTCATGGCCTCTCTATTTATAGATTTTTGTAAATATCTAGAATCAACCTAAACCGTCCATCCTAAGATTGAGATGTGTGGTTGAGGATTAATGCAATTTTTAGAATTAAGTTTATAATTATCCTCATCATGACATTGGAATAAGGGGGAATTAAGAGGCATGGAGGTTATGAATCCTGATATTTGTGGCATTTATGGCCTAGGGATGTCTTCCCAAGAAATGAGGTCACCTGATGATGTAGATATTTAATATTAATTTCCAAAACAAATTATTCATTAAGTTTACATGGAATTATTAATTATGCCTTGGTTTAGGTTAATTAACTCTTAAGCATGTTTAAGCACTTTATGTACAAATTACTCAAATTGATCAAAATGCCTTATTATTGGTCCAAAATTCAACTAAATTAGAATTTTAAGTCAATGTCAGATGTGTTGGAAGCATTATCCCATTTAGGATGTTACCAACAACAAATAACAAAGTCACATGTCTTATGCAAGAGATTTTATAGGAAAGATCAATCCAGAGCACCTAGGTGCAAAATCGGCATTTTAACTCAAAATGATCTGATCAAAGTTAGTTGGCCCACAAATTACATTGCCCCTTTAGTGATACCCTATCCAAAATCAGCACTTTAATACATTAGTCTCACATTATTTAGCATTTTTAGTGTTTTTAGGCCAAATTGTGCATTTTGGGTGGAAATTGGCCAAAATCCTAATTAGAGGTCATCAGTGGCCAGATTTAGGTGTCTACACATAATTGGTTGTAAAATATTAACTTTAAACATATTTTTATCCTCATAATATTTCTCTTTAAGAGGTAATGGTTCTTGTTTTGGCTTGAATATCAGTACAAAATTTCTAAAGTGGGGAACATTTGGTTTAGCGAGAACAATAGTTTGTGGTTCAATGATGGACTCTCCAAAAATTAGACTATTAAAGAAGGGATAAAAAATAATTGGTTCATCAAATTGAGGTTTTTAAATAATAGGTTCATCAAAAAAGATAATGGGCCAAGAATGGTAATAACTGGATGCTTCTTAGTTTGGTTTCTTGTGAAAACCAAAGGAGGAGGTCCTAAAAAGGTAACGACTAGATGATTCTTAGTTTGGTTTCTTGTGAAAACCAAAGGAGGAGGTCCTAAAATATTAATGACTAGATGATTCTTAGTTTGGTTTCTTATGCAAACCAAAGGAGGAGGTCTTAAAATGGTAATGACTAGATGCTTCTTAATTTTGTTGCTTGTGCAAACTAAAGGAGGAGGTCCTAAAATGGTAATGACTAGACTCTTCTTAGTTTGGTTGCTTGTGCAAAAAAAAGGAAGAGGTCCTAAAATGGTAATGACTAGACACTTATTAGTTTGGTTTCTTATGCAAACCAAAGGAGGAGGTCCTAAAATGGTAACCTTCACACATTGTGGAGCCTACTTGCTTGTACAAGTCAGAGGAGAATAACCCAAAATGGTAACAATGGGATGCTTCTTAATTTAGTTAATTGCGCAAACCAAATAAGGAGGTACTAAAATGGTAACCTTCACATGTTGTGAAGCTTGATTACTCACACAATCTGAAAGGGAAGGATGAGGATGATGTATGAAAATTGGCATGGATGTGATTGGTTTTCAATAGATAGGCCCAACAAGGGTAATATCCATAAACAAGATGGAGTGCTCATGTCCATCATAAAAATTCTCTACCTTGCAACTAGGGCCATAATAAAACCTATTTCAAGTGTAACTTAGTGTCATTATTTAAAAAGAGTGTTCTCAATTTTTGATAAGATTTGGAAAATGTTTTGTAAAAATTCTAAACAAGATATGAATTTTGATCCTTTTCTAAACAAATTACTAAGGCACCAA
This sequence comes from Torreya grandis, assembly GCA_037957365.1. Taxonomy (NCBI): domain Eukaryota; kingdom Viridiplantae; phylum Streptophyta; class Pinopsida; order Cupressales; family Taxaceae; genus Torreya; species Torreya grandis. The sequence goes on from JARHVA010003847.1 coordinate 166,818, forward strand.
AGAGACTATAAATGGAGGGTGGCTTAGAACCACACATAATTAGAATATTTGGTTCATAAATTCACTCAAATTTTGGTAAAGTTAAAAATGTATAGACTGGAAGAGGATAAGGTAACTCAAAGATCTAAGGTGAAAACTAGTACACCAAATCCTAAATTTTTGTGATACAATTATACTGTAAAAGCTAGTTTCAACTTTGATGAATTGACCCTAGAAAATTAAAGGAAATCTCTTTAGATTATGAAGAAGATAATATGAACTAAGCAACTCAAGATTTAAAAACATACACGAATCACTAAGTACAAAGCTAGGACCAAATAGGTAACACAATGTCACCACATGGTTCTAGTAGGATAAAATATGTTGTAGAACTCAAAGTGTGAGTGATACACAAGATTACTTGAGTAAACCAAGATGGTAATATGTTTTTGAGTCTAATAAATGACCCCTAAATCTAAATGGAAAATTTAACCCAAATTAGATCAAGTTTAAGATGCAAATGGCGAACCCAATTTAACACACTAACCCTTAAAACTTAGAAAGGTTTAATTTTGAATGTGAGTTATAAATGAGGGACTTAAACAAACTAGGTAAGTGATCTAGACTCAATTGGGCAGTGTAACTACACCAAAGTGGGTGATATGACACAAAGTTTTGATAATAATTTGAATAAGGAAAAGATAAATTTTTCAATTGGATAGCGTAATGCCTTCTTTGCTCAAGAATTTTGAGGAAAATGTGTTTTGGTTAAATTCATTGAGTTAACAAGTAGTTTTAAACACAAATCAAGACCAAGTAAGCTAATGACAAAAAAATAATCATCTTAAGTCTAAACTAACAAGGTTGCATGATATTGCTGGATTTTATCTATATATGTCATTTGAGAGGATTTTTAAGTGTTCATCCAAAAGTAAATGTGCATTATATAATAGATTTTTTACACCTCCTTTCTCCCAAATGACAATACAGTGACATGGACCTTGAGGCACACCTTGTACCAACAATATTTCCACAACAAGTGAAGATTTGTCTAAAATTTGCAAGTTTTCAAATGTTTCTAGATGGATCAATTGTACAATGCTTTTCATGCCAAATGATGCAAAATAATCACAATTTAATTAGGTATTTGAAAAACTTGTCTTATTGTAAAAAGGTCATGTCTTTTTTGCAACCACTACATCCATCGCTTACTTAGTATAATACGATGTCTAAGGTGTAGATACATCTTGGTGCTTTAACCCTATAGAACTCATGAGAGGTGATGAAATCCCCCTCACAAGCCAAGTTTGCATAAAATAAAAGACATAATAGAAAGAATTTATGGTCACCTCAAGATCACCTAATACTATTGTGAGTTTTTAGGGAGCGTTTTAAATGACATTCTTTCTATGCCTTGGACTAGGCATGCTTGCAATAATGATGGTGATTTTTATTCTAATAGTTCCCTAAAGGGGACAATGGAAGAGCATACATGAAACACCCCTCTTTTTACCAGTCAATTAATTAATCACCTATTGTATACAAACATGACAAATGAGTTTAATTTTAAAAACCAAATGAAAGATTAGGTGGTGTTCTTTTGACATCTTGGTCTTAAGTTGTAAATTTGAAAGCACAATTTATCAAAACATTCACCTAAGCATCTAAATTTTTTATTAAGCAAAAAAAAAGGTTCATAATCCATTTTAAACTTTCAAAAAAGGTCTAAAAAGCATGTATTAACAAATTTCAAGATTGATCCTACAATGAAAAAGTTAATATGTTTTTTTAGCTTTGAAGCTAATTTGCAAATGAGTAAAACAACTTCTCAAAACAAACTCTCTATTTAAAAATCATTTTTACACAATCAATATCATTGTTTCCCTACAAAATCATAATTACCAAACAAAAATATCACTATTAAGGGTTAGATCATTAGAAAAACACAATATCACTATTTTCCTACAAAATTGCTATTACTAGACAAAAAACACAAAATCACTATTCTATTGATAAAATCACTATTGTCAAATATGAAATCTCTACACAGGGTGAACAATATCACTATTCTATGATAAAATCACTATTTATATGAAATTACTACTCAAGTGAATGAAATTATTGTTCTAATGAATGATATCACTACTTAAGGCTACAAAATCATTGTTCAACAAATAATGATTTTTTACAAAATCACTATTATGATATTAGTGATATTATAATAGATAGAAAAACTGATGTTACCAGGAACAAAAATGCAATTATCAAAAAAATGGAATTTTAACTTAAAATTTCACTTTTTTAACTCCACTCCAAGATTCTGTATAAAATTGGTTAGTAGATTGCTTGAAAGAGCCTTCATGAGCAATTTTATGGGGCTAAAGTCCCACCAGGCATGCCAAAATATAGAGAGGATTACAAAGAGAGTTAGTCAAGCATTAGTTAAGAAATCATGAAAAATGCATTAAAGACATAACAAAACTTAGCCTATCTATTCATTCAAGAATTACAAAGGATAGCAAGAAACACTTGAAAGATAGCAACATTGATTACCTTCCTAATTGGATTCACCATAAAAGTGTGGATCAAAAGCATGTTCTCCCTTGATCAAGATTTCTTGTCTTCATCAACAATGGTGGTAGGTCTTCCCATGTATCAAGAATTCTTTGCATAACCTAGGCTCAAAGTAGATGTAATTTCCAATCTAGCCTATCAAATTAAGTTTGCTAATGAAAAACAATGATCAACACAAATGATTGTGTTAATAATTTAGCATTATAAATTTACACAAATCAAGCTTAAAAATGATGTTCATGGCCTCTCTATTTATAGAGTTTTGAGATTAATCAAGATCAACCATGACCATCCATGTCAAAATTGAGATGTGTGGCCATGAATTAATCTAATTATATAATTAAATCCATAAATATCAATCATAAATATTTGGGATATAGGGGAATTTAATATAAGGGCATTTAAGAGGCATGAAGGGTCTTAGTGAGGCATGGGAGACCCATAATCCTGATATTTTATGCATTTATAGCTTATGTATGCCACCACATATGATGATGTCATTAGGTGATGCATTTAATAAAAGTCAATTTCCAAAAATAAATATTCAAAAACTCTCATGGAAAATCCACTTAAGCTCTTGATTTGAATCAACTAACCTTAAACAAGGTTAATCAACATTTGTGCAATTATTTGGAAATTGGCCCTCAATTAATCAAAATGGTAAGAAAGTCATATTATTGGGTCATAATTTGACTCAGGAAGAATTAGAAGGCATTGTTAGATGTATACGAACTGTGTTCCCATTTAGGATGTTATCGACACAAAATAACAAAGGTATGTGACATGTACTAATGAATTAGAAGAAAAGAGTGATCCAGAGCATAAAAAGGTGAAATCATCATTTTGACTCAAAATAATTGATAAAAGTTAGGAATCAAATAAAATTCATTACCACATTTAGAGATACATTAACCTAAACTAACACTTGTAAATGACAAGCTCAAACCATTTAGCACGTTTTATGGATTTTGACCTAAAATGTGCATTTGAGTGCAATCAAGTAAGATTGAAAATTTCAACACAAATAGTATTAGGAATTAGATGTATACACTAATATCCTCAAACAACCTACAAGAAATTGGTTATCACCTTGAAATTCTATAACCTTGTATGACTCTACAATCTCGCAAGTGTACAGGGCAATCCCATGACTAGAATTCACAACCCCACTACTGAGAGATCAATACCACAAGTATCTAATGGTGGGTTTGTATGTTAACTTCTATGGTTTTCTATAAAACTACTACAGTTAGACAATACTACTACTTTGATCGATAAAGCCACTATTGAGAAAAAATTCCTAATAGAGATATTACAAGACTAGAGAAAATAGTCTATGTATGTTCTAAATTGATAAGAAGTCTATTAGATTAAAATAATTATAGGGATTTGTTTTTAAATACAATTATCTATAATGAAAATACTATAAAAGTCTAAAACTAGTCCTAACTATGCTACACTACAATGTTGTGACTTGAGATGACAATCTTGTTAGTCGTAGGGCAATCCTATGACTAAAATAGTAGTGATATTTTGAGATGGATCTAAACTAATATGCCACCAACCTTCTTTACTCTTGTCTTTATTAGGACCTTACATGAGAAAAAACACCCTTTATAAGTAGATTGTCCTTATATATAAATGGGGATAAAGTTGACTATATAGAGGAATGCTTAAGAACCCTTATTAACTAAAAAGAGGTACTTTCAAATTTACCTCTTATAAACCTCTTCATCCCTACTAATCATAACTTGAGAACCTTACAAATGACAAATTAAAATAAATAGGGGTAGTATTTTTACCATTTTCTTGAGGATTATTCAATATCATGATTGGAAATCATAACTCTGCTACTATTAGGTCAATCCCACCACTAAGGGAGTCACAGTTTTGTCAAATAGGTGTAAAATTATCCTTATATTATCAAAACTCCAAAATAGGACAAGAAAAAGACCAAGCAAATAATAACTATGTTTTACCTAGATATAGACATGATGGAATATCCATTTAGTTGTGATTCTCAACAATCCTGCTAGTAAAATCTACAATATTGCTAATCTTAGAAAAATACCACTATTTATAAAGTCATGGGGCTATAAAAAAGAGATGATTACCTAGTATTGAGATGATTCCTCCTTCTACCATACACAGACTCAATATCAAGAGACAAACAACCTATGAAGGTAGAATGTTATCAAAGACAAAGTATATTATAGACCCATCTATTAATTTAATAAATACTGCTACTGAAATCTTCAATATCACTATTACCAAGATAACCTCACTATTCAAGGAGTTATAGGATTTTCAAATATGTGTGGATAGCCTAAATTTTGAGGGATCACTACCTATCTTTCACATAGGAAAATAACATACCTAAATAGGAGTAAAGATTCAGTACAACAATGTCAAAATCTAAGGTTTATTATGGAATAAGATAATATCGCCACTAGAAATGTTAATATCAAAATTAATAGGGTAATCCTACTACTGGAAAAGTCATGGTATTGTTAAAACCTAAAACCTTACTAGAACCCTAATTTCTAACAACCTATCTAATCAATATCACTGCTTAGACTATTGATGACACGATTGTAATATCACCACTAATAGTGCAATCTTACTACTTGCCTGAAACACATCAAAATTTGAAAATTTAGTATTTTTTCCATGTCCAATCGGTCTTATACTTACGTAAAACACTTCTAGCAAGATTATTAGACTAAATAAGGGAGGTTGGTCCCATTATGGTTGCCAAAATATGCACCAAATTTCAAGCTCAATCAAATATTATCAAAATGACAATAAAACTCAAAACTTAATGGCACCAAGAGGAATAGATAGAGGAGATAAATCAAAACTAGTAGAACATTCTTACCATGATCTTTACCTTCTCATGCCTCCATTCCAGGATTTGAATGCATATGATTATACTCAGATTGAATCCATAATAGCTTGATGTTGGCTTATGATAATGGATGCTTTGATAGTTGATTATGGATTTGTTATAAGATTTCTAGAATGATTTTGGCATGGTTTTCGTATGGGTTCTCTAGATAGCATTCCATAGAGGAGAAGGGTTTCTTATATATATTTAAGAGGGAAAATCAAGGGTTATAATTTGAAGTTATAGGGATGAGATCAATGGTCATGGATTATCCAAGGAATATTAAATTCCTTGGAAACCTCTAGAGTTAGAGGTTTTTAGAAAGGAGGGCTAGGCTAGAGAGAGTTATAGATTTGGAGAGTTCTAAAACTCTCTTTAGGAGTTAATGATGATTAAGGGGGGATGTGTTATATGGATATTAGAGAAGTATTAGGTGACTAGGGATGTAGGAATTTCTAGGGTGGTAGGGTAGCTATGGTGGTAGGTGAATAAATATGAATTTTAAATTGTCAAGTTAGTTTAAGGGGTATGTTAGTAGGTAATAGGATCTATTAAGGGCCTAAAAGGAAATTAATTAATTTTAGGATGGGGTAAAGGTATGTGGGATATAAGAATGGAATGAGGATTATTGGACTATTAGTTATTTTGGCTAGGGAATATAGAAATTGGGCCAAATTAGTGGGAATTAGTACAATTAGTAAGGTGAACACATTTTAGTGCATCGACCTGAGGTCTTTTTATACTATGTAGGCAACACCTAGCCACTTTTTAGTGCCCAAAAATATCTCAACCACTATTTATTCTCTCACTCCCTGACATGTGTCTTTGCTAGGGGCATCCTCCTAATCCTTTTGGTCACTTAATCATATCAATTCTTTTATATCATCACCTACATCATCTTGATCGATTTAGCTTTGAGCTATACCCATCACTAATATAATAAAATTAATCTTATCTGGGCCTACAACTCTCCCTTGCATACATCCTTGCTTGGGATACATCTAAAGCTTGTGGCCTTTAATTCCTATCATCATCATGTTACAATTTATTCCCCCTTGGGATGTATCCACAATCATGATGACCATCATATTTCCTCCCTATGCATGTGTCCTTACTAGGGGAATTATCAATCTATAGCTCATTTATTAAGTCAAATTCATATTCTTCTTCATCTATCCTACATCTGGAATCCCATCCCCTCATCTATCCATCACATCCCACCCATCATTTCTTATTTTGAGTGTCCATTCAATTCATTCTTCCCCACATGTCCTCTCAAGGGGGCATCATATCCACTAACATCATTAACTAACATTATCATATCCACTAACATCATCAAATAACATTCATCTATGACATGGTTTTTCTTTGAAAAGACCATTACTCCTTCCACTTAGTCCCCTCACAATGTCCTTTTAAAGAGGGACAAAATATATGCACCTAAAATCACTCACCTCATTATAGGCGACTAATATTCCTATTAGTTGACACTAATTCTACTTAACCCATTTTATCCTGCTAATTTATCCTATTTCTATCCATATATATAATATCTCATTTACATTATCTTACATTCACTAGCCTTATTTCATCCCATTCCCTCATTAATTATTCTAAATATCTCATTAACCTAATCTAATCCTATTTATCCATTATATGGTAATTTAAGATTCCCATAACCCCACCTACCCACCTACTAACCTACAACCTAGCCTTTCCTACATCCCTATGACTTTAATCATCATCTAATCCCCCATATAACCCCCACCTAATCCTCCATTATCTCTAAAATAATGGATAAATCTCTAGAATTGGAGACTTCCCTCCAAGTCTCTAGAAACCTCTAATTCTAGAGGTTTCCCAAAGAATTTAATTTTATTTAGATAATCTAGAGCCATTGATATCATCTCCTTAAATTTAAATTGCATCCCTTGATTTTTCATCCTAAAATTTATATAAGCAACCTCTCCCTCCACCCTCAAACCATCTTGATAAATCATACCAAAACCATGTCAAAATGAAATTAGGAAGCCCATACCAAAACCATGCCAAAATAATTCTATAAATATTATATAAAAGACATAATCAACCATAAAATCATCCATTATCATAATCCAACATCAAGTTATTATGGATTCAATGTGAGTCTAATCACATGAATTCAAATCTTGGAATGGAGGCATGAGAAGCTAAAGAGCATTGTAAGAATGTTCTACTAGTTCTAATTTATCTCTTCTATCTATTCCTATTGGTGCCATCAAGTTATGAGTTTTTTTTGTCATTTTTATAATATTTGATTGAGATTTAAATTTGGTTCACATCATTTTTAGTTCTTAAATCAAGTCATTTGAATAAATGTAAAATCACCCTTGTATGTTGAGGGTTAGTTATGAAAAGGAAGTTGATGTAACCACTGACCAAAATAAAAGTTGAAGTTGGATTGGAAAGAGTGGGTAGGATGTTGAATGGTGTAGGGGAGAGAATAAAAAGGAGAGATATCTCCATAGAGAAGGAGAGGAAGGTTAGAGAATGAGGGAAGATAGAAAACCCTCTCATGGAAGATAAACAAGTCCTTTATGCACTGAGTCATAATAATTATTATTTCAAATAAATAAAGATAAGTTTGTTAATGTACTATCTTCCATTCAATATAGATATAATATTTTTTGTTTATATGTTGTCTTAGATGAAACCATAAATCTATATATATATATATATATATATATATATATATATATATATATATACATACATACATACATATACATTTATATATATATATATATATATATATATATACATACATACATATATATATATATATATATATATATATATATATATATATATATAACTTTTGATATGCAAGGTTACAGCTTGGTAATAATGGACACAAACTTGTAGTTGAGTAAGGAAGTTGAAAAATGGGGTTAAAGAATGAAAAATTTATTCTTGAGTAATAATGATTCTATAACTAAGGTGGTGATTCATAAACAGTATTTTACCATTGAAAGGTATGGTACTAGGGTTAGATGTAAAGCAAATGTTTAAGATCTATATAGTCCATTTTAGTGAAAGATCTCTATCCACAATAATAATTCTATTTCATTCAAATAGCTCATAACAAGACTGAGAGTGTATGATTGAGGGAGTGATAAATCATTATAATTAATGAGGTATGCCAATATTGTATGGAAATATGCTTAATATTGTTATTTTAATGATTGAAACTCTTTGTATATAGACAGACCCCTATCACATAGTTAATCAACCTTTATTGCACAATCAAACACTTAAGAATGGATACACATGTCTGAGGGAAAGATATATGGTCATGGAGATGATATATTTTGGGTATGACAAAGTACAAACTACCATATGGAAATTTTAGAGGAATTATAACTTTTGAATACCTACAGGTCCAATACCACAAACCCCTATTTGGTTATGTGATGTCTCATTTTACATAGTTAATGAAAAAGGAGTAAAATGAATTAATGGAAGTGAGTAGATGTTTTTTAAGTTAAAAATTATCATGTATAATGGTTTTTGAACCTTGAAAATATCCCAGGTGAGGCTTAGAAGGTATTTGAATGAGAATTGACCATGAAAACCTTGCACAGTCACCAAAAGAGTGCACATTTGACTGAGTTTATGTTTTTTAATCATGTGAAGGTGAATTAAAGATTCAAAACTATTATACAAGTTGTTAAAGGTTAAAATAGACTTGAGGGTGGAAATTTTACCCTTTTAAACTTAGTAAAACTCATTATAATGATTTATGAGACCTCTCAACCTATGTAAAAGCCTGTCTAGGCTTTCAAAAGGGAAAACCCTATAACTTTTGATTATACCATAAAAAAATATGAAACTTCATAATTGGTCATGATTTTATATGAGGAGAGATAATAAATTGGTTTTTGTGTGTTTCCAATCCATAAAATATGGTTTTTATACATATGGGTATGTTTAAGGGTTAATTAAGCCTAATTGATGGGAGGTTAATGATTGAAGTTATAGCTACAACTCACCTCAGACCCTAAAAATTTAAAAACACATGGAGTATAGAGGGTGTCTATAAGTTTTATTAAATCTTGAAAATAGTTCCTAGTTTGATAAAATGAAGATATTTTTTTTAAAAAAAAAGGCTATTAGCCTAAGATTGACCTTATGAGCTTTTTATGTGGAATTTTAGGTTTTACAGTGATTTGAAAGTTTAAATTTGTTAAGATAGATATTATATAATCATTCAATAACATCCTATAAAATATATTGGGTTATTGACACCTAAATCAAGATTTGGTCTTTGAGACCTAAGTGATTTGCCTAGTGGAGAACTAGTGAAGGAGTTGTATAGTAAAGAGAGGTCAAGGCTACAATAATATTTTAGAAATGAATGTAATCATAATGAGAGAGGAAAATTATATCAAGGAATTCTTATAGTATACAAATAATAGGTATATAATATAAGGAGGTTACTATGCCCAAGAACTTAGGTGCTAAGTGAAGATTTGGTCATTGATGAGAACACCAAACCATGGAATTGAATGAAGTCTCAAACAAGACCAGAGAAAAATTAGATGATTTGGAGACTTATCTCCCTTACCTTTTCATCAAAAAAATCCAAAAGTACAAAATTGAATCAAGAGAACAATAGAATAAGAGAGAGAGCTATAAGATTCTAGTGAGAAAATGAGAAGAGGAAGGCTCTTTTATAAAGATAGAGGAAAAGAATGGGAGTTAAAATAAATCCCATGATAACCTTACAATCCTCCTTTGTGTGTTCCACTTGTGTCTTATTCCCTTAAAAATTTAAGGGAAGTGTGTTCCAAATGGGGAAAGAAGAGTTACATGGAAGTAACTCAAAATCTAATAAGTGGATTAGGGAGGTGAGTGACACCTCGTAAGGGTAGGAATAAAGTATATTTATAAATACACTAAATACATACATAATTAAGACTTATGAAAATCCTATAAACCTATAGGAAGGACCCAAATTAATGTTAATTATCCAACACTCCCCCTTAAGCTTAAATTCGGGGTTACAAAAGTAGAGAAAACCTTTACAAACAAAGAAGGGAGCTGAAATTACATAATACTCCCCCTTAATATAAACTTAATTCAAGAGGAATTTTAATAGTTTTACAGAGAATAAAGAAGATAAATTTCTTCCAAAAATTATAATAAATAAAGTGTAGTCACAAAGAATCTCCAAGGATCCTTTTTAGACAAGGTGGTCAATTCACTATGGAACAAAGACCAACTAAAAAGAGTAATGATCCACAAACTTACAAAATAAGCAGGCTAACACTAATCTTTCAAAATAAGTATCCATTATGCCAAAAATATTATTTACATACATATTTTAATAAAAGTAGATGTACAACTAGGTAGGTTTGAGTAAAGACAACTTCCATCATAAAGTACATAAAACTACATGAAAAATAAATTTGTCATAAAATCTCTAAATAAATCATATGTCCTTTGAAACAAAAAAAACAAGAAATGCTTATAAGATTTGAGTTAATTAAAATAGAGACAAAGAATATGTGTCACTTGAAAAAGATATTCTACATAAAGCATAAGAATAATTATCACAAGAAGACATATCAAAGTCTCTAGAAGATCCATCATTTTTAGGAATTCAAATAGTTTAACCATTAGAGGTAGAAGATTTAGTCATTTTATAGAAATACAAAGTGTTTTGAGTGGATTTACCACAAAATTTTCATGGATGTGGTTTATATCATTTATCTATGTGATGCATGTGTTTTCCACAATATGCACAAGGTTTATTTTTTTTAACTAAAGAATGAGCATTAGAGGTAGTATAATCAAAAGAAGATACATTATAAGTCCTTCAATGTGAAGGATAATAAGATGTAAAAATTTTAGTAGAATCACGTGAAGCATCAAAACCAAGACCTTTACAATTTATATTAGAATTAGGTAAAATAGGTTAAATTATACTAGATTCATACTTACCAAGACCATGACCAAAATACCCCATAAATTGCATTATTTTTAAGCTGGGGTTGGTAGAAGTCCTCAAATAAGTTGTATGTGTTTGAGATGCACAATGAGTTTCATCAATATTGGAGCTATTAACATTAGCAAAAGATGCAACTTGCGCATGTAACACATTAATAGAAGATTTCATGTGCATTATTTTCTCATTAAAAAAACATTGTAAATCATTTAAAGTCATGCTTTGACATTCAATTTTTCACTTATCATGTTTAAATGCTAAAAATAGGTCAAGTTTAATGCCATCTCAAAAATAATTAAGTGTGCAAGTTTAAAGTTTTGTAGTAAAGATGATGATTTAAACACCAAAGAGCATTTACTAATTTCTTAAAAACATTATTGTAATTTTAAAGCAATTAACTTGTAAATGTAAATTCACACCAAAACATTGTATTTACAAATGGATTAAGAACTTTGATTTGAATATGAAAAGATTTTAATAAATCATGTAAAGTGCAAGAGAGTTGTTTGAGGAGTTTTATAAAACTTTTAAACACTTAACATGCTATATGTGGACACCAAAAAGATTTTTTTATTTTAAACAAAATAATTTTTTTTTTTTAAATTTGCATGCACATGAATAAATTGAATATTTTCAAAAAAGGAATCTCCATTTTTTATGTTTGATAAAATACCAAATGAAAGACAACCAAAGTGGAATGGTTTATTTTTGGTGTTTGTTGAAATTTTGGATTTGAATATAAAAATTCATGTGCCATTATAAGTAACTAGTAATAAAGTTTGAAACAATAGTCATGCACTGAGAAATAGAAAATTAGATGCTAAGATGAATAAAGAGATAAATGAAAACTAAATATGCTATGTTTCACACTTAATATACTTATAATAAACAAATATGTTATGTTACATAGATCAAATTGTCGTATAAAAAAATAAATGTACCAGTTGTGGAAAATATTTACACCAAAGGCTATGAATATGTAGAGAGTGGACATGCCTACAATAATAAATGAACAATAATAATATGTTGAGCCAATAGATGGTGCTACTAGAAGAAACCAAAACAAGCACAAAAATTGAGATGTAAATCTAGAATAAGGGAAAATGCAATGCCAAAGGAAAGACTAGAGAGAAAGAAGGCACTGACACCTTCTGCCTAGAATGACAAGGCAAAGCGAAAGGCTCATAAAAAAGATAAATAATTAGGGAAAAAACAAAGCTCGACACACTAGGAAACTTTGACAAAAGCTTTGATTAGAATAACTAATATATGTATGTATGTATATGTATTGTATAACTAACAAAGACAGGAAAGACTATATATAGCTCTACAAAAAAATCAAGAAAAATGAAACTAGAAAAAAATAATTGAAGAAAAGGAAAAAAGTTTATAGAGAGAAAAATTGAGCAAAGAATAAAATTATTGAGAATAAAATAAATACACAAAAGATAAAAAAACTATGTAATAGTCGAACGCTACAACAGGAAAAAAAATGAGCATAAAAGGAACTAGAACAAACTTCAAAAAATGGGTAAGAAGATTTTTTTGATTGTATTAAAAAAACCTACTTAGAGGGTGACTCAAAATTAGATGAAGAGGTGGAATATCTCCTTAGGATAAACCTACAATAACTCATTAGAGACTAAATAATTTGAATTAAGAGAGAGAGAGAGAGAGAGAGAGAGAGAGAGAGAGAGAGAGAGAGAGAGAGAGAGAGAGAGAGAGAGAGAGAGAGAGAGAGAGAGAGAGAGAGAGAGAGAGAGTGTGTGTGTGTGTGTGTGTGTGTGTGTGTGTGTGTGTGAGAGAGAGAGAGAGAGAGAGAGAGAGAGAGAGAGAGAGAGAGAGAGAGAGAGAGATTTAAATGAAGAGCAAGGGTAAAGCCCTTGAAAAAAATACAAAAAATCTCCCATATATTATGCACACTCTCAAACAAAATGTCAATAAGATGAACATGGATCTAATACCAGGAAATATTTATCCCAAGAATATTCATCGGTGACAAAAGATGAAAGTGCAAAGATAAATAAATCACAATACAAGTTACCTCTCAAGGTGCAAACCATAAATGAGACAATAATTTTAAAGTATGAAATTGAATGTAATGGATTAAAAACCCACATGATCTTATTATAAGGTTTGCTACCAGAATATACACAATTAAAAGATTGAATAAAGATCCCAAGAGAAGAAGAGAGAGAGAGATATATATATGAGATTCTAGTGAGGAAATGAGAATAGGATAACTCTTTTATAGATTTAGAAGAAAAGAATGGGAGTTACAAGGAATCCCATGATAAACTTACAAACTACATTTTTGTGTACTACTTATAGCCTATTCCCTTAAAGAGTGGAGGGAAGTGTGTGTTAAGTGGGGAAAGGGGAATTACATGAAAGTAACTCTAAATCCAACAAGTGAATTAGGGAGGTAAGTGACACCTCATAATAGTAAGAATAAAGTGGATTTATAAATACACAAAATACACACATAATTAAGACTTAGGAAAAACCTATAAAATTATAGGAAAGACCAAAATTGAGGTTAGTTATCCAACATTTATTTTTAGATTCTAAAAAAAAGTATCTAAAAATGTGGAGGATAAGTACCCTATATTCAAGGATAGACACAAGCTAATTATTTAGAAAGTTAAATAGGTAGTTCCTTAGAAAGTTGAGAATGATAATGGTAAGGTAGAAATTTATTCATTGGCATTACAACATCCTAGAAAATCAAATGACATATGTATAAATTGAAAATAGATCACTAAGAATACCTAATCCCTTCCCAAACCATAAAAAATCACTGCTACAACAAGTGAACCTCAAAATGGTTCCATCAGTACGATACCACTACCCCCTCTACCTCCTCCCCCAAAATTTTTAGTAGTTGGAGCTAATATCATGCAAAAATCCCCATAAGTTATTGAATTTTATAAATCATTGATGAATCAGAATGCAAATAAAGATTCTTCTATAAGTGGACTTATTGATGTTCGAAATGTAGAAAATTCTCATAGTAGCATGAATGGAGATATTTTTTATTGGGCAATGCTAAAATTTGATTTTTCCTAAGATGGATCGATCACTTGCTATTCTGAGATCACTTTGTCAAATAATAGTGTCCTTAGGTAGTCCTCACTATCCATCAAAAATAATTAGAGTAGAATGTATTTTAATTAATATAATGTTGAAGATTCCAAATGCTTTTTAGGGGGTAGTACACCCAAGAACAAAACAATGCTTGACAATGAGAAAATGGATGTAATTTAATCCAAGTGGTGAAGATTTGATGGATCCCAATGCCTTTCAGACTATAATATGCCCATGATCATTAGGAAGGCCAATAATATGAATTTTAATGGGATGTTTTCAAATCTTTCTAATTTTGATGAATCATCATGCTTTCCAGCACATGATACTCCCAATGATAGTGAAATGTCTAAAAATATGAAGTTTAATGATTAATTTTCCAATAAACATATAATTGATAAATCTAAATGCTTTTTAGAGTGCAATATACCTAAAAGCAGATTGATGCATACATCAATACCATAATGTAAATAGGTGATCACTTTCCAAACATCAACCATTTTGGCATATAACACTCTTCTCAACTATCTTATGACATCAGTACAATCTTCTATGGAAGCCAAGCATAGAGTTTTGGTTGATGGAAATTAGTGCATGTTGAAGATAAAAAACAAAAAATGAGTGTGTCTAATGAGAAACATATTAAGCTATCACCAAACATGATGGAAATAGTAAAATGATTTCAAGATTCACTTAAACATATAGAAGGCCTTATGTTTTAAAGTGTTTCTTTATAACAGTTGTTAATTGGGAGTCCTTTTCTAAGACACCATGCATTGGAAGTGGATGTTGTTTGTGTTCAAGACACTACTATTTTTGGTATGATTCATGCATGTCTAAAGATGAAGACATTATCTCTACTAGGTTATGATGGTGCCAAAATAATTGATATTGAGTTATAACATCTAGAAGAGTGCAGACTTGATTTTTATGTTATAGGAGATTGCTTTCTCAACATAACTTCCACCAAATTTTAATTTTTTAAAATTCAAGGCATTGCCTAGATTTGAATAAGGGTGAATCATTACTTAAAATAGTTTTCAATATCAAATA
Organism: Torreya grandis; assembly: GCA_037957365.1. Classification (NCBI taxonomy): domain Eukaryota; kingdom Viridiplantae; phylum Streptophyta; class Pinopsida; order Cupressales; family Taxaceae; genus Torreya; species Torreya grandis. The sequence continues at coordinate 182,387 of JARHVA010003847.1, forward strand.
ATTTAGGCAAGGTGAATAAATTGGAGTGTGGAAGGCTTTTGGACCTAGATTCACTATCAATGTGAGGAGTGTAGTATTCCTAGGATTCTATAGAAAATTTATTGCAATCTACAATTAAGATCAAGAACATGGTGATGAGAATTGAGTTTAGTAGAGACAAAGACATTTAATATTGGTGTTGTGAAATGGACTAATGACTAAGTGAATTAGGTGAAATTTCAATCATGATGTGCCTCAATGAGACATTTTGTTAAGCAGTTCACATGCCCCAAATGTATGAATTCTAAGTAAGATGGGGATTTATAAATAATAATAAATAGTCCCAAATTTGAATTTCCATCAAATAGTTATTGAACTTTGGTATGGTGATGATGTGTTGTTGTCTCATCATAAGAAAAATAGTTGATGGGTGCCAAGTGAGATGTCTTGATGGCTATCAATTTGGGGGAGAATTTTTCCTTGAGCCATTTTAAAAAATAGTTGGAGTGATATATTTGAAATGTGACAAATGTAACTAGATGTAATTGATAGGTGTAAACAAACCTTTATAAGTTTTTTTCTAGCCAATGCAAATGGAGTAGGTGAAAATCAAGTTCAAAAACCTCCACAAGTATCCTTCAAGCTAGTGGAAGGTTGATGGTTGGGAAAAAGTGTTGGTATTTTGTTGTCATTAATGTCAAAAATGTGTATCATGTCAATATTTTATTGTTATTGATGTCAAGCTTGATATCAGGGTTGATGTCAAAGGTGAATAAGGATAGATAGTAGTATGTGATATGTTAATGTACATAAGAGTGTGATCATGAGTGGGGTCATTCATGAAATAAAGAGTGTTTCATGGATGAGAATTTTCATGAGTTTTATGAGCATGGAAGGTACAGGTCATGGAAATGTTTTGAAGACAACTAATGGCTACATAAGAAGCATAGTTTATGAAGAGGTTTGTAAAATTCATTAATGTAATTAAATGAAGAGGCATGGTTAAATTAATATATGTTCATAATGTGTAATAATAATGACATGAAGAGTTTTAGGGTGAGCCATGTGAAGGAAGCATAGTGAAATGAATTAACAAAAGTATGTTATGTGATAATGAGCATTGAAAGAGAATTATATTTAAGGTTTGTATAAGGTTATGGAATATTGTCATTAGAAATATATTGGTGTAGTGTTATTATTGTGTTGTGATGTATTATGTATTCTTATTTTATGTTTTTTTAAGGTCATGACATGGAAGGAACAGGTCAAGGTCTCAAGTACATTGGAAGTTTGAGCCTAGTCATGGTGTGGTGAAGGTATAAATTGGTGACATGATGAGGTGAGTGAACTAAGGCATGTGAAAGGTTGTGAATGATGTGTGTTCATGATAATAAGGTGTGGATACATTCATAAGTGTTTCAAAGCAAGTCTTTGAAGGTAGGTCCTTCAGTCTTGGTCTGTACCTAAACCATTCTTTATCCCAACCTAGCCTAATGAGGCATGAGGATCATATTTCAAGGTGAATATGTGAAGGAGAGCATGGATAGAGGTAATTTAAGTTTTTTTAGGAGTTATCATGAAGTATGAGGTCATGTTATCTATGAAATTACATGTAAAGTGGTTTTGAGGTCACTCAAGTGCAAAGAATGAAGGTATGAAAACCTGAGGACTTTCAGGTGTTCTTTGGAACATGTAACCTCTATATGGTAACTTGATATATTAAGGATATATGGGGAACGTTAATATATCATATCTATAGGAATTGGTTTTGTATTTAATGGGAAGTAATTTATGAATAATCATTAATATCAAAACCTATGTTAAACCTCCCTAAAACCCTAATAAGGACCTGATGTGAAATATATTGTTAAAATCAGCTCAAAATTGTCTCAAATTCCTATAAAAAATATTATATCATGTATTAAAATCTCATAGGTACCTACAAGTGGTGGTGGTTGGTCAGATAAGAGAGAAAATGCATAGATACAAGATTATTTATCAATAAGTTGATGTAGCTCTCAAAATTTGTAGTGATCAAGGAAATAAAATGGATAGAAGAAGATAAAGAATCATAATTAATTCTCATTAAGGTTTTATATATATATATATATATATATATATATATATATATATATATATATATATATATATATATATTCCTCCCTTAAAATATGATAATTTGATCTTCCAAGTTAGCCAATCGTAGATAGACCTAATGGTGTAAACAGTGTAAAACCCAAGCAAAAGTGAGAAGATGGATCTAAGGGTCTAAGCATGTTAGATTGGTGAAATAAAGTGAATTAAGATAATATTAATGAATTTTAAGACATTTTTATGATTTAAATATGTTTTTTAGGTGAATGATTATGGTGAAAAAGCTGCTCACAAGATGATTTGTTTGGTTCAATTTAAACTGTGTGATATAGGGTCAAGAAATTGGTCTTCAAGACCAATATTTTACATTTGACCATATGATATTTATCTTTGAAAATGGTATAGAGATATCATAGGACAATTTAAATGCATCATAAGTAATGGAAGTTTTATACATAGGTGTTGGAGGTCTAAGTCACCATGACTATGTTTTGATTATTATGATAGTTCTAAGTGAATGTTATGATGAGTTGATCTCAAAGACTTAAGCTTAGAGTGAGAGTGTTTGATGCATTTGGTAATGAAACTAAGGTCATGTATATTTTTTATATGTAATTATTTTATCATTTTTTATTTTATTAAGTGTGTTTGATCTTTAGTAAGGTAGATTTTTTGGTGTACACATGCCTAATAGGAATAAGTACTATTAAGGGGTTTCATGTAGTGGTTGGACCAAAAAGGTGACATGGAGATTAGAGGATGTTGGATAAGGTCTATTTGGATGTTTTTTTAAATAATTTTTTTGTATGTGTATATGTAACATTTTCTAAGAGATCAAATGGTAATGTATTGATAAGAAGGCCTAATGTAATTAGGTCTCCATGAGACCTAAAAGGGCAATGAGGCCTAATTGAGTTATGACAGACCAAAAGGGACTCAAATTTCATTTGGATCATGTTTATGAGATGTATTAAGACCTGTTATATGGTTGAAATAATATTTTAATGGTTTATGTTAGACCAAGTGGTATATGAACATGAGATGAGTATATATACAAGACATTTAAGGCCTATTTGATAAATAATAGTGTAAGCGAATAGATTGACAAATAAATGAGCCTAAGGAGGTTGGGAAACATGTTGTGAAAATTTATTAGAAATAAAATAATCATATAATTAATATCATTTAGGTGTTATGCATTTGAATATCAAGGTCATGTAACCTATTGAGTCTTAAAGAGGGCTAGTTGAGCAAAGAAGTCTAGAGATAGTTTTGAGAGAGATCAAGTGGAGTAAAGTTGAAAGAGTGATAATTTTATATTGATATTACATAAAATTTTCATTATATATGTGTTCCTAATGTATTATAGTTGATATATTTTAGATGGATTAGATAGAGAGCTGAGTGAAAGAATATAAGAAAGAAGTGTGATTGGCTAAGTTGGTGTTTGGTCAAAGAGGGACTTAAATATTACTTGCAAGTTGGTGCTTGAAAAAGTTTTTTAGAATGTTCATTGATGTCAAAAATATCATATATATCTAGTGCATGAATGACAAAGAAGTTTTCTTTGATAGCTTGGAGAGATATGCCACATTTGTAGGTCTCTAAAGACAAAGAAGTTGTTAATCATCCATAGATTTATTAGTGAAGTGTTTTTTTGTCACTTGATCATTTTTAAAGAGAAGCATGCATCTTATAACTTAAGATAATCTAAACAATCACTACACATCAATCAAATATGAATGAACTATAAAATTTATGCATTTAATTATTTGAGGTAAAATAACTAAGGGGGTGAATTAGTGATGCAAGATATTTCAAACTTCAATTGTAATCCTTTCAAAATCTTAATTAATGACAATAAACATTCATATATCAAACAAGATGTTCAAAATAATGAATAAGAAAGATGATTTAATATCACACACAAAATACAAGATATACGTTGAAAACTCTCTTTGGGAATAAAACCCATTCTCAAGCCTAAAAACACATGGACTACTTATCCTATAATATGATTAAAAATAAGATGCCTTTTATTAAATCACCCACTTCACAAGGAGTACCCACCACTAAATATGAATAAACACCCACTTATTCTATATTTTGAGCACCCACACAACACCTTATGAAATCAAAAACTCCAAAACTTTGATTACAAATCAATATGATTGGATAAATAATGTTTAACACCTCTCTTTTAACTCACACTAAAACTTGATCATACAAGTAATGCATCTAAATCACATCTTTTGGATCTCTCTAGTCTTCTTAACTCATACTCAATCTATTCTCTACTTTATTCCATCTACTAAGCACACTCCATCTGATCTCCTTCCTTTGTCTCTATTTTATGTTTTCTCAACTCATACACTCTCAAGTCTAAAAACCATTTCCTTGGTCTCCAATATTTATATATTCTTCATGAATATCAACTTCATGGTTATCCATAAGAATTTTCTTAACCCTTAAGACATTTATCATGCTAAGACATAGCTCAATACCATCCTCACAAGTCAGCCATAACATCTATGGGTCACACTTAAGCAACTACGCCTTTAAGTTAGGCCTTAGTATCCCTTATAAGTACCATGGAGACATATTCACCCATTTATTACTTTATCAAGAAAATTAATAACCTAATATCACTTTCAATTAGATGGTTCCACTCCATATGATCTCTAAGACATATTTAGTTGATTATTCCTGCCAAAATAATCTTTTCCTAAAACACAAATTACAAAAACATTATTTTGTACATACTAGCATAATGAATTAATAAATAATCAAATTTGAATTTCCATATATTTAACTATATATAAATTCATACATTATAACCATATCTTATAGATGTGCCTTGAAGTCCTTTACAACTTTGACTTTTACTACAACAAGAAATTCATCTTGGATCAAAAGATATAGCTCAAAAACTAAGCACTAGTTTTTCCTTAGAAAATTTGAATATTCAAATTCCAATATCACTGTACAAACAATAAACATCAAAAAATTTAACCTCATCTCATGATTCTTGGAAACTATGGAAAAATACACACCATTTATCTCCTCTAAGTATCATGGACCTTATCTTATAATTCTCACCATTGATCTTAGATTAGAGCTCTAGTAATTATGCCACTTGGCAACTCTACTTGCCTTCTGCACGTTTAACTCTTTGAATCAACCCACACCATAGATATATATTTGTACAAACACCCATGAACCATTGATATTATGTCAACTCAATGAGATAGTGAAACACCAAAACTTCACCAAGACATATATGGATGCCTCACAATTTCTTTTTTATACTTATAGACCTGCAAATATGCCATATCTTTCCAAACCATCAATCTAGTCACTTTGTCAACATGATATATTTAACATTAATGACAACCAAACATCAATTAATATGCTTAACATTAATGAAGGTACTAAAAAATTCAACTGAGATCAAAGATTTTCATGGAGATGTTGTCTATAGTGCTGAGAAGGTACCCTAAAAATTTGGACTCTTGAAGTGTTTTCTAGATCAAGTTATAAACTTTAAAAGTTTCTCTTACAGACTATGATGGGCTAGATACCATCATGTTTAATTATGTTTCAGTTTGAGGTCAACTAGTCAGTAGATCTAATGGTGAGCATTCATCATCAAGATTGTGATTTAACGATACACTTGAAGTCAAGTTGTCAAAGCTTCCTAAGATTAAATGCACTAGTGACATGTGTTTAAATATTTTTGATTTGATAAAATATAAATGGTACATGGATGTTTTTGTAAATGGATATTGATGATGTAGGTTGAGTCAAATAGTCAAATGTATAGAAGGCACACAGAGCTACCAAGTGGCACAATCATGGGATCTCAGATTGAATATCAATATTGAGCATTGAAAGGTAAATACTAGGCTAATCTTAAAGATATTTATGATGCATATTTGTCTAAGGTTTCCAAGTAGAATGTGATGAGGTTAAAATGATTGATTTTTAGTGTTTGAATAGTGATCATTGGAATTTAAATATTCAAATTAACGAGGGAGAATAAGTCTATAGTTTTTAAGCTATATCTTTTGATCCAAGATAAATTTATTGATATATTAAAAATAAAATATGTAAAGGAATTCAAGGTACATCAATATAATCTAGTTATAAAGTCTAAATGTTTGTATAGTAAAATTTATAGAGCTTCAAAGTTGACTATTTGTTCATTCATAGTGCTACTATGTACAATACTATTGTTGGAGTAAATTGTGCTTCACCAAAAGAGTGTTTTAGTGGGATTAATCACCTAAAAATGTCATAGAAGTTATATGAAGTGGAACCATGTATTTTAAAATGATCCTCTATTCTTAATTTGATTGATGAAGTGATAAATGGGTGAATAGGTCTCCATGAGACCTACAAGGGATACTAAGGCCTAATTGAAAGGTGTAACTGCTTAAGTTTGACCCATAGATTTTATGACTAACTTATGAGGATGTATTTGAGATATGTGTTAGCATGTTATATATCTTAAGTTTTAAGTCAATTATTATGGCTGACCTAGATGTTGATATTCATAGAGACTCTAGAAAATGTGAAGACCAAGGTAATGGTTTCTAGACTTGAGTGTGAAATTATTGAGAGAGAAGAAGATAGAGATAAAGGAAAGAGATCATATATTGTGTGATTAATGGATGAACATATGTATAAATTAGATTAAGGATGAGTGAATAATCCTAGAGTGATCCAAAATGGTGTTTAGATGCATTGTTTGCATGAGCAAGTTTGAGTGTGTGTGGTGATTTGAAAGAGAGGTGTTCTACATTGTTTATCCAATCATATTAGAATGAAATTAGAGTTTTTGATTTGTTAATTTCATATGTTTTGTGTGGGTGCTAAACATATAGAACAAGTGGGTGATTTTTCGTATTTAGGAGTGGGTGATCCTTGTGAATTGGTGCTTCACTAAAATGTCTCATATTTGTGATCATCTTATAGGACAAATAGTCCATGTATTTTCAATATTTAGAGTGGGTTTTATTTGATAAGATAATTTCACACATAGATCTTATGTTATGTGTGTGAACTTGCATCATCTTTATTATTCATTGTTATGAACATCTTGTATGTTTTATGAATTCTTGTGGTCATTAATTAATATTTTGAAAGGATTATATTTGAATTTTGAAATGTCTTGCATCACTGATTCACCCCCCTCTCAGTGATTATAACTCTAATAATTTTTATCATATCAAGACCTTCATTACAATTTTAATCACTTAAAGTTGATCCAAGGTACAATATGGTAAGTCAATGGATGCATGGTTTATCTACAAAGAAATAACTATTGTTTAATGGGTCGAATTATATTTTTTGGAGTATAAAGATGAGGACATACATCATGTATTTAGGGTTTGATATTTATAAATCTATCATGGATGGTTACACTACACCAACTATGCCTCCAACTAGTGTTGTTGACAAGAAGTTGAGTGAGAATAATTATAAATCTATGAATGATATCATTTGTGGTCTATCTGAGGTTAATTTCACCAAAATGAT
>JARHVA010003847.1:192500-502500 GCA_037957365.1 Torreya grandis
GAATGGAGGCCTAAGAAGGTAAATTAAAAACAAGATCAAAATGGATTATTTTCCATGAAAAAATAGGGAACAAGTTCAAGTATCAAGGAACAAGCTTTATCTACCCAAATGGACAAGGAAATGAAGCAGGATCCTGAGATAAAAGAAAATAATAAGGTTGAGAACTCATTCAAAGATAACTTGAAGATGAGGAAGGACTAAAAGTCAAGTAAGATCATGGAGATATGGGATTCTCTTGAGTTTTAATATCTTTAGTCCCTCTATGAAAAGTACGTGTCTCTACCTATTATTCTTAGGAGACATATTTCATGTGTGGAAGTAAGTGTGTGTGCTCTAGATAATGATCAAAATGTTAATAAGTACAAAAGTATGTTCTCTTTAATTTGTTAATATGCAATATATGTTTGGATAAAGGGGAGATAACCCAGTTAGCTTGAGTGGATTGAATAATATGTGCATTATTGGAGGGGGAGCATATGTGAAGATGCTTCAGTCATGATAGAAATATGAAGATGTATGTTATAGTTGTGAATTCAAGAAGATTGATATGATGACTTGATCAAACCAAGTCATATATTTTTACAAGATATTGAATCTTCATGCATGATCAGAGAATTTTTGTGAGTTATATAGTTAGATAGGTCCAAGGATTATAAAATCTCAAATTTATATTGGTGTATGTCAAAGAACAGATGACATGAGATGGATCTTGATGTTAGCAGGAGCTTTCTAAGCTTTGTGAGTAGTTTGTCAAGTCTAAAGATCAGAGAAGCCCAAGTTTATATTGGTGCATATCAAAGGGAGAAATTGATTCATATAATTTGAAGATTGTAATTATCCTAAGCATCTTAAATAGTATTTGATTACACACATAATCTTGAGGAATGATTGCTAGCTTATTGAGGAAGAGACCCTTTGTCATTAATGTCAAAGGGGAGAAAGATCAAAATGAACAAATTTAAATGAGTAAGAAGTCATTCTGAGCATGTTTTACCATCAATGATAAAGGGTGAGATTGTTGAACATGGTCATTAATGTCTTAGGCTATCATTGATGTCAATTAGAGTATATAGATATAATGTATGAATGATAAAGTTGTGTTTGATATCTTGGAGAGATATGGCACATTTGTAGGTCTATAAGGACAAAGAAAAAGTTGTTAAACATCCATGAATGTCTTGGTGAAGTTATAGTGTGTCACTTGATCATTTGGAAAGAGAAACATGCATCTTATAACTTAAGAGAAGCTAGACCATCACGTCATGTCATGAAAATATAAATGAACCATCAATTTTACGCATTTAATATAGGTACTCAGAAAGTCAAATGAGGTCAAAGGTTTTTTATGGAGATGTTGTCTATAGTGCCAATAAGGTACCCTAAAGATTTGTATTCTTGAAGTATTTTATATCTCAAGTCATAAACCTTAAAATTTGATCTTACAAACTGTGATGGGCTAGAGATCATCAAGTTTAACTACATTGAAGTCTGAGGTCAACTAGTCAGTAGATCTAACGATGAGCATTTATTATCAAGATTGTGATATAATGGTGCACATGAAGACAAATTGTCAAAGGTTCCTAAGATTAAATGTTCTAGTTATATGTGTGTCAATCTCATTGATTTGATATAATATCAATAATATGTAAGTGTTCTTACAAATGGAGATTGATGGTGCAGGTCAAGTCAAATAGTCAAATATGCAAAAGGCACGTAGAGCTACCAAATGGTACAATCGTGGGAGCATGGATTACATATCAATGGTGATATTTTTAATGTAAATACCAATATAATCTTGAGGAGATAGATAGTGCATATTTGTCCAAAGTTTCTAGGGAGAATGAGATGAGGTTAGAGTGCTTGATGTTTAGTGTTTGAATAATGACCATTGGAATTTGAATATTCAAATTAATGAGGGAAAAATAGTTTGTAGTTTTTGAGCTATATCTTTTGATCTAGGATGAATTTATTGATTCATTAAAAATAAAATTTGTAAAGGACTTCAAGGCACATTTAGATAATCTAGTTATAAAGTCTTAATGTTTATACAATAAAAGTTGTGGATCTTCAAATTTGACTATTTATTTGTTCATAATGCTATTGTGTACAAGAATAATATCTGATTAAATTATGCTTTAGAAGAAGTGTGTTTTTGTAGGATTAATCACCTAAAGATATCATAGAGGTTATATGGAGTAAACCCATGTAGTTGAAAGTGATCCTATGTTCTTAATTTGCTTGATGAAGTGTTAAATGGGTGAATAGGTCTTCATGAGACATATAAGGTCTAGTAAGGCCTAATTGAAAGGTATAGCTTCTTAAGTGTGACCCATAGATGCTATGGCCAACCTATGAGGATGAATTTAAGATATGTGTTATCATGTTAGATATCTTAAGGGTTAAGACAAGTATTATGACCAACCTAAATGTTTATAGTCATGAAGACTCTGTAAAAGGTGAAGACCAATGTAATGGTTTCTAGACTTGAGTGTCGAAGTATTGAGAGATCAAAAGATAGAGATGAAGTAAAAACATCACAGATAGTGTGCTTAATAAATGGACTAAATTATAGAGTATATTGAGGATGAGTGAAGAAACCTAGAGTGATCCAAAAGGGTTTTTAGATGCATTGCTTACGTGATCAAGTTTGAGTGTGTGGGATGATTTAAAAGAGAGGTGTTATACATTGTTTCTATAATTAGATTGGAATGCAATTAGAGTTATAAAGTTTTTGATTTAATTGATGTTATGTGGGTGCTTGTTCATACTTAGGGGTGGGTGATCCTTTTGAAGTGGGTGATTCACTAAAAGGTCTCATGTTTGTGATCATCATATAGGATAAGTAGTCCATGTGCTTAAAAGATTGAGAGTGAGTTTTATTCCCCAAGAGGGTTTCCCACATAGATCTTGTGTTATGTGTGTGATCTTGGATCATCTTTCTTATTATTATTATGAACATCTTGTATGCTTTATGAATGCTTATGGCCATTAACTAATATTTTGAAAGTATTACATTTGAAGTTTCAAATATCTTGCATCACTGATTCCCCCATCTTAGTGATTGTACCTACAATAGAAGTGTCCTCTAATTGAGTTGATATTTATTCATAGGGAGTTTTAGCCTCCTAAAAAGTAGGTGCTTGATAAATATGGGGTTGGTGTTTCATGTTGGGTTAGTGCTTAACTAAATTTGATACATTTTCTTATAGGATAGTTTGTCCAATATTTGTTTTAGTGGGTTTTATTTCCCATGAGGGTTTCCCACATATGTGATGTGTTATCTTATTTCATATTCATTTGATTGGTTATTAGTGCCATACTAGATCATTATGTTTATTTCATAGTTCATATCTGAGTGGATGTAATTGATTGAAAGTTTTTGAAGACTGATTCACTACCCTCTTAGTCATTATGATTACAACAATTGTTATCAGATCCTAGTCCTTTCAAGTAGGCCTAACATCTTGAATTAGATCCTTGAAGCACAAACATGTCTAATCAATAAGTAAAAGAAGGTTTCTCAACCAATAAGGATCTTCTCTTCAATAGGACCAAATATGCCCTTTTTAGAATCATAATGAAGACCTATCTAATCTCCTTGGATTATGACATATGGTAATATTTTGTTGATGGATTCACTCCACCTTATACACCACCAACTAATGCAGTAGTCAAGAAGGCAAGTGGGAACAACTCTAAGGCAATGAATCTCATATTTCATGGTCTTTTAGAGGAATAATTTTTAAATATCATGTATTGTGATACATATAAAGATATTTGTGAAAATTTATAGAACATATATGGAGACACCAAAGTCAAGTTGTCAAAGTTATAGACCCACTAAAGGTAGTTTGAAACTCTAAGAATGAAGGAGGATGAAAACATTGCATCTTATATATTAAGAGTAGATGAAGTTCATGGTGACCTTAACATACTACAAATGGATGAGCTTCAGGGCATCTTGATTGCTTATGAAATAAGAATAAGTGATGGAAGACCTTCCTAGAAGGAAGCTACATTCAAAGTTGAGAAAAATTCATAAGGTAAGAAGGCCAAAGATGGTGTTGACATAGACATTGATGATGACAAGATAGAGTCCATGTTTGTGACAAAACTAGGGAGAGGTTCAGGTAAGTATAAGGGAAAGTCTCCATTCAAATGCTTTAACTATGGTAAGATTGGTCACTTTGCCTCTAAATGTCCTAACAAGGATAAGACTGAGCATGATGAAAAACATGATGAAAATCATGGTGATGATAAGAAGATATATAAGCCTAACAAGAACAAAAAGTGTTTTAGGAAGTATGAATACAAGAAATGGTCATTCAATAATAAAAGAAGTTTCTATACCAAGGAAGATATAAGCTCATCTGATGTAAGTGACACTATTACATTTGATAGTGATGATGACAATAATAACCATTATATCAATGAAACCTTATTCATGAATATATAAATAGATAATAAGGGTTTATTAAAATGGAAAAGTCTTATGGATGATGAAGAATCAAATGAAGAAGAGGTTGAATTGAACCTTGAGGTAGAATTGGTTAGTGCTCTAGAGGAGTTGAAATTTTAAAGAAAAAAGAATAAAAAACTAATATCACTGATTGAGAGTTATGAGGATCAAATAAATATCTTTGAATAGAGACTAAAAAAAAATAGTTAGAAAATCATATTCAAATTTTCACTACAAGTCTTAAGACCAAGGAGGAAGAATGCATTAATTTTGAATTAAAAATGGAGTCTTTGAAGGCACAATTAGATCAGAAAATAGTCAAGTTTAAGACACATCAGAGATTTGAAAAAAGTAATAAATATCTTGGTGATATTTTGAGTATTCAAATGTCTCTACATGAAAAAATAGGTCCTAGGTTCAAATAAGACCAAAAGGAGAACAAGGAGAGTCAGATCTCAAAGACTTATGCAAAAACTCTCAAATATGAGACTCAAGGTAATCATCAAGTCAAGAGTAACAACATGAAAGTCAGTATGAAGAAACCAATTAGGTAGACCAATGTAATGAGTTATTACAATTATTTCAATGGTTATTATTTTAATTGTCATAACTTTGGTCATAGAGCAAGTGATTGTAGAATGGTCTCAATGATGAGTTATCATGGGACCATATAATAAGAAGTGATCAGTTAAGAGGTAAGTACAATAATGTTGTTTTCTATAATTGTCACACTATGGGACACATTTCAAGTTTCTATCCTAATATATTTAGAAGGCCCTCAAGACTTAACAAGGTATATGGATCTCTTAGAGTGCATAAGAATGGTCAAACATTGGTATGGAAACTAAAGAAATTCAGGACTGATCATATTGAGACCAAAAGTCAAAATGGATTATTTTATAAGATAGAGCAAGGATAAGAAGTAAAGGAATGTCAATAACACTTTTTATACGAATGTATTTACAAGGTAGTCAAATAAAAAAATAAGGGTCAAAATATGGATGATTCAAATGCCTCAATCAAGCCTAAGTGGATTCTAAGGAGGGACTATCAATCTTATGTTTTCAAGATGGATGAGAAGAGTGGTTTAGATATCTAGGAATCTCCTAAGTTTATAGATTTTTTAGATCCTTACGGAAAGAGGTGACTCCATTAGGATTCATGGAGACACTCTTATATTAGTAGAAGCATGAAGCTATAGTCAAATAAGGATTCATCTTGAGAGGATTCTAGGTTGTCTATATTACAAGGTATGAATTGTTTTCTTTTTAGCTTATACGTATATGACAATGTGAAAAGAGTTTTGGTTAGTATGAGCATTGATTCTAGAGATAAATTCATGGGAATTCATGGTATGGAATGCAATTATGAGCATAGGATTATGTCTAGAGACATATGGAATATGGATTGGTATGCAAGACCAATATGGTCATAGAGACAAATTGGATGTTGTTGAAAAAGTTAGAAGTGTGATGAAAGCCTATGTAGCTAATTGGTATATGAGAGGTAATCAAAAAGTTGTTCTGTGTTTCTAGTAGTTGATAGGTTGATTTATGTTGAGAATTGGTATTGGCATCAAGATGATTGAATGAATTTAAGGATGGTTTTAGAGTTTTGATGACTCAAGTGATGATCATAAGATATGAAGACAAAAATAGGGAGTCCCTAAATCTTTAGTTGATGTCAAAATTGGGGTAGCCTAGTGATCGATCAAGAGTTTGATATTTATTAGTCATATCAAGGACAAGGTGAGTGTCTTATGTATATGAATTCATTTTAAGAAGGTATACATGGAGTTAGGGGATAATGTTTGTATGATGCTTCATAAAGTTCATGATCCTGTTACCAAAGGGGGAGAGAGTTTAGAAAGGGATAAAGTTTAGAATGCTTTATAGGCTCAAGAAATGTTGAATGTCATGTTTATTGCAAGAGGTATGATCTAAGAAGTTACATCATGAGGGATAAATTTTTATGTGTAACTTTGTCATTAATGTCAAAAGGGGGAGAATAAAATTACCATTTTGAAGTGATTTCAGATTTTAGTGTGTTTTCCATTAGTGTGTTTTCCATCAATGACAAAATGGGAGTTTGTTGGCATGTTTTTTTTATTGATGTCATAAAGGTGTATGTCAAGGTTGATGCCAAGGTTGATGTCAAAGGTGACTAAGGACAAATGGTAATATGTGATATGTTAAAGTACATAAGAGTGTGATCATGAGAGTTGTAATGAGTAAGGTCATTTATGAAAGAGAGTGTTTCATGGATGAGAATTATCATGAGTGTTATGAGAATGAAAGGTATAGGTCATAGAATATGTTTTAAAGAAAATTAATGTCTGCACATGAAGCATAGTTTATGAAGAGGTATTTATAAGTAATTGATTTCATGATATGAAGAGTCATGTGTAAAGGAATGTATGTGAATAGTGTGGCATATTCATGAAATGAAGAGTTTTAGGGTGAGGCATGTGAAGGAATCATAGTGAAATGAATGAACAAAACTATGTGATGTGACAAGGATCATTGAGAGAGAATTATCTTTTAGATCTATATGAGGTTGTGGAAGATTGTTTTCATCAAAAAGAGATTAGTGTAGTGATATGAGTGTGTTTTGATGTATTATGTCTTCTTGTTTGATGTTTTTTTGAGGTCATGATATAGAAGGAATAGGTCAAGGTGTTGAGTACATTGGAAGCTTAAGCCTAGTCATGGCATGGTGAAGGTATGAGCTGGTGACATGATGAGGTGAGTGAAATCAATAATGTGAGAGCTTGTGAAGGATGTGTGAGCATGAGAATAAGTTTTGGATTCACTCATAAGTTTTTAAAAGTGATTATTTAGAGGTAGGTCCTTTAGTCTCAGTCTTCACCTAGACCATTCTTTAGTCTTTCCTAGCCTAATGAGCATGAGGATCAGATTTCAAGGTGAATGTGTGATGGAGAGCATGGATAGAGGTAATTAATTTTTTTTAGGAGTGATCATGAAGTATGAGGTCATGTTATGCATGAAAATACATGGAAAGTGGTTTTGAGGTCTCTTAAGTGCACAAAATGAAGGTAAGCAAACCCAAGAAAGACTTTCAAGTGTTCATTGGCACATTTAAACTCTGCATTGGAACCTAATATGTTAAGGAGAGATGGGAAAGGGTCTTATTTTCACTAAATATTTCACCCTATAGTAGTGTGTTCAATCCTCCTCCATATTTTAGCAACATGAGAACACTTCCAGGTATGTTGGTGTACCTATAATAGAAGTAGACCTTTAGATTTAAGGGCTATCTCCCTGAATATATCTTAAAGTGCTTTCACCTATGCTAATTAGTTATTTAAAGGAAAAGAGATATAAGTTTTCATGAAATTAAAATAATCTAATGGGGTGATATATAAATATTATTTACACAAGACATTCATACTTATATCACAATGAAACAAGGCATACAAACTAGCTTATAAGTCTTAGAAGGTTTTAACATCAATGTTTCAATATAGAGGTGATATGCATGAATCAACACAAGGAAAGTGGAATAGATGGAATATTTCACACTCTAAGGATAATTATGAACTTTAAAATATCCTAAAACACTTAAATACACTCTATATGACTAGTTAAAATATGAACCATTGCATAAACATGAGAGAACAAGGCAAGCAAGGATAGAGAATTGTCACTAGCTTCACCATACATCACTTTTCACAATTAGACAAATGTTCATGAAATAAAAACCAAAATTTCATTAATTTTTAAAAATCAAAATACAATGTCATTCCATTAGGGCTTTGCCATACATGGTGTGGTATTAGTTTTCAAGATCCAAAATGGCTACTAGTTATATAATTGGATAGAGAGGAGAAGAGATTGAAGCCTAAGAGTCACTAAGAAATGTTACATGCTGAGAAAAGTAGTTATATATATATATGATAATGAAGTTTGAGATATAAAATTAAAGTTATGATAGGATAAATGGACCTCAAAACCATGAAACTCCTAAAATATAGCATAGGATTCATCATTTCTTGCTCAAAATTTTGCCTTCATCATTTAGCCTCTTGGAATTTCCATAGAAAATTAGGGATAGAAGTGATTATTGAAATGATGGGGAGGGGTTGTAAACATTATCCACCATGCATTTTTTTCATCCCTAATCATCAATATTCTTTTGTATATGATTCATTAATGCCTACAGTCCAAATAATTCCTCTTTCATCCACCTCTCACACTTGGCACCAAATTTGTCTTCAATTTTCTAAACCAATGTATACAAGTAGGGTGGGAATAAATTTTATGAGAAGGTGATATGGATATTTTTCTCATTCTCATTTTATGCCTCTTTGATTTATATCTTTCCTCATTTTCCCAATTAGGTCTTTGACAAGGGTTTGAGAGGGTTTATGTAGTTTCCACCCTTAAGGATTATTTATAAAGATATTTTATTAAACTCATGAACCAATCCCACAAAATGATTGATCAAGATCCTATTCATCTTTTCCTATCTCCTTGAAATCCCATTCAATCTGTCCATGTATGTATGAGCTTCCAAATTTTCCCACTCGAACTCCTCTCATGCATCCTACACACCCTAAATTGGTTTGAGTCAATAAATGGCCTTCATGTGATTTACTTTTCATATTTACAATTTTAAAACACCTTATACCTACATATATACATGTTATAATGAGTTAGGAAGTACATCTAATCTTATAAATGGTAGCATACCCCCCCAAGATTTTTAGGCCTAAACTAGACCAAGTAGGTATGTCTGCATCCTTGTAGGTTTTGAACATCCTGATGAGTTTAAGTCACTTATGCATGGATATTCATATTGGCATAGATGTTACACAATTAAAAACATCCTTATTCAAGTAAAAATAAATATATAACTCACCCTCTGACCACTTATATGACTATCTTGTAGTTTTTCACTCTTGGGGAGTGCCCTTTGTCTAAGACAAAAAAGAGGGCACTTCCCCAATATCCTTAGAAAAGGTGAATATTAGAGAGGCTTAAAAACTTATATATATACTATTTGAAAATTTTCAGCCCTTTATCACACCATTATACCCCTTAAATCCTTAAAAACCTAAGGCAAACCCTTGGGTAAGCTCACTATGTGTAGGGGTTTTATCATGTGATTCTATGTTGCTTTTGAAAAATTACTTCACCTTGTTTCCATGCCATAAGTATCATGAGAAGTCACAATGACTTATGAGGAGATTTAACTAGGCATAATAGTCATGTTATATTATCAACCTAAGGTGAATTCACCTTTCTTTGTCATGCTCATTTATAGTCAACTGTGACTATATTATTTTGCTTAGGGAGTGACACATGTAGGTATAGATTGGCATGGTTGTACTTTGAATATAGTGTTTGAAGACCTTATTAGAGTTTTATTGACCATAAAACATCCATTTGGGTGTATTTACATCATATTCATATTATAAAACATCAATAACACCACATTTATAGCTCATTATCCAACATAGTTAGTTATAGTTGATTGTGTTGAAGCTAAAAGGAGGGCCTATAGGTGACATATCAACCCTTGGAATGAACACCTCACACTTAAGGAAATTTTGAAAATTTTAAAATCATTTAATAACTTTTAAAATTTTCTTATTAGCATGTTCCTACCAAGTTCAACTATAAACATGCAAACAAGCACCTATAGTCAACTATAGGTAAACTTTTGAGGGTAGAGCACCTATAGGTGGTGATCAATTCACAATTTTGCATTTCAACTCCTTTATTGATGATCTTTGAAGCATTGATTTGTTTCTCAACATAACAGGACCACTTAAACATAAATATGTTCCTTCTTACTACAAATTTAGGTCTAAAGGTCTATTGAGGCTCAAAACCTATATGAATCACTAAAAATAAATAGTGAATAATTATACATATTGGAGACCTTTAAACATTACCTTCCTTTAGTCACACACCCTCTTTATTTTTCAAGGTTATAATTATATGATATGGATATAAGGTAGATGCATAAAAAATCATCTAGGTATCATCCATGTCCATCATGTAGCATCAACAAAAGGGCCTAGGGCTTTGTTTTGGGACTTTTAGGGATTTTGTCCTTGAAACTCAACTCTTCATCTTGAATATGGTTTCTTGAGCTTTCCTACCTATCTAATGTTCCAATCATGACTCTTATGACTCATCTCAGCTGAACCAAACTCATAAATATTTAAAATCATATCAAACCACCTCTGTAACAAAAACTTTAAGTCTCTATATAAGCCCCCCGTAGGTGGACATTTTAGGTTGTAGGGCAGTGAGTGTGGACATAAGCAATGAGCATGGAATATGAGCCTATAACCAATTTGATGCTCTATCTCAAAGTGTTAAAATGATATTTCACAATCATTTAATAGTTTTAAACAAGTTTCCACATCCCTTTCAATGTTTTAACCTTCTAGAGGCACCTATAGATACACTTTAATGAGTATGAGCGTGTACGTATGAGAACTTATATCCACATGCTATCTATGCCATTTGTCATTTAACTTGATTTTTCACAATATGATAATGTGTTAAAAAAAATTATACCATATTTATGACCCCATAAACATGTTTAATACCATAACATAGCTCACTTAGTTGACTGTGTATGACAGTTATGGAAAAATTTGATTGTATGGTACATTTATTGACTACCACTCCATGTGAGGACCTTTAGACTAATTTTGGAGGATAGGAGGTTATTTTAAAGATGTGGAAACATGAATTTAATATTATCAACTTCATCTAAATATCTTATAAGGAAAATAAACCTCTAAAAAAGGTGAAAATATTTCTGTAACTCAATGTAATGTTAACTTGCAAACTTGAGATGTTGTACTCATCAACTAAACTTAAAACATGAAACCAAAGTAATAAATCATGAGATAAATCTTTATAATCCATGTCAAATAAATTTAATCAACTGAAATATATGGACTTTCTCATATAAGAGGAAAACCTATAGGGTGTGGGAAACAACATGTAGAAAAGACTAGTCCACTTCCAAAGGATGGTTCATAAAGTATAAACCATTATTACTTGAAATAAAAAAATTTAATTTAATTTTACCAAGTTTAATATCACCCATAAAAGTAATTTTACCTGAAATTTCTCATACTGGCCATACTAACCAAAAACCTATTGACTAGTTTCATGTGCATAGTGGAGTGATAGAAGATCAAAATAGTTTTATCCCATTTTTGGAACTTAAAAATCATTTAAATTGTGGAAATTAATTTTATTAATTTTAATATCCATACCAAAACCTTATCCCATGTGACACTCTCCTCATGGGTTTTACGACTACAAAAACATCCTCCTTTCCATTTGTTTCTTGATTTTAGTTAACACCTACAAGATTTTTAAATATATAATAACATATATAATATTTAATGACATGAGAGATGTTTTAATAGATTTTATAACACTTTTGTTTCTTATAAAACCATACCACCTTGATAAATGACCCTAATATGGCCCCTAAATGACAAAAGATGACATAAGGACTCAATTGGACTACGACCAAGGATAATAAGACATTAAATCATGTTAAATGAAACATGACACACCCTATGATACTATAATATACCCATTTATCAATTTTAGGATTATATGGGGTTGACCCATTTTGGTTTGTGGTCAAAATGGTCAACATTCTTGGCGATTTCCCAAGGGTGGTATGCTTATTATGCCCAAGAATAATATCCTAATCCTATCCATTGGGCCATGGAGTCACCTATGAACCATTTTAACACACAAATTTACTTTAAAATGTACCAAACAATAGAAAACTAATAAGAAACAACACACAAGATAATAAATAAAGCCAACACACAATTGTGCTTCATATACAGTTATGAAACACACACATAAACCAGATGAACTAACTAAAACATAAACTAACCTAAAATAAACACTTCATCCTAGATCAAATGGGAAAATTGAAACCTCTCTTGCTCTATGGAATGAAGGATTGAATGAGTCATGCAGCCTTTTGACCCTTGACATTGATGTTTCCATCTTCTTCATGGTGTTTACCAACCTCATTAGCATGATGTTAAAATAAAAGCAAGTAGTTCAAAATAGGTTAGCTATGTATATGAACTCTTCTTTCATCCAAAAATCCTTAACTTTCTCATAATATTCAATATGTTTCTCTTCACTCAAGAAGGTAGAGTTTCCCTTATGTTCACCAAGGGAAGTCTCCATGGTTATTTCTTCCTCATAGTCACTCATGACATATTATTGATCAGATATGACTTGAACTCTTTCCACTTCATTTATTTCCCTCAAAATGGGCTCTCTCACAAGAAGGGGTGAGGTGTAAATTTTATGGATATGCTCATGACTTGCAGGTGAGGAATGAGGTATGATGGAGGGATGATGAGTTGGAGATGAGGAATGGGGTGAGGTGGAGGGCTTGTGAATGGACTTAGGGAATAAAACTTTACTAGTAAGCTCATGGGGAAGTGATATTTTGGGTTGGTTAAAAAGGAAAACACCTACATCAGTAGAAGTTGCATCTTGCCAATAAACACCTTGAGGCTCTTCAACAACAACATGTTCATTTTTAGGTTCCTTTTCTTCCCACATATTTAACCTACTTATTGAACATTGGGCACACTTATTTTCCAAGTGTATCTGCTCTTTGATCTATGATTAAGTTACTTATATCTCTTCAAACATCTCCAACATTTACTTAAAACTTTAGGAAATACCTCCTAACCATTTCATGAGATGATTAGGGAGAACATCATACTCATCATCCCATGTTCTCATATTCACTTCATGAACTAGCAACTATGGTATGGATGCCATCAAAGATTTGATGTAAGATGGAAAAAATGGTATTAGCTTGTTTTAATTGAGTCTAAAAGAATTTAAATCTTTCCTCTTGATATACTGACTTAGAATCCATGGAATAATCTGATTCATTAGAACAAAACTCATAAGTATTCTCTTGAGGTTGATAGGAATCATATTGGGGCTGATAGTGAGGCATTCCTTGATAAGTTTCTTGATATCCTTCCCCATAAGACTATCCAAAAACATGATGTCCATATGGAGATGAAGATGGAAATAGAGGACCATAGGGATGCCATGGCCTATAGGGTTGATAGCCATTGTGATAGGAATATTAAGGAATGTAATGTGGTTCATAACAAGGCTAATAGGGAGGTTAAAAATAGGGATATTCATCATATCTATTCATATAAACTTTATATGTTAAATGAGATGTAAGCACTAACTAGAACCTTCAACAAAAATACCTAGGATACATACAAAAATAATTTTTCATTTGGAGTCACCATTGATGCTATCTTACTTACTTCCAAAAGTTAATTAGAGGAAAGACACACCAACAATATTTCCACTCTCTTAGACCTTTGTCTCACCAGGTGTGCTAGAACTATCATCACCAAATATTGTACACTAGAAGATGGTGTTCAATCCTCCTTTATATTTGGGTAATATGGGAATATTTATAGGTATGTGGGTGTACCTATAATGGAGGTAGACCTCTAGATTTAAGGGCTAGCTCCCTGAATATATCTTTAAGTGCTTTCACCTATGTTAACTAGTTACTTGTGGGAAAAGAGATAGAAATTTGCATGAAATGAAACTAATATAATGGGGTGATACACAAATATTATTTCCAAAAGACCTTCATACTTCTATCATAATGAAATAAGGCATACAAACTAGCTTCTAAGTCCTAGAAGGTTTTAACATCAATGTTTCAAGATAGAGGTGATATGTATGAAGAAACACAAATATAATAGAGGGAAGATTTTACAATCCAAGGATAATTATGCACTTTAAATTAGCCTAACAAACTTAAATACACTCTATATGGCCTGTTAAAATATGAATGATTGCATAAACATGAGAGGATAAGGCAAGTAAGGATAAAGAAATATCACTAGCTTCACCATACATCACTTTGTACATTTAGATAAATTTTCATGAAATAAAAACCAAAATTTCATTAATTATTCAAAGGAAAAATACAATTTCATTCTAGTAGATCTTCACCATACATGGTGTGTTATTATTTTTCAAGATCTAAAATAGATACTACTTATCGAATTAAATAGAGATGAGAAGAAAATAAAGCCAAAGAGTTACAAGGACTTCTGTCATGCTGAGAAAAGGAGTTTTAAATGAAAAATAATGAAGTGTGAGATAGAATATGTAAGGTCTGATAGGACAAATAGACCTCAAATCATGAAACTCTTAAGAGGTGGCATAGGATTCATCATTTCTAGCTCAAAAAACTACCTTCATCATTTAACCTTCATGGAACATCCACAACATACTAGGGATAGATGTGATGATTGAATTGATGGGTAGGGGTTGTATACATGATCCACCATTAATTAGTTTCATCACTAATCATTAGGATTATTTTTCATATGAGTCATCACTACCTACAGTCCAAATAACTCCTCTTTCATCCACCTCTCACACTTGGCACCAAATGTGTCTTCAATATTCTAAAATAGTTTGTACAAGTAGGGTGGGACTCAAGCTGATGAGAAGGTGATATGGAGAGTTTTATACATTGTCTAACCACTTTCATGCTCATTTTATGCCTCCTAGATGCATTTATTTCCTCATTCTCCCAATTGGGTCTTTGATAAGGGTTTGAGAGGGTTTTATGCAGTTTCCACCATTAAGGATTATTTATAAATATCTAACATTTAAATAATGAACCAATACCACAAAATTATTGCCTAAGACCCTCTTTAATTTTCCTAGATCCTTTATCTCCCATACAATGTATCCATGTAGGTATGAGCTTTCAATTTTGCCCACTCAAACTCTTCTCATGCATCTTGCACACCCTAAATTGTTTTGAGTCAATAAATGGCCTTTATGTGGTTTTATTTGCATATTTATAATTTAAAAACACCTTATACCTCAGTATAGACATGTTACAATGAGTTATGAATTCCATCTAATCTTATAAATTATAGCATATCCCCTTGAGGTTTTAGGCCTAAACTAGACAAAGTAGGTCTATCTGCATCCTTGTAGGTTTTGAGCACCCTAATGAGTTTTAGTCACCTATGAATGTTTATTAATGTTGGTATATATGTGACACAACTTCCAACATCATTGTAGAAGACCCATTTAATATATAACTTTCCCTCTCACCACTTCTATGACCATCCTATAGGTTTGCACTCATGGGGAATACCCTCTATCTAAGATAAAATAGAGGGCACTTCCACTATTTTATCAAATAAGGTAAATATTATATAGTCTTATATAAGTCATATAGATACTCTATGAAAATTTTCAGTCATTGATAACACCATTAAACCCCTTAACTCCTTCAAAACCTAAGACAGACCCTTGTGTAAGCTCACTATGTGCAGGGGTTTTATCATGTGATGTATGTTGCTTTTGAAAACTTCCTTCACCCTATTTCCATGACATAAGTATCATGATAATTCATAATTAATTGTGAGTGGATTTAACCAGGCCTAATACTCATGTTCAATTTTCAACCTAAGGTGCATTCACCTTTCTTTGTCATGCTTAATTATAGTTAGCTATGACTATATTATCTTGCTTAGGGAGTAACACCTATAGGTATAGATTGGCATTTTTGGACCTTGAATACAATGTTTAAATAATTTATTGTAGTGTTATTGACCATATAACATCCATTTATGTGTGTTTACATCATATTAATACTATAAAACATCAAGAACACCACATTTCTAGTTCATTGTCCACCACAATCAACTACAATTGACTGTGTTGAAGCTAAATGGAGGGATTGTAGGTGAAATATCAACCCTTGGAACTAACACCTCACACTTAAGGCCATTTTAAAAAAATTGGAAGAATTTTTAAACTTTTAAAATTTTATTATTAGCAACTTCCTACCAATTTCACCTATAAACCTTCAAATAAACACCTATAATTAGCTATACGTAAACTTTTGAGGACAAAGCACCTATAAGTGGTGATCAATTCACACTTTTGAATTTAAACTCCTTTGTTGATGATATTTGAAGAATTGGTGTGTTTTGTAACATAATAGGACCACTCAAACATGAATATGTGACTATTTACTACAAATTTAGGTGTAAAGGTCAGTTGAGGCTCAAAACCTGTAGGAAAATAGTGAATAATTATGCATATTAGAGACCTTCAAACACTACCTTTTTTTAGTCACGCACCCTATTTATTTTGAAATGTTATACTTATATGATAGGGATACAAGTTAGGTTCATAAAAACTCATCTAGGTATCATGCCTATCCATCATATAGCATCAACAAAAGGGCTTAGGGCTCTATTTTGGGACTTTTAGGGATTTTATCCCTGAAACTTAGCTCTTCATCTTGAACATGGTTTATTGAGCTTGCCTACTTATCTAATGTTCCAATAATGAATCTCATGACTCATATAAATTATACCAACCTCATAAAGGTTTCAAATCATATCAAACCTCCTTCACAACACCTTTAAGTCTCTACATAAGCCACATGTCGGTGGACATTCCAGGTTACATGGTGGTGAGTGTGGACACAAGCAATGAGCATAGAATATGAGCTTATAACCAAATTGATTTTCTTTAAAAGTGTTCAAATGAGATTTAAAAATAATTTTAGAGTTTTAAACATGTTTCCACATCCCTTTAAATGTTTTAACCTTCTGCAAGTACCTATAGATACACTTCAATGTGTATGATTGTGTGTATATGAGAACTTGTCTCCACATGTTATCTATGCCATTTGGGGTTCATCTTGATTTTTAATGTTATGATAATGTTTTAAAATTATTGATACCATAGTTAAAACCCAATTAATGTGTTCAAAACCCTAACATAGCTAACTTAATTGACTATATATGACAGTCATGGAACAAGTTGATTGTATGGTACATTTATTGACTACCACTCCATGTGAGGAAATTTATAATAATTTTTTAGGATAGGAGGTGATTTTAAATTTGGAAACATGAATTTAAACTTATAACCTTCATCTAAATCTCCTTAAATTAAAATCAGCCTTTGAAAATGGTGAAAAGTTGCTTGCAATGCCATGTAATGCCAACTTGAAAAATTGAGATGTTGTACTCATAAAATCAACTTAAAACATGGAAAAAATGTTTAAATAATGATATAAGTATGTTAAATCCATATGTAATAAATTTCATCAATTAAACTATATGGAGTTTCTCATACAAAAAGAAAACCTGCATGGTGTGGGAAATAACATGTAGAAATGACACAGTCAATTTCTAAAGGATGGTTCACAAAGTATAATCCAAAATTCCTTGAAATAAAAACATTAAATTGAATATGAACAAGTTTAATATCATCCTTCAAAGTAATTTGACCTAAAACTTCTCGTACTAGTTGTACCAACCAAAAACCTATTGACCAATTTCATGTGCATAGTGGAGTGATGGAATAGAAGAATGGTTTCAGCCCATTTTTGGTACTTTTAAATCATGTGAAGCATGAAAATAAATCTAAATAAGATTAATATCATTCCCAAAACTTTATCCCATGTGCCACTCTCCTCATGGGTCGTACAACTATAAAAACTCCCCTTTTCCACTTATTTTATTTATTTTAGTTAACACCTACAAGGTTTTTAATTAGAGACTGACATATATAACAAGGAATGACATGATTTAAATTTGAATATATTTTATAACACTTATATTACTTATAAAACCATACCATATTCATAAATTACCCTAATATGACCCCTAAATGACATAGGATGACATAAGGACTTAATTGGACTATGAACAAGGCTAGAAAGACATTAAATCACATTAAATGAAACATGACACACCCTATGAAATTATACTATACCCTTGTATCAATATTTTTACTATAGATATTTTACCCATTTTAGCTTGTGGTCAAAATGGTCAACATGTCCTAGCTAAGATCTTCAGGATTTGGTTTTGGATTTAAGGGGTTGTCCTTTATGAATAATTTTTAACACCAAAACCTGTGTTAAACCTCCCTAAAACCCTAATAAGGACTTAATGTGAAATATATTATTTAGCTCAGATCATAATAGTATCAAATTCCCATGCAAACTATTGGATCATGTAGTCAAGTCTCTCAAGTACCTTGAGGTGGTGTTGGTTAGTCAAATGAGAAAGAAAATGCACAAATTTAGTCTTATTTGTCAATAAGTTGTTATAGCTCTCAAAATTTGAATTTTTCAAGGAAATAAAATGGATGGAAGAAGAATTTATATAATCATACTTCATTCCCATTAATTTTTTTGGATAGGTTCCACCCTTAAAATATTCTAAACCAGTCTTCCAAGTTAGCCAGTCGTAGATAGACCTAATGGTGTAAATAGTGTAAAACCCATGCATAAGTAAGAAAATGGATCTAAGAGTATGATAATGTTAAATTGGTGAAAAAATTTACATGAATATAATATTCATGAGTTATAATACATTTTAATTATTGAAAAAAAAATTGAAGGTCAGTGATTATGGTGAAAAAGTTGCTCACAAGATGACTTGTTTGGTTCAGTTTAGACTGTGTGATATATGATCAAACAATTGGTCTAAAAGACAAATATTTTATATTTAACCATATTATATTTATATATAATAATGGTATATATATCTCATATGACCATTTACATGTGCCATAAGTCATGGAAAGTGTCTACAAAGGTGTTAGAGGTTTAAATCACTATGACTATGTTTTGAGTATTTTGATAGTTCTTGAGTGAGTGTTGTGATGAGTTGATATTGAAGTCTTAAGCTCTAAGTGAATGTGTCTAATGAATTTTTTAATGAAACTTATGTTGTTTTTATTACGTCTATTTACTTGTTTTATCATGTTTGAGTGGCTTAAGTATGTTCGATCTTTAATATTGAAAAGTAGACTTTTTCATGTACACATGCCTAATAGGACTAAGTAATATTGAGGGGTTTCATGAAGTGGTTGGACATAAAAGGTGTTATAAATCTCAAATTATTTTGGATAATGTCTATTTAGATGTTGTGTGAAAGAGTTGTGTCGTGTATGCAAGTGTTTCATGAAGTGTTTGGACCTAAACAGTGTTCTGGAGGTCAAAGATGTTGGCTAAGGTCTATTTAGATGTTTTTTGAAATATTTATGTCATGTATGAAGATGTAACCTTTTACAAGGGATCAAATGGTAATGTATTGATAAAAAGGCATAATGTAATTAGGTTTGTATGAGACCTAAAAGGGAAATGAGGCCTAATTGAGTTATGAAAGACTAAAAGGGACTCAAAGTTCATTTGAATCATGTTTATGAGATGCACTAATACCTATTATATGGCTGACCTAAGAGGTTAATGGTGTATGTCCAACCAAGTGGTATATGAATAAGATATGAGTATATATACAAGGCATTTTAGGCCTATTTGATAAAGAAGAGTGTAAGAAAATGGATTGATAAATAAATGATCCTAAGGAGATTGGGAAACATGTTGTAAACCTTTAAGAGAGATAATATAAACATATAATAAATATCATATAGGTATTAACTAGTTGAAGATCAAGATCATATGACCTATTCAATCTTAAAGAGGGCTAGTTGAGTGAAGAAGACTACTGACATTTTTGAGAGAGATCAAGTGGAGTAGAGTTGAATGAGTGATTATTGTCTATTTAGAGGCCATCATATTTGAATTATAGATGTTTTCCTAATTTATGATAGTGTATAAAGTTCATATGGAGTAGATAGAGAGTTAAGTGAAAGAATAAAAGAAAGAAGTGTGATTGGATAAGTTAGTACTTAGTCAAAGAGGGAGTTGAAGCTTTCTTGTAGGTTGGTGCTTTTATAATTGGTATTGGGTGAGGTGGTACTTGGTAAAGAGGGATTTGGAGTTGCCTTACAAGTTGGTACTTGTATAAATTTCCTCTGACTAAGTTAGTGCTTAGTCATAGGGAGTTTTAGCCTCCTAACAAGTGGGTGCTTGCTAAAGTCAAGTGGGTACCTGATAAATTTGGTTTTGGTGCTCCATGTTGGGTTGGTACTTAACTAATATTGATACATTATATTATAAGATAATTTTTCCAATATTTTTTTAGTGGGTTTTATTTCCCATGAGGGTTTCCCACATATGTGATGTGTTATCTTATTTCATGCTCATGTGATTAGTTCTTAATGCATTGCTAGATCACTATGTTGCTTTCATAGTTTATAGATGAGTGAATGTAATTGATTGAAAGTTTTTAAGACTTAATCACACCCCTTTTTCATTTTTATTCCAACAAAAAGGGCAAATTTATATGAAGCATTATGTCAAAAATTTCACATGTTTTGTGTAAGTCTAGATTAAATAAAATTGGTGAGTTATGGAATAAGCACAAAATTATGAGAATAAGAAAATGTAGAGGAAATGGGAAAATTTCATAGTAATAATGAAGAAGATATATCTTGTTTTGATCATGACTTGATAATTATCATCTAGTAGGTTGATTCTATGATAAGGTGGTTTGATTTTTATATGCTCATTCATTTGGTTTCCCCAATTCATCAGTCATATTTTGGGTTTTACATGGAAAAATTGAAATAAATGTTGACAACGGTCTCACTCAAGTGTTCTAAATACACCAATATACATGCCTTACTATGTTAATCACTATAATCACTATAAAATGGTAAGTTTCAATAATTTTATATACAAACGCTTACTTAGGAATTCAATAATTTAGGCAATGTTAAATGGTCACATACATTCACACAACTAATAAGATAATCAATCATGGATAGAATAGGGGATGGTTTCAATCTTAACTTAATATATAAATGGAGTGGATTTGAATAATACTATTTGAAGGAGTAAATAATAAAAAGTGGCTGAAACATTAAAATTTTATGGGATTTGGGATGTTAATTTTTGATATTGTATTTAATTTTATAAGCAACAATTATACATTTTCAACTATGTTTTCTCTCCAATGCAATAATAATGAGGCCTCATTATTGTCTCGAGCAACAAAAATAGACAATTATTTTCTTCCAAAACTCAATTTATATAGGTTTGGCATTTTGACATCAACATTATTCCTAAGTATGCACATAAAATATTTACAATCAGAGGGGAATTATCTTAAAAATAGGGAGTTTCAAAATGTATATGGCCTAATTTTCATTCACGGATCATGGCATAAGGGCATGTGCTACATGGTACTTTCTAGGGAGTTTGAGTAGGTATGATCTTACTTGAAAACTCATGTTCATTCCCATATGATTGGGATAGATGAACAGGTTGTTAGTTGGTAGGATTGGGTTTGTACTTATAGGTTGG
This sequence comes from Torreya grandis, assembly GCA_037957365.1. NCBI lineage: Eukaryota > Viridiplantae > Streptophyta > Pinopsida > Cupressales > Taxaceae > Torreya > Torreya grandis. The sequence continues at coordinate 214,261 of JARHVA010003847.1, forward strand.
ACAAGGCACAAGTTACCAATGTCTTCTAGAGTTATCCTCCATTCCACCAAGGAATGCGGTCCCATAGTCTGAGCCAGTTGTTGTAGTGAAATTTGGTTGCCCAAATTTCACTATCCCATTTTTATCATTTTCCATCATTTTTGCATTTTGTGTTATTTTCCATATTATTTTACCATACTCCATGCCCAATAGATAAGGCATCATGGTTAACTAGCCCATAGGTTATAAATTTTACATTTGATATAGTGGGTTCAATGGGAAATTTATTAGATTGGTTATGTTATTAATTATTTTATAATTAATTAGTGTTAATTAAAGTCATTAAATGACTATAATAGTTTTAGTCCTTAGGCATATTAATTCTTTTTATGATTAATATTTGTGTGTAAATGTAAATTGAAAAGTTCATTTAATATTGCTAATTTGCCCAAATAAAAATAATGGGCAAATAAATGAATTTTCAACTTCCAAAGGGTAGATTGTACAAAAAAGGAAAAATATGGATTTTGTAAGGGTTCTTCTTTTTGTCAAGATCTTGGAGAAATCAAGCTACAAATTTATGTGGAGTCATGTTATTTCTAGATTGGATCAATGAAATACAAGAAAGTGGGTAAGACTCTTTTGGGGTTTTATAGATTTTAATTCTCTTTGTTTATAAATTCAAATTATTATTTGTGAGCAAGGACTCCATTAAAATTATGCATTTATTTTGTTATGTACAACAATGGTGTTTCTCAAACTTTGTGTTGGGAGCCTCCATGGATGAGATTCCTTGATGTCCATGAGTTCTTGTGTGTTTGATCTCAATGGAATTTCATAAAAAATGTATGTAATCAGGCTTATGAGGAGACTTTATGCTTCCAAGCATGCCTTATGTTCCTAAAACCCTCATTTCTCCTCTATTCATTATTGTGTGAGAGAAAGGAGTTCTATTTATGTAATTTAATCTTAAGTTATCTTGGTGGTTCTCCATTTTTATCCCACCATGGGTTTATCCCATTTTCTCCTATTTATTTTCTATTTTGCTTCTTTTCATACTTTAGAGTGAAAAGTACACAGAAACCCCCAAATCATTAATATCATACAAGGGAACTTCCCCTTTCAAAATCAGAGGATATTCACTATTCCTACAATGATTTCTCCAACTGATAGTGAGTTGGTGTTACTTCACATTGGGCGAGTCACAAACCAATAAATACCAAAAGTGCCCATTTTTTAACCAATAATCACAAACAATTAGTTTATTCTATATTTCAAAAGTTTTGAAAATGTTTTTTTTGTGTAATGTGTGTCTTCTCCTATAAAATTTTATGGATAATTAATAATATACATATAATAGTTTTTTACAACGAAATAATGAAATCAAATAATTGTGATGCAAATTACAGTTCATAATTTTTGGATTTTGTTCTCCTAAAAATAGGATTAGTTCTTAATTACCCTATTTTAGAGGAGTAGATGCATGAAATTTTTGTAAATTAGAATAATATAAATAAACATTTTCATATAATTATGGGTAAAGGAGTTAATAATGACTTTATTTATACACATTTCTAAAATAATATCGTAATATATATACAAATATCACATGCCTAAAAAACATTGCCTACCATCATATGCATGTAGATTCATTGTGTGTTTGTAGAATCATCACATGAATTTAGAATCATAAAGTGCCTATTCAATCATTACATGTCAATATAATCATCACATACCTATAAAATCATTTAATTCTTGTAGAATCATCACTTACATGTTAAAGCATTGTAAGGCTTGTCAAATCATCACTAGGTTAGAAAATATTCACTTTTGTCAAATATAATCATGTGCATTATAAAAAATCATAGAATTAAAAATTATCACAATCTTATGAAAGTGTTATAGTCTTAATAAAACTTCACATACATATAAAATTATCATAGGACTAGGAAAGTATTGTAGACCTAGGAAAACATTGAAGGCAAAGTAAAACATCACAAGATTAGTAAAGCATTGCTTACTCAGGAAAGCATCACATGATGAAAAAATGCATCACATAATCATAAAATATTTTTAGACTCATTAAATCATTTTATACTAAGGAAAAAATTGTAGACTCATGAAAGCATTGTAGAATGTGGAAAACATTATAGGGTCAGGAAAGCATCACATTATTAGGAAAGCATTAGAGGTATACGGGAGCATCACCAGTTTATGAAATCATTGTAATATATATAAGTTTCACACCTTATAAAATATTAATATAAAACCACTAATCTAATAAAATCACATAATATATTAAAAAATAATAACTGATCATAAACATGTTTAAAATTAGATCAATAGATTTACCTAGAAGCTCTAAACTACAATGCTAGAATATTTTTGAATTGAATAAATATATTTCTTGATTTAATATCCATAAGTGATTGATTTAATTATATGTTTAATCACCTATTTATTTTATATTTTTATACTCTCTTAATCATAAAATAATCCAAAATCGAATCTCACCAAGAGAAAAATAACATTAATTTTGAGTATATATATAATTACATTTTAAATTTTGAGTACTAGAAAATTTAATTACATTTCAAATTTTCCATATAAAATGTTGGTGAATGTGACCCCAAGGCCCATATAATGTTTGGAAATCCACATTACATTTAAAATATTTGACCATCAATTTGTTGGTGATCCAAGAACAAACCCCATCTAGAGTAGAAATTGTTTGGTTATTTAAGTGAGAAATAATAACATGCATGGGTTATTTGTTGAACTACTATGCAACCCAAAATTATTAAAATATCAAATTTTAAGTAAATAAATAACCAATATTCACTTAACTATGAATATTTTCCACTAAAACTTTCCATGCACATTTCTAAAACCTTCTTCTCCACATTTATACAAACTATTAGGATCTAGATATGTTAGTTTTATTTGTCATTATCCTTTAATTTTTATTGATTATTTACAATTTGTTATACTTTTAGGCTCTTAATTTTAGCATTACATAGATTTGAATTATATTGAATTACTATATTTATCTTCATTTATATTATGCCATGTTTTAAACTTAACCATTTCAAGTTTTGAAAAAATATTGTGCTCTTTTTTTAAAAGAAATTATAATAAAATCAAAATTAATCCTAGTAATCAACAAAACCCTACCTTTATTGCACTTTAAGGTACATGTTTTTATGTGGTTATTTCTTTTAGACCTAAAAATTTATTTCTCACTTGTAAAATAGTTATGAAACATATATTTCATGTGTCAAATAATTATGAAACATATGTTTCATGATTATATGCATGCCATATTAGCGGATTATGTAGATGAAATATTGGGAAATTCAAATAAAATATAAAATAATGTGCATGAATTAAGAAACATATATGAAAGACTAAGTCAATACAAAGTACAATTAAATCCCAAGAAATATGTTTTTTGTGTGACTAATGATAAAATTTTAGGTTTCATTATCTCTAGAAAAAGCATAAAATTATATCCAAATAAAGTAAAAGTTATTGTAGAGAGGCATCCTCCAAAGAATATTAATAAATTAAGAAGTTTTCAAAGAAAACTTTAGTCTGATATAATATTTATTGCTCAACTTATTGATATAACCTATTTTTTCTAGAATATTTTTTTAATCAATGATTAAAGGTTGTGGGGGGACCTTACCCTTCAAATAAAATAATGATAAATACAAGAGCTAGTTTTTAAGTAAGAAATTGGAAAAATGTCAAACAAGCTAGAGGATCAAAGAGATAAAATATAACATTTGATCCCAAAACCCTTGGAAGAAACCCCAGCATAACTAAAAAAATCATCTCCATCAATGAAAAGAATTTCACTTGTGAGTGGAAAGCACCCTTCTGGCACTCATGAAATAAGTAACTCTATTTTCCATTATGAGCCCTCATTAATAGAATTCAAAGCATCCGAGTGAATTTTTTTTGCTTTTATATTTCTCCTTTAGATTTAATTTTCAAAAATTGGTTGGGTCAATAAATAATATTTATAAGAAAGGGTGAGGATCTCTAAAGATACAAAATTTCCATCTCTATCTTGGGAAGTAGTCTCTTTTGTTAGATCTAGCTCAAGGGGAGGAAGTGCCAAATTTGTGTAAGATATAGATTCTTTTTCATCAAGATCGAAGTAATTGTTATTTCAATTAGAACCAATTCCTATCAATCCCTAATGTCCATCATCAATGGTGATCTTATCCCCATCTCCATATATCTAATCTTTGAAACCACTGATCTCTATAGATTATTAATAAAAGATGTAAAATTTAAATGGGATCATTAATGTCAAAATTAATCTAGTGCATCCAACATTTATACTTGAAATGGTGTGTGAATTTGATCAAAACATTTTTTATAAGTTATGGGAAAATCAAGGCTAAATGAAGGATAAATTTATTTAGAGACTCCCAAGAAAAACTAATCTTAATTGAAAATTATTCTAGGATGACCCCTCTAATGATCATCTTCTAGGAAATATATTTGCCCTCACACATAATATAATAATTACACAACAATATATTTCAAGATGGGCTCAAATTAGGTCTACAGTTATCTAATTAAGTTGGAGGACAAAAACACTAAATACTTCTTCAGATTACTTAAATCTAAAAATAGTAAGCAAAAAATCCAAAAAAAATAGATTGGTGGTATTTTTACTAAATATACCAATGAAATAAAAAAAGGCCTTATTTGCATTTTACACCAACCTATTTTTTTCAAATATCTCTAACTAACATATTGAATTGAATAGGATATTGTTTTCTAATATCATTACTAAAAAGGTTACCCTAAAACAAGTTTCTTTCCTTGAGAATGACTTCTCTCTTGATAAAGTCATGGCTTCCATTGATTATCTTAAGAATGACAAGGCTCCAAGTATCCATGATTTCCCAACTAAGTTTTATAAGATAAATAAAGAATAGATTACCAAATAATTCCTTGATGTCTATAGAGGGGGCATGAACATTAGATCTCTTGGCATTAAAATCAATAAGAGTGTTTTCGAAGTCATACCTAAATAAGGGGATCAATCTCAAGTTATAAACTGGAGAGTAATCACCCTTTTTAGTATTTCCTCTAAAATATTAGTTAAGATAATTACTAGGAGAATATCCTCCTTGCTCATACAAATTATTTTTGATAAACAAATAGGCTTTTTTGAGGGGAGATATATTCTTGATAATCTTTTGTCTAGATGGTAAGAAATGCAATGGGCACAAGGCTTTAATAAAAATGTGGGGATGATCTTTCTCAAATTTGAAAAGGCTTATGACAAAATTGAGTGGCCCTTTATAAATACTATATTGCATGTTTTTACTTCCAAGATAGGTTTTATAGAATTGTCAATGTGTTGTTTAAATATACCTTTCCAGTGAATAAATTTAATGGAACACTAACTAGATCTCTTAGCTTGGAGTGTTCCATTGTGTAAAGGTTCCCCCTGTTTCCTTCCTTTTTTGTGATTACAATAGATGCTATATTATTTTATTATATATTAATCTTTTGTCCCCTTGTTAGAGAGATATATTTACCCAATTCATTTGAGATATTATATTTTTTGTTTGTATATAAACCTACTCTCCTCCCTATCCTAGAAAAAAATAATTTCTAATTGATTATCTCTTGACTTAATGTGTATTCATTTACTTTATGTTATATATTTTCTTACCACAATTAAATTCTTGTATTATTGGTTGGAAATTGTATAAATTATTTATGAATTATATATCAACTTAGTCTTTTAAACTTAGAAAATACATATCATGGATGTACCTTCAGCTTCTATAATTTTCACTCTACCAAAAGGCTTGCATACACTATCTCTTTATGCTTATTTCCTATCTCTTAGTATAACCAATGTAAAATTGATGACTCAAATATTTTATCTTGTCCAAAATGTTGTAAACCTACTTATCATCTATCTCTACAAGTTTTGGGTGTGCGTATTTTCTAGTTGTCTAGATACTTGTGTGCTAATAAAAAACCTATGTCAATGTAAGTGTCCTAACCCAATGTAAGTGTCAAGTTCCCTAAATTCATTAAATTTACAAATGTAGTGTATACCTATGGTCATCTTAAGTGATTTAATGTAAGAATATTATCCAAAGGGATTGGTATAAATATAAGATCAACCCTCATCCATTCCTCACCTAGAAACTTCTTACCTAATCATAAGGCAACTTACCAAAAGGCATTCAGTCAAGCACTAAAGTCATCAAAGATTACATAAATTCTCCTATTTACATATAATTCATAGGTAAAACACATATATAGGTCTAAATTATTTAAGGATCATTCCATGTGACACATTTTCTAAGTTACAAACTAGGTCACTCTATGTACTTATTTATCACATATTGCATGAAACACACACAAGCCAAAATGTAGGGGAGAAATAAATAAATATAAGGCCTTCTTCAAATTATTAAATATTTATGAAGTGATAATTGATATAAGGGTATTTAGGGTAGCTTTACATCATGTGCCCACTTATCCCATTTTTTCCATAGCCAATATGAATATCAAGAACTAGGGTTTTTCTATTTGATAAGGAGAAATAGTTCATGACCTAGATCAAAATCCACCAGAGTGAAGGAAAAACTAAATCTAGATGCATATAGGTGATCACATCTATTTTAAATATGTATTTTATATTGGACACCTATGACTAAGTCAAATAGAAGTGTTGACATAAATGTCCTAGGTTGATGTAAGTATCTACAACTACAAATGTATAATTTCCATAATTAAGTGATTGATCTAAAATCCAAATCTAATCTACTTTCTTTATGTTTCAAATCCAAATTTTTATTAGCATTAGAACAAAATAATTATCTTGATTTCATTATCATTACAATATCTAGCATAGTTTCACTTTCTATTTTTAGCATTTCTCAACATAATAAATTCAATATATGTTTATCTAAGTTTTGAAATCAATAAGCCTAATTTAGAGATAGTCTACCATCATTATGCACTAGGATATCTCCACCCATTTAACCCTATATTTACTAATCTATATTTTAGGGTCAAAATTTTGGTGAACCCAATCTATGTGAATGCAATTTTAATTTATTCCTAGGATTTTTAGTTAGTCAAGATTTCAGATTGATGTAATTTTTCATTTCTTTATTATATTATTTTACATCAAACCTATGCATAACCCTAAATTTATAGGTGTTCAGATTGATCACTTTGATATTCCCATCCTGACACCTAAAATATCCCAAACTAATGAAGGGCCTAATCCTATGATCCATGATGATACACATGTTGAGAAAGAGTAACATATTGATGATGTTATCATATAAGAGGATTCTGATAATGAAAACCATGAGTCTAATTAAATTGATGAACATGATCATATAGATCATGAATAAGTGCAAGATATTATTTTGTTTCATGAGCATATCCATCAAAACCCTAAAGATCTTGATGAAATCCTAAAAAACATATCAGAAACTAAAAAATCAAAAATCATAAATTAACAAGCAAGTCCATATATTAATCATAATATTATAGCTATAGGTCATCACTATATATCACCAACCCTCCCTTTGAACATGTTGCCACTTCATACTTATAATAGGGGCATGAGATATATATTCTAACCTTTGTTTCATGAATCTACTATTGCCACATTTTACATGGGAAACCTTAATACTTAAAAATAATTGTTGGTTTTAATGCCTATATCTACCCAACTTATGGATACACCTCCTTTGGTGAATTCTCAGAAATCCAAGTTAAAATACCAAGAAGTGAAATCTCTTATCCAAAAAATCAAACTTTTTAAAACTAAGGTTAAAAATATTAAACAAAATTCTATGAAATAAAATTATGTTATTGATTCAAAAGAGGTATTACATAATCCTCTTGCACCAAAGATATCTTTTCACCCCTTTCCAGTTGGTTTTGTTGCACCTAAGCTCATATTTTATGATGGAAAGGGTGATCCTGAATATCATATTATATATTTTTACGTGTCATTCCTTGATTATGCCTCCAATGATAAAATTTTGACCAAATTATTTCCAAGGAGATTAAAATACTATGATTTAAGGTGGTTCTATGATTTACCAATCCAATTAGTAAACATTCAAACCCCTTGTAGATAAATTTTTGGTACACTTCTCTATTAATATTAATGAAAATGTTTCCTATGCCCAAATTATAAAATCAAATAGGGAAACAATAAATATGTACTTAGGTACAAGACATTATTAGCTAAAAAGACCAATCCTATGGTAGAGAAAGAGCTTCAAGATATATTCAAGCAAAGTTTGCTTGCTCCTTTACATGAGTATATTTTTATCAAAAAATTTAAATACTTTATTGACTTATGTGACATTATTCATGATCATGAAATGAAACCTATCTCATTGAATAAAATTAAGTATGTATAAAATACACTAACTATATATACATCCAGTAACAATTTTACTATCAAACTAAGTTATATTGTCAAACGTCTTAAGCTTAAAAATGAAACCACCATAGTTAATGTAGTATCAAAGCAACCTAATTGGATTGTGGTATCCAATGCACCATGGAGATATTTTACATACTTACCTAAGCCTTCTACCTCATTACTTCCCTAACTTGTAGAGTGTCATCTCATATCTCCCCATAATCCTATAGAAATTGATATGAGTAGACCTCTACCCAAAGGGTATGATGTGAATGCTTATTATGACTATCACTAAAGCCCTAGTCATTCTAAGAAGATATGTTTTACCTTAAATCATAAGATACAAGACCTCATATATGACCAAAATATTACATTTTATGATCCTCCAAAGAAATTAGGTTCATAACCTAGTGACCACCACAAGCAGATAATATTTAACAATCCTTTGTAAGACCATTCTAAGAAAGATTCGAAAGTGAAAATGGCATATAATTCACATCCTCATCCATCACATTATGGGCACTCATTAGATGGGATTATTGGTACTTATACATGGCATGCACCTCCTATATTTCAAAGACCCTCTATTACTTTTGATAATAGTTAGACTATAGATAATGATTATGATTTTCTTTATTTATTCATTTGAGCATACCTTAACCACCAGCCTACACACAGTGTTATGATTGATAATAGTGCAAGCAAAAAAATTATACCATGACATTAATTATGTATTTGGGTTATATAATTCATGATTTACATCATTTGACTAGATTAGTTAGAGCATTTTAAGGGACTTTACAATAGGTTCTTGGTGAAATTGAATTACCTTTATATGTGGGTATTGCACATGTGATTATTACCTTCTCATTTATACCTTCCATGGATGTCTTTGATATTTTATTTAGATCCCCTTAGATACATACACTTAAATAAGTACCTTATACAATGTAATGGTGTGTTAAATAAATTCATCTTAATTGGGTAATTACAATTTCCATAATTCCATATAAACATCCACTTAAACAAGATAAGTTTATATAGAGAAAATTAATTATCAAACCTACTAAGGTTAATAAAAAATGAATGTTATAGAGGATTTTCAATAGTTTGAATTACTATTTAGGTGGGAATCATAGAATTATCACATTTGCAATACCTAATCACAAGATGGCTTTGACAATGCACTAACTGAGGTCAACACGGCCCCACATGACTACTCTCACAAGATTCACTAGTCTTTTAGCTTGTTGGAAAATATTCTAAAAGTGTTAGGTTTCACCCCAAATGAAATAGACAATGTAGCTTCTGCTCTAGAAAAGTTGGACCCCTATGGTCCCAAACCATCATGGGTTGACATGGTCAAAGGTTTATATCTGGTGGGCTAGGTCCTCTTAGGCCCCCAAATCTTCTTTAAAAAAGTGGACAATGAAATATTCATCCTTGTTACATACCCCATTATTGAACAGGATGATGTGGATCTCACTAAATATATTCTTTTTCTAGGGTCAATGGTTATTGCTCAGACATTGATGCCTTCCAAAAATGGGCCAAAAAAATATGAAAACCCAAAGGCCACTTGGAGGTGGTTGATCTAGCCAAGGGCTTCTTATTAATTTATTTTTCTCTTTAATAAGGTTGCATAAAGGCTCTCTTAGAGGGTCCCTAGTTTATGGGAAAGGAAAGTGTCTTTGATATAATATGTAAGGCTAGGTCAAGCCTCAGTAACATAGCCATAGATGATATTCCTATGTGGGTAATCCTACCTAAACTCCCATCATAATACTAGCATCTATAAGTCATCAATGGGATTTCTAGGGCCCTAGGCCAACCCATGAAAATTAACCCAATCACTCTCTCCCATCAGGGAATGGTCATTTCCCATGTACACATCTTCTAACAAGCCCCTTCATGAAATTAAGATCAAGTTGAAGTATGGTGTTTGGGTTCAGAACATCATCTACAAAAATAATGTAATCATTTACCCATAGTGTGATGTTCTAAGTCATATAATCTAGTATTGCCCAAAAAAAGGCCAAGATTCAGTGAACTCTACTTAGTAAAGGATTAGATTAGATGCACCAAAGATGGATTCATAGATAGAACAACCTCTTTAGATTGGCTCCCCTTGAGCCATCTTGAGCACTCCTCCTATTGGTAGTTTCAAATCTTCTCCTTTAGAAAGAATCAAAAAGGACTCTACTACTTTCTCTCAACAAAGAATTAAAAAAGAGGTGCCAAAGTTGGATTCAAGTTTAGACCGCTCTCTCAAGTGTGGATCCCCCCAAAACCCTCGAATGCTTCTCATTTTATTAGGTTCAAATGTACTCCTTATTCTAACTTTCTCTCCTCTTCTTTCACTTTCTAACTCAGGGCCCTTGTGTGAGTTAGGTTCCCTAGGGATACTTGTCCCTAACCCCTAACCTTGCCTCCCTCCTAGGATTTCCCCTCCCCTCCCTTCCTTGTCCCCATTCCTACCCATCATCCCCACTCCCCCCCTCTACTCCTTGTCTTCTCTTTCCCCTCCCATTTTCTCTCCAAGAAATATCCTCCGCTCCTAGTGTGCATCCCCTCCCTCAACTTTTTTGGCCCCTAATCCCAAAACCCCCTTCCCCACCCTTGAGCTCTGGCCTACTCCCTCCTCCCCCTAGTTTCCCCTTAATGAGCCTCATCCCATCCTTTTCTCCTCTATTAACCTACCACTTCCCCCTACTTCTCCCCCCCTTTCACTCCACTTCTCACCTCCCCTCCCCACTTTTAGATTGTGCCCAAGCCCTTGCCTAGAAGATCCCTCTCTTTGTTGTCCTAGACAACTCCCTTCCTCCTCCCCATAAGGCACCCCCATCTCCCCCTTCTCTTTATCCTTGGTGTTTGGAAAGGAAGAGGGGAAATGTTCTGAATCTCTCTCTCCCTCCCAGGACCTCCCCATGGATGATGGGTTTGTCACTTATTAAAAAAATAAAAGAGGCAAGAAAAATGCCAATATTGATGTTGATCCTAAACTTATGGGTAGATCCCCGAGGATGATTACAAATAAATTAGAAACTACAAAATAGATTGCTAAAGGTTCTCAGTAAACTCTTAAGGTCCAATGCAATAAGAAATGAATGTCCTCTCACAAAATTTTAAGCACCTAAATAACCCTAGGAAATAAAGGACCCTTTGTAATACTATTAAAATGGTCAATCCTTCTATTCTTCTCATTCAAGAAATAAAAATGTCTAATTCTATCCTCAATTATGGTGTGGCATGAATATATAATAACACCCAAGCCCTTTCCTCATAGTCCATAGGTGCTTCAGGTGGCTTGGTAGTCTTCTAGAACCTAGATGTCTTAGGAAGAGACCTTTTGTGGAAATCCAAAAGCTAAATTTTGGTATTGTTCACTGATCTTATTAGCAATGAGAGATGGATTATAACCAATGTTTTATGCTCCTAATTCCAAACCTACCAGGAATATTCTATGGAAAGCACTATCAAATTTTTGAAAGACCCATGTTAATTGGATTTAGATCATTGTAGGTGACTTCAACACCCCCTTCACTCCCAGAGATAAAAAGGTAGACTCATTAACCTCATAGATAACATGTTAGATTTTAATGAATTTATTTTTAATGTAGGTTTAGTAGATGTGGACCTTAATGGAATTATATTACATGGTCCAATAGAAGACTAGAATAAAATATAATACAAGTTTGCCTTGATAGGTTTCTAATCTCATTAAATTGGGACATTCTTTTTTCCAATAGACTCTCTTCTCTGCCTAGGATTTGGTCTGACCATAATCCCTTAGTGTTTGAAGTTGATAAAATCTCTAAACCCAAATGCAGCCCCTTCAGATTTGAAAACATGTGGCTTCATCAACCCAATTTCATATAATCCCTAAAATATTGGTGGAAAGAACCCATCTTAGGTTCCACCATGTTCATCCTCACAAAAAAACTCAATTTTCTTAAATCTAGGTTGAAAATTTGGAATAAGTAAGTTTTTAGGGATATTTTCCTATTAAAAAAGGCTCTTAAAGTGGTATTGAAGAGATCATTACCTCTGGGAATTACAATGAGATCATGGCTTCAAAGTAAAAAGACCTCCTGTGTCAATTTCATAACTTGGAAGCAAAAGAGGAGGCCTTTTAGAAGCAAAAATATAAATGTTTATGGATGAAGGAGGGTGATAGGAATACAATTTTTTTTCACCATTCAGCCTTAAGCCATAGGAATATCAACATAATTTCCAAAATTCAAATGGAATATGGGACCATTATCATAGATGAAGATGACATATCCCACCATACTATAAATATTTTTAGGAACCTACTCTCAGATGATGGAGCTTTAGAGGATTCTCTTGTCTCTTCTACCCTCTCAAATTATGATAAAGTCTTCTCAGCTATTATCAATACTTTCCCAATCAATATTACTTCAAATGAGGAAATAACAATTGTATCATTATCCATGGAAGGTTTAAAGGCACCTAGACCTAATGGGTTCCCACCTTTTTAGTTCCAAAAGTTTTGGGACATTGTCTACCTAGAGGTTAAAGATGTTGCTAAAGATTTTTTTAATTATAAATCTATCCTCAAAGAAATTAATAACAACTTCTTAGTCCTAATCCTAATAAAACAAGGTGCCATTAACATTCAATAATTTTGACCTATTAGTATTTGTAATACCACCTACAAAATTTGCTCCTCTATTTTGGTGAAATGAATGCAATCTCTTCTTGATAAAGTCATATGGTAGAAACAGGGAGATTTTTTGGTAGATAGACAAATCACAAATGACATTATCTTGACTCATGAAGTTGTGCATGCTATTTCTAAATCCTTAAGGTAGGGCATGCTACTCAAAATAGACATGTCGAAAGCTTATGATCAGGTTTCCTAGCATTTCCTAATGTAGATTATGGAAAAGTTGGGGTTCATTCATGAAACTAGGAAAATTATCGAGAATTATATTGCCACCCCCCAACTTTTATATTATTTTAAATGGTGTCCCAAAAGGTTTATTTTCTTCTTCAAGAGGCCTAAGGTAGGGATACCCCCTTTCTCACTATCTCTTCATCATTTTAGTATAAACCTTGGGAAGAAGCTTGAGGAGAGCCTAAACTTAGGGCCTTATTAAGGGTATCTCTATGGCCCATAATATAGATCTTATCACTCATCAATAGATTGTTGATGACACTATCATCTTAGGAGACACCTATATTGAGGAAGCTAAGCATCTAAAATTCATCTTAAATATTTATGAAAAGGTTTCCAGCTAATGTATTAACTTTCAAAAGATCTCCCTATTATTCATGAATACCCCACCCCTTCAACAGAAAAGAATTGTAAAAATCCTACACTATCAAGTGGGAAAACTATTGACAAGCCACTTAGGTATCCCTCTAATTTCAATAAAAATAGACTCTCAACTTTGGAACCCCTTAATTGATCACATCTAAAGAAAATTAGAAGGATGGAAAAGACACCTTCTTACCCAAGTAGAGAAATACCATCTCCTCAAGACCTCAATTCTAAGCATTCCTATATACCAAATGTTTGTATTCAAAATGTCATCCAATATTTCCTCTAAAATTGAGCAAATTTTAAAAAACATCCTATGGAGGGGAATTGAAGAAAGATCGAGATATAACCATATTTCATGGGGAAAATTCTATCCTCTAAAAGATAATGGAGGTCTTGGCCTGAGAAGCATCAAATCTATGAATAGAGCCCTATTGTCAAAAATGGGTTGGTACCTGATGAAGGAAAATGGGGAATGGATAAGAACCATAAAATCTAAATACCTAGAAGGAGTTGAAGAGGATGAATTTCTATGGGAATAAGTCCCTACTAATTCATCCACATTTTAGAAAGCCATAACCAATTACAAGGACCTCTTGAATAAAGGCATCTTATGTAAAATTTGCAATGGCAAGAAAATTAACTTCTGGGAAGATGCTTAGTTATCTCCCACCCTCCTCACCACTCAGGGGATTTGGGATGGGTGATATAGATACTTCAAGCAAAGATGGGGATCCAAGATTAATGATTAATGGGAATTTAAGGATGGAACAAAGTGATGGAAAGTCCTCCCTAATGATGATTTACCACTAGAATAATCTTAGGATATTTATAACCTTAACCTAACATTAAGACATGTCCACATCCCCTCCATTCAGAAGGAACATCACTTTATTTTGTGGGTGGAAGATAATGGCTCCTACTTGGTGGCCTTAGGTCATGCTACTAACCTCAATTTGTAAAGTGAATGGAGTCTCTAGAAAATCTTTTAGGTAAAACATCTGACTCCCAAAGTTAATTTATTTTTTAAGCTTGTGGCACAAAATAAAATTTTGATAGTGGACAATCTGGACAAAAAGGGGTTGATTATCCCAAATAGTTACCCAATTTTTCAAAGTGTAGAAGATTATGTTCACCATCTTTTCCTTGAATTCCCCTTCAGCTTGACTCTATTTAATTGGTTTCTAAATCATCTTAACCTGGTCTGAGTTAAATAAAATAATGTCTTAGACCTCATTTTCTAATGGAATTCCCCTGGGAATCTCCTTTCCCTCATCTTCCTTTGGCATCTTACCCTACCCCATTGGTTCTGGTGTTTATGGAAAATTCATATCGATGGTCTCTTCCTCAACAAAAGATGCCAACCAAAAGGAGTCTTCCCCCACCTCTACCAGACCATTTCAAAAAATTGGAAAGCTTCCCCCCCACCCCAAAGACAAATATCCCACCCTTCCCTTAGCCTTGTTTATCCTACAAAACTAGGACATTACATAGGTATTATGTTCTACCTAAAATATTTAATCCACAAGCACACTAAATGGAAGGCTCCTCCAGAAGGCTAGGTGAAACTAAACTTTGATGGATCCTCCAAGGGAAACCCATATCTTGTAGGGGGAGGAGAAGTTATAAGGAATTATAAAGTAGAGATGTTGGCTACATATGCAAGTCCCATGGGAACCCAAACAAACCACCTAGCAGAGGCTAAGGCATCCCTTTAGGGTTTACAGTTGGCATCAAACATCAACCATAATAAGATCATTATGGAGGGATATTTGTTGAATAATCTAAACACCTTGGAGGGGAAAACAACACCATCCCACACCATCAAGGACATCATTTATGACACCAAGCATCTCTTAAAGGTCATGTCTCATTTTCAACTTATACACACCTATAAAGAAGGAAATGGGGTGGCCAACCTCCTCACTATCATTGGAGTTGAAAACCATCTTTTAATTAACTATCATGATGAAATCATCATCCCTACTAACATCCTTAATGCCATATAAGCTGAAGGTACCTATGTGAGTTTAAAACATCATTTCTTTGCACATGTATAACCTCATCTTGAAGGGATGGATATTAATTAGGTTGATCCTTAATTATTCTAAAAGGAGGGGACTTAATTATTCTAATGAGCCTTCGATGGGATTTCCAAACTATTCTTGATTTTTTTGAATTCACCCCATCCAAAAAAATTCATTATACCTACTTCAACTTTGCACACATAGTCTCCATGGGTGGTGACAGGGATAGATTGGAACCCATTTCCTATAAGGATGCCTGTGAACATAATTTTTTTGGAAAAAGATAAAAAGGAGGGGACTCATTGAGTTCATGGAGAAAGTCATGAAGCACAATGTTGAGATTACCCATAATTTCATTATGGCTAGGAATAAGTAAAAAGTGACCATCCACGAAATCACAATCAATGTTTTAGAGGATTTTATTGATGAAGCAACTGGTATGTCATGTGTAGGAACCAAGACATTTAAAGATTAATATAAAAAACAAGAGTCACTAAAACATTTTTTAATATGAATGATTTTGTGTCAACAGATAAAAAAGGCTTTCCATGGGTTGATCTCCTGCACTACTGACCTGACATTTTCATTCAAATCATGCATTACATGATGTTTGAAGGTAAATATACTCTTATATTTTCCTACCACTTTCTATTTCTTAATCATTTTATTAGTTAAAAAATTAGTCTACCTTACTTTCTTTTAAATTCCCTTAAGAGTACCATCTTATTGTATCAAGTGAATGACACCAATCCCATCCTCAACCAAGGTTTGGTTCTCCTTCTGATCAATCATGGACAAGCCCTTTATAGCTGGGAGGTTCCCCCTAGGGGTTCCTTCTCTGGGGAGGACTCCTAGGAGAAATCTTAGATGGATGATCCCATCAAGGGATCTCACCAGCCCTCTAATCACACCCACCAAGACCTCTTATCAAAGTCCCCGTGATAACCTCCCCCTTAAGTTGTTTATCCCAAAATTGAAATCTATCTCACTCGAAGTGGGTACTCCAATGAAGATAGCCTAGAAAGGGAAATTCATCATGACTAATGATATGGAAAGGAACAAATTGAAGTTATAAATATTTAATTCCAAGGTTCAATAAGAAAGAATGGGTCTTGCCAAACTCATTCAGGACTAGAACTATTTACATAGATAGGTTAAAGCCATAGTTCAAGCTTTTATTCAATCTACCTAGCATACTTAATCCCCTACCATTCAAACACCAAATTTTTTAAGATCCCCCCCCCCTCAAGGCTCCCCCAAGGGTGTATTCCCTAAGAAATTATCCATACAGGTTAAAGGGGAAAAGCATCCTTATATGATCTTCCTTGGTGAAGTTGTTGAAGGCCCCAGGAATTGTACTTGGGCAAAGGTGTCTAAGGAAACATAGATAATTCTAGCAAAGGACCCTAAAGATGCTGAAGACCCTCAAGAGGGACTTTCCTCCTAAATCATTTATGGTATACTTTTTTTATCTCATTATAATATTATATTTTTTTTAATTTCTGGCTCCTCAGTCCTATTTATGTCATGTTAATACTTTTGTATTACATTCTGGTGGTTCCAAGTCCCTATAAAACCTAGGTTTTACCTTATCAAATAAAAATCCTATATGAAGGGGTAAGTAACAAGAAATACCCTTTTCTTTGTGACCAATACTTGATAAACCATTGCATCAAAGATCCAAAATGGATTCCATGGAATCCTCATCTATTACACACCATATTCAACTATCCATAACACATACACATGTTCCTATTACCTATTTCACATAAATAATAGATTGGTCAATGTTGCTTCCATGAACCCCTACTCTTATTATTTTTTCATGGCCATGGAATCCTATTTTAAATATGTATAGCATTACATATTTTATAGTGATAGGAATTACACCTATACATGATCCTTGGTAGTACCACTAGTTTATTACACTAGGTTCCTAGTGGGGAGATACCTATGAGCATCCATTGGATGAGATCATAGGATAGTATTTTTCTTTCACATATTCCAAAAATACCAAAAAATACAAAAAATTCAAAAATCTAAAAATATTTTCAGCATTTACACGTTCTATTATCTCCTTGCCATCTATGTTATTAGTTCCATGTTAGTGGATAACATATCATTTATTTCTATATACACATGTTTCATGCATATTTTGAGTGTGATATAGGCATACATAGATACATGATCTATGCACTTTCAGATTTTGGGATTTCCCTCTACTCATGTCATATGGACATTAGGGGCATCCGCTTATTTGATCATAATACATCCAAGTTATATCATTATATGGTCACTTTACATTATCATGTTTGAGATTATGTACTACACATGCCTTTATCCATGCTTATATATTTTATAGTTTACTTGATATGTTATGTAATTATCATTTTTTTAACACATATATCTAGGGACAAGTATGATTTGTTTATGCTATTTACTTATACTTTTCCTTTTTGTACTACCTTGAGTATCTTGATTTGCTTGTTTGAAAATTTGAATATATTCCATTTTTTATGGTCCCCATGCTTTTGTTTACCTTTTTCAAATTTGAATATGTCATTATTTTTTGTATGTGGATATTTTAATATGTCATTTTTTATTTTATATACATTTGGTTGAGTCATGTCCCTTCTAATGTGTAGCATTTGAACATGCCTCTTGTTTGAGGTCTTCTTAGACCATTGTATTTTGATTTTCAATGTTGTTGTGTATGTGATTGATTGATTCATAAGATTTAATTGTTACTATATATACATTTCCATGACTCACTTCATGCATATTAGGATTTTAGGTGATCACATTTTCCATGATTTACTTAATGATATATCTACCTAGACATGTTTCTTTTATATGTTACATGATACATTCATAGTTTACATGGTTATCTTATCCTTTTGAGGTAAGGTAACTACCATTTTATACTTCCCCTCACCTCAAAGGGTGGAGGAGGAAATATTAGTGGGAGAATGAAAAAGATGAATGGATTCCACATTCTTCATAGATTTAGATATACAATGGGGGCATGTTATCAAAACATGTTCTCCACACTTACACCAATTCATAAATTCAGCTATATAGTCGGGGCATGTTATGAAAACATGTTTTCCACACACTAGTTCTAACTTTCAGGTTATAGTGGGGGCATGTTTTGAAAACATGTTATCCACACATACACATATTTCAAATTGGCCAAATTGCATAGTTATATGATTCAAATACATATTTATGGCAAAATTCTATAAATTAGTACCATTTTTATATATTATTTCAGCATAAGATGTATCTACGGTGTATATATTATGAAAATAACACCTAAATTTGGAGAAATAAAATCAACTTGTAGATTTTAAATACTTATATGGAATGTCATCACCCACTAGGTTAAAATTTTACAAGTTATATTGAACCATTCTACTACAGTAGTTGGTTCACTTTTGGTATGATTGATATGATTAAATCACTCAATCTTGCCAAATATATAGGTTGGACTTGATTACATCATCCAACCTCACTAGTTTTATAGTGTGAGTTGACTTGGTTCACTTACACTAAGTTATAAGTATGATTAGGTTACATGGTTGAGTTAATCTCAATTGTCGAGTGGTAACTCACCTTTTATTTAAAATTAGGGGCATGTATCCTCCAATATTTCCTTATATACTTAGATATATGCACTTTCCAAATTTTATATTTGTCTTAATCACAACTCTAATTATTTATAATGATACATCTCTTCAAATTAAATTTCTAAAAAGGCAAGACAGTTGAATCGACACACATTTGTACTCTTAAACCTTCCTCTCTTTCAATTTCATATTATATACATTAGTTATATACTATCACATTATCTTGGTTGCAGGTTTGTCACTTAAAAAGAACTCAAGTTGGACTCAAGGTAAGGTGTGTTATACACACCTAGTTATGCATTTATTTTCATTTAAACTAGCAATTTGATTACTAAGTTAAAAGGGGGGTAAATGTAGACACTATTTCTAAATTATATAACACCTAATTATTGTACACTTAGAAAATACATACCATGGATGTACCTTCAGCTTCTAGACCTTTCTTGTTATATAAAGGCTCACATATGCTATCTCTTTGTGCTTGTTGATTATTTCTTAGTTTGACCAATGTCATTATTATGACTCAAACCTTATATCTTTCCTAGAATGCTATAAACATTTTTATCATCTATCTTTACAAGTTTTGGACTTATGCCTATTTTCTACTTGCTTAGAACTTACATCCTAGTCAGATGCCTATGTCAACATAAGTGTCCTACCCTAATGCAATTGTCTAGTTCCTTAAATTCATTTAATTTATAAATGTAACTTATACCTATAGTTGGCATAAGGCTTTAATATGAGATATTATCCAAAGAGATTAGTATAAATACAAGATAAGCCCTCTTCATTCCTAACCTAGAAACTTATTACCTACTCAAGTGAGTAAATCTTCCCTATCTTCTCCTATTTCCATATTATTCATAGGAAAAACACATCTATAGGTTTGAATTACTAAAAGATAATTCCATGAGCCACATTTTCCAAGTTACAAAATAGGTTACTCTATGTACCTGCTTATCACACATTGTATAATACATACATAATCCAACACATAAGGTAGAACAAAATAAATATGAGGCCCTCTTCAGAGTAATGGCTATGTAAGAAGAATTAATTGACATAGGGGACTTTGGCGTAGCTAGACACCATGTGCCCATTAACCCATTTTTCCTACAACCAATATGAAGATGAATAACTAATATTTTATTATTTGATAAGGAATGGTAGTCTATTACCCATATATAATTGTACGAGAGTGAAGGTGACATAGAACCTATAATTATCCATGTGATCACATCTAGTTTCAATAGGTATTCTATACTAGGCACTTGCATCTATGTTATAAAGAAGCATTGATTCAACCATCGTATGTCAACATATGTGTTCTTAGCTACAGAGGTATAATTTATAGAATCAAGTGACTGATCTAAAATAAAAATTTAACCTAATTTCTTCTTGTTCTAGATATAAATTTGAATTAGTATTAAAAATAGCTAAATATCTTATTTTTGATATCTAACATAACTGTACTTTTTATTTTTAGCATATCTCAACATAATACATTTAGTATATGTTTGTCTAAGTTTTACAATTAATTATCCTACTTTAGAGATAGTCTACCATCCTTGTGCCCTAGGCTACCTTTACTCTTTTAACCCTATATTCCCTAATATATATTTTAGGGTTAAAAATAATAAAAAACCTAATTTTCTATCAATCTGGAAAGATCATAAGCATTTAGTAAGATATATAGGTATCCCAATTTCACTCTCTCCTTGAAAATAAATGTGGGATTGGCTACTTATGAAGCTCAATAATAGGCTTAGGAAATTGAATGGTCAAATTCTCTCCTTGCCTGGTAGAATTCATGTTTGTCATAAAATTATTTCTTCCTACAACATGTATTATTATTCTTATTAGCTCTTCAACAAGTTTCAATTTAACAAGCTTCATAAGATCTTTAGTAAATTATTTTGCTCTGATGATAAGGGTAATAGGAAAATTCATGTTATTGCATGGGATATTTGTTAAAAACCTAAATTTATAGGTGGATTGTGTCTTAAGGATTTAAGAATCCAAGGTATCATCATGGATGTCAAGTGGATCATTATATTCCTTCAAAGTAATGAGCCTTGTAAAATCCTAATTAGGAAATATATTGTGAGGGGATTCCAAAAAGGTAAGTACTAATGGCATGGTTTACGAATTTATGATATTTTGGTTGTGTTTTTATTTTTTAAAGTGGTTGTCTCTATTATTTTCTAATTAATATGTAAATATTGGGAAAGCATCAAACATCTGTTAGTGGAGAAATCTAATTTTAGTGGGTGGGGTTTAAGGTGTTAGGGGTAGATATCTCTTTAGTGTAACCTTAAAGTAAAAAATATCCCTTAGACTTGACTAGGGATTTTTATGCTCATGTTTGGTATTATAAGGGACTAAAAAATTTTAGTGATATTTTCTATTAGGGCAGATGGGCCTCATGGATTGAGATTTACTATAAATTTTAGACTCCTTCCACACAAAGAAGAGCCTACACACTAGTTAAATAATAACACCAATGCTATTTGCATTTTGGATGGCAAGGAAGAGTTTTGGGAGAGCATCAAATGTTTGAATGGCCCTCCCCTTGAGGTTTACTACTAAAATTTTATACTATAATCTCTTTCACTAAAAGTATCTACCTTAGGCTTAAGAACAAATGGGTTGTGTTTTACTCATTTTAAAGATGGAATTACATATTTTATTACATTTTATACACAATTTTGGAACCTAAAATTCTTATTTTTCTATGGTTATTTTTTCAAAATAAGCTTTGTTTTAGTGAGGCCTTAGCTAGAACTAGTTTTGGTAATCTATGTTATTATTTATGTGGGGAGGGTGGAAAGTATTGATCATATTTTTTTACTTATCCTTTTGTTGATTGTGTTTGGAAAAATTATTTAAATTTTTGGTCTACATTTTTATCGTGTGATATCAATTGGTTCAATGTGGATTTTGACTATGTTTTTCATAAAAAGAAATGTGTTTTATTTTTTTCAAATATTTTGGTTGGTTTTTTAACAGAGACTTTGTGGTTATTTGGAAGTAAATAAATTTGGATGATTTTAATTTTATGGGTAGGGTAATTACTAAATTATCAATATGAGTTATCAAGAGACTTTTCTCTATGCAAATTTATCTTTAGCTGAATGTGTCATAGGCTGAGATGGAGAAATTTATAAAGACTGGAATGATGAAGATAACATCTAACATTCTCATAGACACAAGTGGATTTCATAGAATGAGCCCTCCACAAAACCAAAGAACCCTTCATAGATATGAAACTAATGTAAACATCTCATAATATGAATGTGACAATATTAAGGATGCCAATTTTGAGTAGGTGATTGATCTTAACCCTGAGTTAGTAGGTTGTTATTTCTTATATTAGGATAGTAAGGATAAATTTGATGTAAATAATGATAAATTGATCATTGTTATTAATTATTATCTTTAAAATTTATAACATCAACAATAAAATAAATATGTAATTGAGGGTAAAGACAATGCTTCATTTTCTACTAGTAACTCTTCACATGCATCTGTGACAACTAGAGGACCTCTTGCTAAGGGATATCACCCGAATGTGTTTCAAAATGGTATTGAACAACTTAAATCAATGTGAGAAATATCATTTATAAACTTATAAAATTTATTGAGAGTAGAAGAAAAATAGACATGGACATAATTTTGTAGCATATTCAAGAGGGTAGGATTAACCACCTACTTTCACAGGTGAAATATGATGGCCAACAAGTTTTTGGGACTGAAAAGAGACTTGACGTTTTGATTAAGATCTTGAATATTGTGTAGAGGGAGTTAAACTATTTGAGAAAGGGCTTAGTAATAATTTTCATGATAGTTTTTTGAATGGTGGTGTTGATGTTTCATAGATGTGACTTCTTGTTTGATTGTAGTTTCCTTTGGGACCTATTTTGGACTTTGTCTCTATTAATCTTGTTTTATGTTTTATTTTTGGGTGTCTTTTTTTTACATTTTAAGTGTGATGTAATATTGGTCTAAATTTGATACTTATTGTTGGGCACGTCATTTCCCACATATGATTTTATTTCTCTTTTGTTCATCCTCTATATGTTTTGAATTTTTTTCACACTCTTGAAATATTAAAATATAGTATTTTAATGTAATTAAATCTTATTTATCCAATTCTCCTATTATGATGTCTTTCATTCTAGATATTTTTTTCTCTCTATATTTATGTTATAGAACATGCTTTGAGAAATTTTATTATACAAAATGATGATAACAAGGAAATAACAATTCATTATGTTATTATAACCTTGGTAGATTATTATATGGATTACAACTCAATGAAAAATTTATTTTTGGTTATAGTGTTTGAAACTTAGAAACTTATATATTTCACATTGAAAAAATAAACACACGTGATTGTTTAATTTATTATTTTAAAATATATGATGTTTAAACATTATTTATTAGAAATAATGGTGAAATGGGTTATTTTAATAATGTAATTTAATGTCAATTTTTTTTCACATAAATCAATAAAAGACAATGAGGCAGAAAAATAGGCTAAACTTGCAAAGGCCATAACTTTTGATCCATAGCTCTATTTGAGCTCTTCCATGTGCTAAAATAATTGTCTTAAAAATTTTGTTACTTCCCTAAGCTGCACTTTCCACTTATTATTATTTTTTATATTTTTTGGAGGCCATACGTGATCATTTACAGGTCTAAAATTACCATTTAATGATTTTTTCAAGAATTTTCTATTTTTAGAATTTGTATATTTTTAAGACCAAAAGTCAAATCAAGTTGAATCTCATCCCATATGCTAATTTTAGTGTTTATAATATTCTAGGATATTTTTAGAGTTGTGCACATTTACATGCAAAACTTACTAAAAATAACATCTGCTAAGAAATAATTTTTTTTTAAGGGTGAGGATAGAGCTGAATTGGTGTGAAGGTGAGTCATGAGGCATAGTGTTAGGTTAATGATCTTAGTGATATGCATCACTAGTTTGATTCACCCTAGCTTACCCCAAGACCTTTTATCTTGGATATGGAGTGGATTTGGTTGAGGGCTTTGGGTTCATCTCATATAGGTCCTAAGGTCGATTCTCACTACCTATAATTAACTGGCACATGTGGATTTCGAGTGGCCTTGTAGGTCATAGGAGGATGAGTCTCACCTATATCACGTCTTCTTCTCCACAAAACTTGATATCAAAATTAAGTATGAGGTAACGAGGGATACAGTTGCTAGGATAGTCACGGAAACACCTCTCAGTCAACAAAAAAAATTGAAGTTTTTTTTTTAGATTTTAGTTTAGTTTTTTTTTTTTTTTTTTGCATGTAAAATATAATTCTAAGTTGAGTATTATTTAATCATGGTTTGGGCTTGTAATTATTTAAATTCATTCAATATCAATCAATTATAAGTATTTTTTTAGATCTTGGCCTATTGGTAATTTTATTGTCTTGATAGTTTTTGAGTTCATTATCTGGTATCAGAGCAAGTTCAAATATTAGAGGAGTAAGACATGGCAAGAGGACAAGGAGTTATTCAAAAAATGAATCAGACTATACAAGAGCTATAAAGGCAAGTGAAATAATTAACTAAATTTATCACCAATTAGAGAAGAAGAAAAGGTGGTGACGAGGGGGACACAAATCATGATGAATAAGTTCAGTAAGAAGAATAATAGTAAGAGCAACCAAAATCAACATAAGAGAGGATGGTTTGAGATTTATAAGGAATAAATGAAGGAATCAAGGTTGATTTTCCAGATTATGGAGTTAGTTTAAAACTAGAGGATTTTATAGGTTATACGAATAGCATGGAAAAGTTATTTGAGTGGAAGACTATGAGAGAAGATAAGAAGGTAAAGTTTGCATGCATGAAATTGAAAGGTAATGCAATGATTTGATGGGATCACCTGTAGAAAGAGAGACAAAGGAAAGGTAAAGAATATTAATTTGTGGAAAGAGATGGAGAAGAAGTTGAGGGAGAAATTTCTTCTTGTGGATTATGCACAAACCCTATACAAAAGATTTCAAAATATGAGGCAAATAAATCATAGTATACAACAATATACAGATGATTTTTATAATCTTTCTATATGAGTAGAGCATGATGAAACTAAAGATAAGATGGATGCCAGGTATTTAAATGGTTTGAAATTTACTATTCAAGATGAATTAAGCATGCATAGAATACTTTTCATGGAGGAAGTTTATCAATTAGATTTGAAGGTAGAAGAAAAATAAAATAGATATATTTTCAAAAGAACATCTCTTGGTCCAAGAAGAGGTGAATCCCCTCCAAATAGGGGAGGAGGTGGGTTTAGTACCACTAGAGGTGGGTCTAATAAAAATATCGATGAATAATCACATGGTACAAAAAGGTAAGATGACAATAGGTAAGGGTTTCAATAACAATAAAGAGGAAGAGGGTTTGAAATTTAATATTTAAGATGAATTAACCCTGAATAGAATACTTTGCATAGAGGAGGTTTATCAATTATCTTTGAAGGCAGAAGAAAAACAAAATAGATAGATTTTTAGAATAACATCTCTTGGTCTAAGAAGAGGTGAATCCCCTCTAAATAGGGGATGAGGTGGGTTTAGTACCACCAGAGGTGGGTCTAATAAAAATAGAGGTGAATAATCACATGGTACAAAAAGGCAAGATGATAATAAGTAAGGGTTTCAATACCAACAAAGAGGAAGAGGGTTTCATAGAGAATGAAGTTATGATGGTGATAGAGGATAGTTTCTGAATCAACACAAATCTTATGTTCATTATATATGTAGATAAGAAGGACATAAATCATTTAATTTTCCACACTATTAAGATCAAGAAAGGAGGCAAAAAGATCACCCAAGAGTGAATTTAGTTGAGGCTGAGATAGAAGAGAAAAATATTGAAGTTTCACCTGCAGATGTTGGAGAGAATCTCATGATGAGAAGAAAAATGATCACTCCAAGGAAGGAACAAGTGCAAAATAAATAAGGTGGTGATACATGGCTATGATCAAATATTTTTTAAACAAGATATACTTTGATTAGAAGTGTATTCAAAGTAATTATATATGGTGGTAGTTGTGAAAATATGGTTTCTAAAGAAATGATAGAGAAATTAAATTTGAAATGTGAAAACCATCCTAATCCTTATCAGATTTCATGGTTTAAGAAATGGAATGAAGTTACAGTAGATAAAAGGTGCTTAGTCAAGTTTTCTATAGGAAAAACTTGTAATGATGAAATATGGTGTGATGTTATTCTGATGGATTCATGCCATTTGTTATTGGGAAGACCATGACAATTTTATAGGAAAGTAATTCATGATGGAGCAAAGAACACATACACTTTTTGAAAATTTGGTACAAAGGTAGTTTTGTTACCTCTTAAGGAGGAAGAGAAGACATAAAGCATTATCTCTATTAAAGAATTTATCTGAGATATGAAGGTAGTAGGTTGTTGTTATGTATTGGTAGCAAAGAATGAAGAAACATAAATGATATAAATGCCAACAAAAGCAAAAAGAGTGTTGAAATAATATGTATATTTTATGTTTGATGAGTTACCAGATGGTTTACCATTGAAGAGAGATATTCAGCATCACATTGATTTGATTCCAAGTTCATCTCTACCCAATCAAGTAGCTTATAAGATGAGTCCAAGAGAACATGCATAATTAAATAAACATGTTACTAAATTGTTAAGAAAGAATATGATAAGGGAGATTATGAGTCCATGTGCAACACTAGTGTTACTAACTCTAAAGAAAGATGGAGGATGGATAATAGAGCAATTAATAAATTATAATCAAGTGTAGATTTCCTATACCTTGTTTAGATGATATGAGGGATGTGCTTGTAGGAGCAAAATATTTTACCAAGATTTATCTAAGGAGTGGTTATTATCAAATTCAAATTCATGAATGAGATGAGTGGAAAATTGCATTCAACACTAGGGATGGCTTATATGAGTGGATGGTGATGCCCTTCGGGTTATCTAATGCACCTAGCACATTTATGAGGGTGATGAATACAATTCTATGTTAATATATTGGCAAGTTTTTGGTTATTTATTTTTATGATATTTTGATATTCAGTAAGACTAAAGAACACTTACAACATTTGAGAATGGTACTAGATTTGTTAAGAAGGGAAAAGTTGTATATAAATTTGAAGAAGTATAGGTTTATGCAAAATAGTTTGGTATTTTTGGTATTTTTAGTTTTAATAGATGGTGTCAGAATGGGTGAATAAAATTTAAAGGCAATTGTTGAGTGGGCAATTCCAAAAATCATTACAACGGTAAGAAGTTTCCATGGTTTAGAAACTTTTTATAGAAAATTTATTAAAAAAATTAGTAGTATTGTAGCACCAATAATAGATTGCATGAGAGGGAAGGAATTTACATGAACTAGAGTAGCCATAGAAAGTTTTGAATTTTTGAAGAAGAAAATTATAGAAAGGCCAATTTTAGCATTACCATATTTAAACAAAGTGTTTGAGGTTGATTTTGATGCTTCATTTGTGGGAATTGGTGTTATGTTGAGTCAAAAAGGAAAGCCAATAACATACTTCAGTGAGATTGAATGAGGTAATAATAAAGTATTCTACTTATGATGTTGAAATTTATGCAATTGTAAAATCATTAAGACATTGGAGGCATTACCTGATGCCTAAGGAGTTTATCATATTTATAGATCATAAGGCTTTGAAGTATGTGAATACACAAAAAAAGTTGAATAGTAGGCATGAAAAGGGGGTTTCTTTCTTGCAAGGGTATACTTTTGTGTTGAAACATAAATTAGAAAAATAGAATCAGGTCACTGATGCATTGAGTAGGAGAGTGGCATTATTAACTACTATGGTGAGTGAAGTAGTTGGATTTGAAGATATCAAAGAATTATATGATACTTATCGATATTTTGGCAAGGTAGTTGAGCAGTGTAGGAATACATAAATAGGTGGGATAGATAATATTCATGATGAGTATCTTATAAAATAAGGTTATTTGTTCAAAGGGAAGCAATTTTGCATTTCAGTTGAGTCTCTACGAGACAATATAATAAGAGAATTACATAGTGGTGGTTTGGTTGGACATTTTGGTAGGACAAAGACAATAGATTTGGTGGAGGAAAATTATTTTTGGCAAAAGATGAAGAGATATGTGACAAGGTATGTTTCTAGGTGCAAGATATGTCAGGTGGCTAAAGGACATACACAAAATAATAGATTATACATGCCATTACCAGTTCCAAGAGGACTATGGATAGATTTGAGTATGGATTTTGTGTTAGGATTATCAAACACATGGAGAGATAATGATTCAATTTTTATTGTTGTAGATAGATTTTTTAAAATGGCTCATTTCATTTCATGTAAGAAAACCAATGATTCCACTAGAGTTTCATAATTATTTTTTAAAGATATTGTGAGATTGCATAGTGTTCCAGAAACTATTACTTCAGATAAGGACATGAAATTTCTAAGTCATTTTTAGAGGACTTTATGGAAGAAGATGGGTACTAAGATACAATTCAATAGTGCATATCACCCACAAATAGATGGATAGACTAAATTTGTGAATAGGATCTTGATAAATTTGTTGAGATGCATAGTGGGAGACAAGCCCAAGCAATAAGACTTGGTTTTACCACAAGCTGAGTTTTTATATAACAGTTCAATGAATAGATCAATAGTAAAACCACCATTTTAAATTGTTTATGGGAGAAATCGTATGGGTATTTTAGATTTGGTATAATTATCAATTATAGATCAAATTGGTGATGATGTAGAAGTATTTGTAGAGAATATGCAATAGTTATAATAAGGAGTAAGAAGAAATTTGTAGGAAAGTAATGAAAAATATAAAGTACTATCAAATATTAGAAAAACACCCAAGGTATTTGAATAAGGATAGTTGTTAATGGTTTACTTTAGGAAATAAATATTTCTAAAAGGCACATACAACAAGTTGAATTACAAGAAAATTAGTTCATGTAGAATTGTTAAGAAAATCAATGACAATTCTTATGAGGTGACTTTACCATAGAATTTTGATATATCTCTAGTATTTAATGTTTTAGATTTATATCAATTCCATGGAGAAGATGGTAAAGGTGACGAAGATGAATAAGTAAATTGGAAGCAACAATTTCCAAAGAAGAAGAAGGAAACGATAGTGTAGGTTTTGGATATGAAGATCGTGAGCACAAGGAAAAGGAATTATAATAGGTATTTGGTACAGTGGGAAGGATTGTAGAAATAAGACAAAACTTATATTATATAATGGGAACTAAAGAATATCGACAAATAAAAATGGTAACAGTACAATCAAGTTAACTCACAAGCGCTGATTTGTTTTAAACCAAAGGAGAATGATTATTTGAACATGGTTTGGGTTTTTAATTATTTCAAGTCATTCAATACGAATCAATTCTAAGTATTGTTTCAAATCTTGAACTATTGGTAATTTTATTGTCTTGATAGTTTTTGGGTTCATTAGATAACATATTTTATATTATTTAGTGGAGGATCCTTTATTAGATCATTTACCTTTATATGATACTTCTCTTAATGAAATTTTAATTAATATTGATGATAATAAGACATGTAATATGTAAATTGATGGTTTTAAGTTTACTTCAAATATATTATCAATAATTATACTTATCATTCCTCAAGTTGAGACTATGCCATTAAAATATGGATTACTTCTTTGTTTTACTATAAATATCACTAAATATGAGACACTTATTTTGAGATGGCATGCAACACGTGCATTGATACAAAACCCAGTGTTGCAAAGGCCATAATGTTTTATATAATAACCTATTTGAACCTTTTTTTAATGTAAAACTTAAATATTTATATGTATATGTAAGCCATGCTATCCACTTAGAAACCATTTTTAAAAAAATGGGGCCAAAATTGAGAAAACAAAATATGCATTTTAATTTGTTTTTTCTTGGTATTTTTAGAAAATTTTGAATCTTATATCTTTTGTACCCATATGTAAAATTGAGTTGAAACACACCCTTTGGATTTATTAGGCATGTATAAAATAAGGGATAATTATTCATCCCATGTGACATTACATTAAAAAGTTACTAAAAATATCAACTACTAAAAATGGTAAGTTCAATTAATTATTTTATTCAATTTTTAGTTGTGTATGGTAATTTTATATTCTAATTGTGTTTTATTTAAGACACGTGTTTATTTAAATAATAATTAATAATTATTTTATAATTTTTTCTTCTACTCAAAAATTGTATGTGTATGTTTTGGCTTTATTGTATTTTTAAATTCATCAACTGGTATAAGAGCTAAGTTTAACTCTATTCAAGATAATGTTTTATGTGAATTATTATTGAGTTTTGAATTATATTATGGATAAAACTATATTTTGAAGAACACGTTTAAGAAAAATGGGGCCAAAATTGAGACAAAAAAAACATGCATTTTAATTTATTTTTTTGGTATTTTTATAAATATTTGAATTTTATATTTTTTTATCCATATGTGAAATTGAGTTATAACACACCCCTTAGATTTACTAGGATTGGATAAAATAATGGATAATTATTCATCCCATGTGATATTGCATTAAAAAGTTACTAAAAATATCAACTACTAAATATGATAAGTTCAATTAATTATTTTATTAGATTTTTAGTTGTACATGGAAACTCTATATTCTAGTTATGTTTTATTTAAACACACATGTATTTATTTAAATAAAAATGAATAATTGTAATATATTTTTTTCTTTTTCTATAAATATATATGTATGAGAGAGAGAGAGAGAGAGAGAGAGAGAGAGAGAGAGAGAGAGAGAGAGAGAGAGAGAGAGAGAGAGAGAGAGAGAGAGAGAGAGAGAGTGCATTCATGCATACGTGCATTGCCTTTATTGTATTTTTAGATTCATCAACTGGTATAAGAGCTAAGTTTATATATACCTATAAAATTCAAGATAATGTTTTGTGTGAATTATTATTGATTTTTTAATTATATTATGGATAAACAAATATTTTTTTAAGAACAAGTTGAAGAAAAATGGGACAAAAATTGAAACAAAAAAACATGCATTTTAATTTATGTTTTTAATATTTTTATAGATATTGTAATTTTATATTTTTGTACCCATATGTGAAATTAAGTTGAAATACACCCTTCATATTTATTGGGCTTGTATAAAATAAGGGATAACTATTCATCCCATGTGAGATTGCATTAAAAAGTTACTAAAAATGGTAAGTTTAATTAGTTATTTTATTAAATTTTTAGTTGTGCATGGCTACTTTATATTCTAGTTGTGTTTTATTTAAAGACGCATGTATTTATATAAATAATAATGAATAGTTATACTAGCATTTGTTATTCTACTCAAAAATTGTGTGTGTGTGTGTGTGTGTGTGTGTGTGTGTGTGTGTGTGTGTGTGGCTTTATTATATTTTTAGATTCATCAAATGGTATAGGAGATAAGTCTAAATCTATCTATAAAATTTAAGATACTATTTTGTGTGAATTATTATTGATTTTTCAATTATATTATGGATAAAATTATATTTTGAAGAATAAGTATAAGAAAAATGGAAAAAGGACAAGGAGGTTATGCACATATGAATAAGAATATGCAATAGAGACTAGTGGAAGATCTCACTATAATTATTATACATTAGAGACAAAGGTAAGGAGGAGATTACATAGATGAAGAAACAAAGCAAGAAGAAGAATTTTAGCAAGAGGAGGAAGAAAAATAAGAGGTACTGTTAGTTTTTTAAAAATATGGTTAGGGTGTTAGAAGGAATGAATGAATGAATAAGGTGGAAGTTTCATATTATAGGGGTAGTTTAAAACCATATGAGTTGATAGACTTGTTGAATAGTATGAAGAAGCATTTTGAATGGAAAAGTATAGAAAAGAAGAAGAAAGTAAAATTTTCATGCATAAAATTAAAGGGTCGTGCAATGATATGGTGGGATCAATTATATAAGAAATATAAACTGAGGAAAAGGAGAAGATCAAGACATAGAGTAAGATGGATAAGAAGCCGAAGGATAAATTCATCCCTAGGTATTATGCACAAATCATTTATAGAAGCCAAGGAAAAAAAATTATAGGGTACAAAACTACACAGATGAATTTTACAAGATGTTCATTTAGGTGGAGCATGATGAAATATAGAATGGATGGATATAAGGTATGCATATGGTATAAAATTTTATATTATATATGAATTCAGCATGCATAGAATTAGTAATATAGATGATCATATCTATTAACTTTGAAGGAAAAATAGAAGCAAAGTAGGAAATATATTCAGAGATTACTCGTGTTGAAGAGATGGAAGTCATATTCATTAAGGGGATGAAGTGGGTCTAATCCCATAAAATTATAATCAACATGTGGGGAGGAGAAATAATAAGATATAAAATAAAGGTTTTAAAATCAACAAAGATGAAGAGGATTTTAGAGAGGCAAAGGCTATGGTGTTTGTAGATGATGGAACTCCCCATAGAGACATTATTTTATATAGATGTGGTAAAGAAGGGCACATAACATTTGAGTGTTTAAACTATCATGCATAATTAAAAAAGGCAAAAGAATTTGTCAAGTGTGAATTTTGTTGAGTCCAAGGCAGAAGAAAAGAATCTAGAAGTTGCAATAAATGTAGGAGAGAATCTTATAATCAGAAGAATAATGATTGATCTAAGTAAAGAGTAGGCACATGATAAAGAAAGTGGTGACTCATGGCTTTGTAAAAATATATTCTAAACTAGGTGCACATTAGGAGGAAATGTAAGTGTTAATGGTTTGATTTTTTGTTTATTGTAGCTCACAAATCAACCAAAACTTGAAAAACTATGCTAGTGTAGACTAATCTTGTAGAGAAACTTATAAATCCAATCGGTTTTGTTTCCTACTCTAGTGATAATATAATGAACCTGATATGCATAACAAAAACCTATAAATGGAAAAAGTTAGAGAATGCATAAAATGAAACATTATGATGCACTAGAAGGAAGTGGGAAGATTTCCTACCTATATGAACACAATGCTACCAATATGTAAAAATGGAAATGAACACAACTTAAATAAATAAATGCAAAGATAAATATGTAATAGTAAGTTATAGCAACAAGATAAAAACCAAAGGTAGATAAACAAAAGATTAAAAAAAAATCATTATAAAAAATTATGCACAATAACATTATAATTTAAAAATAGGGACCAATATTTTATTATAAATATGAGTAGTACAGGATCAAATCTAAATTATAGAATTCAATGGACTTAAAAATCAAATTAAATTGAAATTTTGCTCAAATGAGCTCATTTATTTAGATAGAAGAGAAGAAAAGAAAAGAGAGGGAAGATAATTTAGTATTTACATGCCCATTACCAAAGTGGAGGAGAATTAAATGACAAATATCTAATTTTACCCATACTTTTCTTAGCGTAGCTTCTGTCAATCTCTACAAATTTGGTAGCTCAATAAATCCTTTCAAGCACTCACGATGCCATGTTTTTGCTTTTAATTTCAACTTTTTTTATATTATTTAAAATAAAAGAATCTTTATTTTGGTTATTTAAATGATAGTGGGGTCTTTTTATCTCTCATGTAGATTATTTATTTTTATTACAAAGGTTATAATGGGCTATCAAGTACCTTTTTTAAATATATGAGCTTATTCATGTAAATAGCAGGGTGAACCAATTGTTTAAATTTAGAAATTTAAATTGAAACCACTTACATCTAGAGAATCAAATAGATTATGCTACACTATATTAAACAAATAAATTAAACTATTAATTAATGGATTCTAATGTAAAAAAAATAGTAGTATGTAAAGTTATTATTGATGGTGGAAGTTGTGAAAATATGATTTATAAAAAAAATGGTATAGACACTAGTTCTACAATGTGAAAAGAATATTTGTCTTTACCATATTTCATGATTTAAAAAAGGAAATTAATTTACTATTAATAAGAGGTGTTTAATCATGTTTTTTAAAATTAAAAATTATAGGGATAAAATATGGTGTGATGTTATCCTAATGGATCCATGCCATGTCTTGTTGGGAATACCATGACAATATGATAGGAAAGAAATCCATGACGGAGAGGAGAGCACATATACTTTTTTTAAGGGTGGGTTTAAGATAGTTCTATTACTACTTAAGGAATAAATACAGGTAGAAAGCATATTTTTTATAAAATAATTTATCAAGGATATGAAGATGACAAGATTATGGTATGCATTAATGGAAAATAAAGAAGTGGAAGTTGTGTAATGCCAACAGATATATCAAAATTATTTGAGGAGTATGTTTATGTTGTATTTAATGAGTTTACAGATGGTTTACCACCAAAATCAATCCATGATGGAGAGAAGAGCACATATAATTTTGTTAGGGGTGGTTTTAAGATATTGTTATTACCACTTAAGGAATAAATACAAGTAGAAGCTTGCATGTTGTTCGTAAAATAATTTATCAAGGATATGAAGATGACAAGATTGTGATATGTATTAATGGAAAATAAATAAGTGGAAGTTATGAAAATGGCAACAGATATAGAAAAACTATTGGAGGAGTATGTTGATGTTGTACCTAATGAGTTTTCAGATGGTTTACCACCAAAAGCAATCCATGATGGAGAGAAGATCACATATGATTTTTGTAAGGGTGGTTTTAAGATAGTGTTATTACCTCTTAAGGAATAAATGTAGGTAGAAAGCATGTTGTTCATAAAATAATTTATCAAGGATATGAAGATGACAAGATTATGGTATGCATTAATAGAAAATAAAGAAGTGGAAGTTGTGAAAATACCAACAAATATAGAAAAATTATTGGAGGAGTATGCTGATGTTGTACCTAATTATTTTCCATATGGTTTACCACCAAAGATAAATATTTAAATTCATATTATTTTATTCCAAGATAATCTCTACCTAATCAAGCAGCTTATAGGATGATCCCAATAAAACTTGTAGATTTGGATAGGAAGGTGATTGAATTAATTAGGAAAGGTGTAATAAAGGAGAGAATGATTCCATGTGAAAATCCTATGATTATAGCTCAAAATAATGATGTAAAATGGAGGGTGTGTGTAGATAATACATAAATAAAAAACATCACCATTAAATATATATTTCCTCTACCCTGACTAATTGACATGATGGATGTGTTTGTGGGAGCTACATACTTTACTAAGACTAATTTATGGAGTGAATACTATCAAATTTGGATTTGATAAGGATATGAATGGAAGATAATATTCAAGACTTGGGATGGATTATATTAGTGGTT
Organism: Torreya grandis; assembly: GCA_037957365.1. Classification (NCBI taxonomy): domain Eukaryota; kingdom Viridiplantae; phylum Streptophyta; class Pinopsida; order Cupressales; family Taxaceae; genus Torreya; species Torreya grandis. The sequence goes on from JARHVA010003847.1 coordinate 249,937, forward strand.
AGTGATGCCATTCAAATTATCCAATGCACCTAGCACATTTGTGAGTATGATGAATACCATGTTATGAGACTATAATGGTAAATTTTTAGTATTATATTTTGATGATATTTTGATATTTAGTCAAATTAAATAATAAAACCTAGGGAATTTGAGAATGATATTACAAATATTAAGTAAGGAAAATCTCTATGAAAATTTAAAGAGGTGTATGTAAAATAGTTTAGGATTTTTGGATTTTTCCTTTCAGAATATGGTGTAAGATTGGATGAGTACAATATAAAGTAAATTCATGAGTGGTCTAGGTTAAGAAGTATATCAAAGGTAAGAAGTTTTGATGGTTTAGAAAATTGTTATAGAAAATTCATTGAAAGAATTTTAGTAGCATTATAAAGGCACACGTTTTAGCATTACCAATATTTAGTAAGGTATTGAGGTGGACTATGATGCTTCACATCTATATTTTGATGTAGTATCAATTTAAGAAGGAAGGACAAAAATATATTACAATGATAATTTAAATGTGGTAATGAATAAATGTTCTATATATGATGTTGAATTTTATGTCATTGTATAAGTACTCAAAATTGGAGTCATTACTTGGTGAATAAGGATTGTATTTTTTATAAAAATCATGGGGCCTTAAGGTAAGTGAAAACTCAAAATGAATCAAATAGCAAGCATGCAAAGTAGGTTTCTTTATTGTAGGGCCATATTTTTGTTTTGAAGCATAAATTAGGAAAGTATAATAAAATAGCATATGCTTTAAGAAAGAATATGGTATTTTTAACTACCATGGTGAGTTACGTAGTTAGAATTAAGATTTTAGAGTATCAAGGACTTATCTATTTATGATCCATATTTTGAAAATATTGTTGAACAATGTAGGAATCCATTAGAAGGCGAGACAAATACTATTCATGATGAATATCTTATGTAGGATGGCTATCTATTTAAGGGAAAATAACTCTTTGTTCTATTTAAGTATATGAGAGACAATATTATAAAAGAAACACATAGTGATGGTTTGGGTGGACACTTTGGTAAAAATAATATAATATCTATAGTGGAAGAGAAGTATTTTTGGCCAAAGATGAAAATATATGTAACAATGTATGTATTAATATGCAAGATATTTCAAGTGGCTAAAGGCCATGCAAAAACAAGGGATGTAAATATTGTATCCAATGCCAAAAGACTGTGGATAAATTTGAGAATAAATTTTGTATTGGGGATGCCAAACATACAAAGAGGTAATATTCATTTTATTTTTTAGATAGATTCTCTAATATGGTTCATTTTATTACATGTAAGAAGACCAATTATGAAAATAGAGTATCAAAACTATTTTTCAATTATGTATTTATATTGCATGTTGTTCTAAAAACTATTACTTCAGATAAGGATACTAAATTCATAAGTTATTTTTGGAGAATTCTATGAAAAAATTTGGGAAATAGAATAAAATTTAGTATTGCATACCAACCTAAAAGACATGGATAGGTAGAGGTAGTAAATAGGAGTTTGGGATTTATTTTATGTTTCATTATTATAGATAATCCCAAGCAATCGGATTTGGAATTACCATGGGCTGAGTTTGCATATTTATAACCACTAAACAGGTCAACAAAAAAGTCATCATTCAAAAAAAAATTATTTTATAAATCCTAAAAGTTTTTTATACTTATGCATTTACCAATTTAAAAGTGGGTTAGTGATGATGCAAATCCATTTGTAGATCTCATATAACAATTGCAAGATAAAATTATGAGAAATCTAAAAAAAATTAATACAAATTATAATACATCAGCTTTAATATAAAAAGAAGGCCAAAGGTTTTTTAAAAGGGGGATTTAATTATTTTGAATATGAGAAATAAATATTTCCTCAAACTTACAATAATTTGAAGTATGAGAAGATTAGTCCATTCTAAATTGTGAAGAAAATAAAGAACAATGCTTATGTCGTATGTATGCCACATAATTTTGTTATGTATCCACTATTTAATATTTTTAATTTACATAAATTTCATGTATATGATAATTAATGGGAAGAATAAGAATAAGTAGAATGAAATTAATAGGTTCCATGGAATAAGAAAGAAAATATAGCATAGATTTTAGATAAGAAGATAATGAACACTAGATATGGTATTCAAAATAAGTATTTGGTTCTCACTTTGATTTTAGAATAGGAATTTAATAAATTTGATAAGGAAAAATTGAAGAATTATGACTAGAATAAATTTTAAGACTTGAGTTTTTCAACCAAAAGATAATGGTGCTTGAGTATATCTTGTGGAGACCATAACTTTTGATTTAGGAATATGTTTGATGTCATTATTTAGTTTTACATGAAATTTCTATATTTGATTTGTATTTTATTTAAATACTCCTATGTATTTATTTAAATAATAATGAAGAATTAAAATATAATTTTATATTCCGTTCAAGAATTGTCTATGTAATTGTGAGTTTTATCTCTACTGCATTTTTAGATTCATTATGCATTGAAGGTGAAAGCTATAAAAATATATGTTTATAGTAACATGTATTTATCATACCAAATAAGTTGACTTTTTCTATGTAAATATTTTGTATAAAGTTTAGTTTCCCCATTTAACAAGTTTAGGGTTGATTATATTCCTATAAAGAATAATAGAAATGTTGATAATATTTCTGTATATTCTTATTCCATTCTTATTTATATTATATTAGATCATATTATATTAATATTAAGATATTAATAAATTTAATGTTAAGATATAAAACATATAATCCATAGATTTGTTTGCATTAGAGGGTGGCATAGAAAACTCAAAATGATATTTCAATATTTTAAAATATTTATCAAAAGAGATAATCCTTTTATATTTTTCAAGGACTGATACTAATAAGATACAAAGATATGAAATAAAATATAACACTAAATTAGACTTTTATATTTTATAAAATATTTTAATTAAAACTTATTAGATACTTTGAGTATGAAAATATTACATTTGCATGACAAGAAATTCATGATAGTGAATATAGTAAAACATTTAGTAGAAAATTCATGTCACATAATTTTATTAGAATGTTTTATTATTAAAATATAGTGTAATGTGAATATATTTAATATTTTAAGATATGTGAAAAAATGCAAGGAAAATAATCTTATGTATGCTCCTTCATAATAGGTACAACCCATAGGATCACCATGGCAATTTTATAAATTAGATTTTGATCTAAATGGAAATGTTAATATTCTATCTTTTGAAGTTCAGAATTTTATATTTATTGTAACAAAATATTTTACACAACAAGTAGAATAAATTATTATTGTCTCCACAAAAGGTGAAGATATTTTCAAGTTTCTAATAACTATTATTATCTCAAGGCTTAGTCTCTTTTTTTCTGTGAAAAGTTTTAAATTAAATTTATATTATTTAATTTGTATAACTTATATGAAAATACAAAAGTTGAAATTTTCAATAAAAATGTAATAAGCATTTATCAAAAAAATATTAAATAAATATAACCATGATTAGTATAACTAAATACAATTCACACTATAGGCTTATAAAAAATGTTATTTTTTTTAAAAAACTCTTTATTCATTAACATATATGATATAAATAATGTTTCCCTTTAAAATTGAGATTACAATCTTCAAAATATTATTAAAATATATTATTGATTATTAAAATTGTAGAAAAAATAAATTATTTCCATTAAATATATTAGAAGAAAATATAATTAGTGCCATTATAATTTTGAAATTTTATCCTAATCACCTTTAAAAGGGATTTAAAAAATCAAGACACTTAATTGTTGGTGATAATTTATTAAATGAAAACTAGAAAAAATACGAGTGTGCAAAAAAAGGAAGAGGGAATCAATCCTAATTAGCTTGGTACACAAAATTCTGGATCAAAGGCATATCATCTTCCTATACTAAAAGTTAAAAATTGAATAACTTAATAATTAATATTAATATGCATCCTAAGAGGTTTTACATATAATCCATCTTTTATACTATACCATTATGTAACAATAGGGGCATGTTTTCTTGTTGCTTTGTTTATTTCTCACCTTTTTTTTAATTTGTTGATTGATCATAATATTATAAGAATTTTGACATTTCTATTTTAAAAGTTTATTGTATTTTTATTTTTATTAGTTCTTTTAAAGTTTATTTTATTTTATATTGAACTTTTATGTTTTGATATATCTTCATTAATATTATTTACAATTATGTCATAATGAAATAACATCAAAGTGTTATTTAAATATATTTAAAATATGATTTAGAATTTTAATTATATTTATTAAATTTTTTATAAAAAATATATTTAGAAGTGTGTTTTGAATAAACACGAGATTTGGAGGTACTTAGCTCCACAAAGTTATTTCACCTTTCTCTCAGTAAAAGGGGTTATATTAGTTTTTTTTTTTTTTCATATTTCAAGATATTATATTATTGGCACTCACCCATGTATTTTCAACAAAAGATAGAATGTTTTTTAAGTTCCATGTACATAATTTATTTTTAAAATCTCAAGGCACATCACTCTCTCTCTCTCTCTCTCTCTCTCTCTCTCTCTCTCTCTCTCTCTCTCTCTCTCTCTCTCTCTCTCTCTCACACACACACACACACACACACACACACACACACACACACACACACACATTATTATGCTTTGATATATATTATCATACACATCAAAGTGATGTAAAGTAAAAATATCTATTCATAAGAATTTAGTAATCATTAAAATATATGATTGTAAGATATTTTTGTACTTATTGATTACTATTATAAATTAAATGTTATTGGCACATTTATTGACTTTCAGTAGTCTATAACCTTTCTCTTAACTCTTTCCAACTTTTATCTTATCTTTGTTATAATTTCTTTTATTTTTGAGCTCTTTTTATAGAAGATTATGATGTTATGGCGGCATGTCCATGACATTAATGATTCCTATGGGTTAGTATAGTTAGTAAAAAGATAGAAATTGATAACAGGGAATTAAGGCCAGCTCTCCATGAATCAAAATAGTAGTAAAAACTAAAACTAACCACAACATAACTTTTAATTTTTAATAAATCATTGAAAATCAAATCAAATTTAACTAGTTTGTATATTATATTACCTTCTTAAATGATTCATTATAAATCACCAAGAACTATCAATACCAATACCATTATTTCTACTTAAATTGATTGACCTATTTTTAATTTCAATTAATTTTATATAACCTTTATTTTTAAATACGCATCATCTTTAACAATATTTTTTTACTCATATATACAAATTAAGTTTTTAGTGACATAACAACACTTTCCTAAAGCAGAAATATCAAGTCAAGAGTTACGAATACTTCTAATATGCTCTTTAAGACTAGTTTGAAATTACAACCTATTTCAATTAAATAAAGTGTGCCATAAAAATAAGAAACTAAGTAAACACCCTTTTTTTTACCTTATAATCCAAAAGAACTTTATCGAAATCGAAATAATTTCAAAAAGTGTTATGTGATTTGAAGATCATTTGTATATGAAACTTCCTCACAATTCTTGCTAATATTTATGAGACTCCCTTTATGTACATGGGATGGTGATCGTAGGTACCACTAAGTCTTAATTGTTGTTTCTATGTCTTCACAAACCTTATTAATGGAAAAATATTTCAATTAACCATATTTTATACCCATTTAACATCAAGACGTCTATGAGGCGGTATTTCTCATTTCCCTTGTTTGAGGTGATCCAGGTTTGAGATCTATATTGTCCTTGTTGCAAGAGAATCAAGAAAAAAAAATTATAGCAAGGGTGATGTGTAAATATGCATGTAGATACAAATTAGTGTGATTTTTTTAATGTAAATCTTATGAAATAATGTGTTATTTAATTTTATTTGATAAAAATATCAAGGAAAGATAATTTATTATCTTCTTCTTTTTCTATAATGAATTAGATTTTTTTATTATTTTCTTATTTAAATTATATAGAAAAATATCAAATCGGTTACTCTCATAAAACCATTTTGTATTGGTGTCATCTACAAACCTATTCCATCAATTAGTTATAAGTGGATGAGATTCTAGCACTTTAGATTAAAAATGTTTCTCTCTCATTTTAATTGTTTGATACCAGCTAGCATGCTAATAAGGGTTTTAATTTAAATTCAATTATTTATAAATAGGCAAATATTATTGTTTATTATCATCTAAGAAATATCAAGGGGATATAAAATATCTATTTATTATTCATAAAAATCTATTGAGTGCTTACAATAACTCTACCAAGCAATTGTTATATCATTTATTGAAGCACACAAATTTATATTATAATGTTATTACACAACACTAGATTTACACATTATTAAAACTAATTCAATTATAAAGTTCTTTGTAATATTTTTATTGCATATGACTAACAAATATCAAGATATTTTTTCTATTCTAAGTCTCAAAATAATTTTTTTTTATAAATATTTTAAATATTGTTTCCCATCAAAAGTTTAGAGAATAAATATATTTTGCAAGTCATGATTGAAGTGGTAATGTGAAAAAATAAACCATCTTAATTCTTTAAACATTGTCATGAATACATTGATGCTCCTCTTGTTTTCATTGTGAGAACCTATATATTCTCACTAGATTTCAAAATGAAATAGATACTCCTCTAAACCTTGCATGATCACTCCTCTATATTTTTTGAATTAATTAATTAAGTTTATATTATTATTTTATACATATTAATTTATATAGTTATAATTAAATAGTTGTGTTGAAATATATTTATAATTCATCTACCATATTACAAATAAGTATTTGATGATTAAATGAGCTTAATCACTTATTGATTTATAAATAAAAAAATAAAATTTTAATAGTAAAATAAATGTATTTCCCAGAAGTTAAAAAAATGTTAAAAAGATAGATATGCCAAACCAAATTAAATTAGAGACTAGGAAATTATGCTAGGATCGTACAAATGACCTCGATAGATGTTAAAATTATATAGATAGTTCTATTTGAAGAGAATAATAAATACAAGAGAATGTGAGATTTGCATATAAATATATGGAAATATAATTTTAAATCTTAAAATTTATTACAAAAATTTAATTTAATATTATTAAATTTATATCATTCATCTATACATAAATATGTATACATAAAACATATAAAATTATAGAAAATAAATTTTTAAAAACCTTTTTTTAAATATTTAAAATCATATATAATTTAAATTTAAAAATATAATGGCCAAAATCACATATTAAATTTTTTATATAAAAAGTTTTATATTTTTACCACTTTACATAGGCACTTCCTAAAAGAGTGATGCTCCACAATAATTACCTTAACATCCTCAATGTATGATATGTTTAAAATGGGGCTTCTAAAAAGCCAACCTTGTCCCTTCAATGCTATGCTCGGTAGGAACCTCTCAATTTTTAGCTTTAATGCTTGTTTTGACTAATTAAATATATGTTTAAATGTATATGCATGTGTCAAGGTTGTCTAGTTGTGTAATCAATTATACCTTTTTTTTTAATGAAATAAAATTTATATTAATAATATAAAATTATAAAAATTACAAAATTATTTATAAAAAAGTAGGTGGTAGAGAATATGTCACATCATTAAATTAGAATAAGTTTAGGAATATGAAGTAGCTAATGAAGGTTATAAAGCAATACATTTTTGTTGGTTGAATAATATCGAGTAAATAATAAGAAAAACATTTATCAATCTTGAATATATATTAAATTACAAAAATTCATATTTATACAATGATTTTTTTGTCCCTTTTTTACGAATATCTATTCACTATGGTCAAGATCAACAATTGTCATCAGACAAACTAGAACCATTGAAAGCCTAAACTAAAATTGAGAAACATTTGAGAGTTACTCTTCATCATATTTAGAAACTTCATATTCATGTGATCTCTTGATTCCATCATCTATATCTTTATTCGCAGTTATTACTTTGATAAGTAATCTACTTCAATTATTTCTCCAATAACCTTCGTTTCCCCATCCTTCTTTGTAACATCTTTAAAATCCTAAATATTTACTTCAAAAATTTATTTATACTTAAATTTATATTTTAAAAAAAATTAATCAAATTTAATACATCTTAACTTCATAAATAAATTTTCAATAATTTCATACACACCAAGTGCTGCATACCACATCCAAATAACCTTTAACATGTAGAGTCCACATGAAATAGAGTGTAGAGTAAATCTTTAATCCACAATCATGTGGAAATTGAGATAATACAGATATATTCTGGAAATGGAATGATAAGCATCCCAGGGAAACAAAAAAGCATGTAAAATCATTCTCTCCACCCCATGTGGACCAACCCCATATACATTATAAAAACTATTAAAAATCAGGATTAAATTAAGAACAATGATATGCATCACGGAGTCTGATTTAATAAATGCAGGGAGTGCACAAAGGTCCATGATTACCTGGAAATAATTTAATGGCTTACAAATAAACAAAGACAAGCAGGAGAAGTGAAGTGGCATGGAATTATCGTTGATTTCTGATTTGAACAGCATTAAAGAGTTGACTGACCGCCTGCCTGCAAAAAAAAAACACGGAAATCCTTCCACACCCACATGATATCTTTCACATCTCTTTTCTTTATCTTTTCTTCTGCTGCTGCTCCTTTTTTGGCTCCTGCTGCTGCTACTCACCAATCGGTCTTCATCATCTTCTTTCCGTGCACGCTATTCCATCCACTTATATATATATAAACAATTTATATATCCTCCAATATATGTCCTCCAATATACAGCTTTTTCATTTATTCCTTACTCCATTGTAGTTTTGCTTATTTATTCAGGCCGAGATCTTCGCCATTTATGCCTCCTCCTCCACAACCACAGTGATTGCCTTTGTATTGATTTGAGAGCCTTGCATATGGGCTGTGTGTGATATTCCATCCTATTCGCCTCATTTTCAGCTATACTTGTTGACTTGAATCCCCAAATCATTTGCTTCCACACCCATCTTGTATATTCTGCGTATCAGCCAATCTGGATGGGGTTTTTTTAGCCTTGATTTAGTAGTTTTTGGAATCTAATCTCAACTGTCGCTACTATTTCTAGCCAAAAAAATAGCAAACAAACGGACCCAGATGGCTCTCATCCAGATGTAACAATTCCTTACTGTTTTATTCTTAATCGAGGGATTTTCTATTACTTTTTTGTGTGCTCCCTTTGCAGATCAATTCACGCTATTTTGAGCATAAACAAATTGCAGTGATGGGTATTGGAAAAAGAAAGACAGAGCCTGATTTTGATAGTAAGGATGTGGTTTTCCCGCCTTTGAAGCCCATTTTGACAGTATGCCCTCAGCTGCAGCAGGTCATTTTCAATAAGAAAAATGAAGAATGTGCCAATGAAGGTTGTGAGACACCTAAATGTGAGGAGAACAAGATACCACAATGCTTAGAATGTCCTCCTGCGCCTAGAAAGCCTAGGGCTACAGTAAAAAGGAAGCAGCCATCCGGAGATTTTTTCTTTGTTCATGCTGATTTGGATTCAGTGTTCTTTCCGTATCAGATTATCAAGCCACGGAAAAAAACTCACTGGTCTACTGCTACTACTAGAGAGTCATAGATGGAACTTGCCTCTCAGCAAAATAGAGACAATCCTCTATAGTTATTTCATTTTTATTTTCTGGTTTTTTCACGGTACTGTAAAATATATTAAGGCCATAAGAGCTGCTCAGATGAGACAATGGCGGAATATAGATTGAAGAAAGGGTTTCACTGTAGTCGATCATATCTGTGCACCAGCGGATATTTATAAGTATCCATGAAAGTTGTTTGGGTTTTTTAAATGTATGGTTTGCTTTACCAGTTTGCTTCTATGGCATATATGCATATGCAGTTTGCTGAACTTTATATATATATGAATATGATCGTTTGTGAGTCAATTGTAGAGATTGCAATGGAACTTTACAAGTTTCAAATTGTCCTTGTAAATTGTCAGGAGAAAGATCTCAACAATTTAATTGGTATTTTATTTTCTTTCCAATTTTTATTGGAAATCATATTATTATATTCTGAATAAGATTGAGCGAAAATTTATAAAATATTTAAAAATTTGGGAAAGAAATTTGTTTTTTATTCTTAAATGGTTTGGATTTTTTTGTGTTTGTCATCTTGATAAAAACTTATATTACTATTAACTTTTATTATTATTATTATTTTTCTTAATTTTTTAAATATAATAATAAATAGTGTTCTTTTGAAATCTACTGTTTAATAAAAAAATTTCCCTGAAGATGAATCTAATAAGAAGACGTTTAGACGATAAATTTATTACACAGTTGAATCTAATAAGAAGACGTTTAGACGATAAATTTATTACACAGTTGAATCTAATAAGACGTCGTTTAGACGATAAATTTATTACACAGTTGATTCATTTTTTTCCCCTTTTTATGTCTTTTTGAGGTGCACTAAAATACAAGGAATTCACGACGAAAGGAAGATTTTTTGATACAGATATTACGGATAGGCAGTTTTGGCTTAGCACGTTTTGATGGATTCCACGCACAAAACGTGCAAGGTAAGCCGTGTGTAGCGCTTTTGTATTTACTCGCCATATTCTTATGGATTGTCTTCTTATCATGCTACAGATATATCTAAATGCTGAGTCATGTAATTTGCCCTCAACAGATTCCATTTGCCTTTGAAATTTACTGTAGTGTAGAGTGTGCAGGTGAGTACGTTGCATAAATTTAAAACACGTATGATTGTGCAGGTTTTTTCATGTTTATTACAACTAAAATGATAATGTATATTATATTCATTGATGGGTCAGTGGATGAGATTTGTAAATCTGTAATATGTGATCTGTAAAGTTAATTATTAAAAGTATTTTATTATTATAATATATAATTATTATTTTTTCAGATAACATTTTATAATCCATTATTCATCAATCTCTCTCATTTACATGATAAAAACAGAATCACATAATATCATTCCAAACATTGATCAATAAACTTTCCATACAAATTTTCCAAGAACAGTTCTCTACCATATAGATTGTCATAACATTAAATCTCTCATTATGTACAATTGCCTCAAGATCACAATATATACACATTTAATGTCATCTGCATTGAAATAATAAGGAAGATAAGTGTGTAGCATTGTAAAAAGAGGCTTGATGGCCAAACTAACTATGGAGTTGAAATCATAAGGTCGAAAGTTGATGAGCACAGTTTTACTGTCTTCCTTGCAAAAATGTGGACTGTACAAAATAAAATTCATGTCAGTGCAGCTTTAAAATGACCTTAGCCAAACTGGAGAAATCGAGGTCTAGTGCTCCAGGGGTCTGGGAATAGATTTGAACCATTGGCATTGTTTTTTTATTATTATTATTATTATTATTATTATTATTATTATTATTATTATTATTATTATTATTATTATTATTTAAACTTAAATTATAATTTATATACTGGATGTTAATTAGAAATTTGATTATAATGAGTTTTCATAAATAATTAGATAAAAATAATGAAAGATTGTAATTAATTCTTATTTAAATAAATAAATTATAATTTATATATTTATAATTATTCTAAATTTAATCTTTTTTTTCTAATGTAATGTTATATGATTGATGAAGGCCAATGAGAGATCACTGATTTAAAACTGAGACATAATTTAATATTTATGATATATTTTAAGTATTTTATTGTACCTAAAAATTTGACTGCATAAGGAAAATGTCTATCAGGTGCTATTTCATTAATTTAATTAGTTATATTTAAATTTAAGTTACAAAATTGACATATACTTATTTCTATTTAAACATTTAATTGTAATTTATTTTTTCTTTCTTTTTTAAGTTGTGATAAGGTTGGTTTCTACTTTTAGTCTTGTTAAGAAGTTTGTTGGTTTTTCCTTTTTGACTATGATTTTATGCATGAGTGTTAAATTATCAGTGTTATTGATATTCTTGACCTGCACGGTTCCATAACTAATTTTCTTATAACTAAACATGTTCAGTCTTATTAATATTCTTTGAACCTATAGAAAGAAGCAGATAAGTGTAAGCCCTGAACGATTTTGATGGAAGAAATATCCCTCCTTTTGAATCTCACCTAACTGTGACATCTTCCCTAAAAATGTTTTCCAAAAAAAAACTTATTTCCAAACTATTAGTGCAGACAGAGTGATTGACATGTTTTCAATTGAATTTGTTAAACAATGAATTGGTTTGGACACTAAGCTTCTTTGAACCAGATTTTGTCTACCAAATCGAAGCCAAAGTACAAGAATATTCGTCCTCCATCTTGGGAATGGCTGAAGAATAACATATTCACAATCGATGGATCATCGAAGTACTTCATTTTATCGAGAAACAAAAATCGTGGATGGAATTCCCTTCCCAGTAATTTATATTAAATCAGGAGTTCAGAAATGAACGATGCAAGTTGAGAATATGCTGGAAATTAAGCGAAGGTGAGATTAATGTGTTTAGAAACTGGATTTGCCATTTGGTTCGGCATTGATTTCTGGAAAACGCGTTACACTATCTTCATCCTCACATGTAGTTATCAAAGAAAAGGACAGCGGGTGATTAATGATGAAGTAACTTCGATCCATTAAACGAGAAGAATATGGCAACTTTAATTCATAGTTTATTTCTTGAATGGTGATGCATAGGTCATGATCACACGAGGAATGACAGACAGAAAAAATAATTTAATATGATCGGCCTCGGAAATGGATTCAGCTCGCATCACTCCTTCTTTGTGCTTTTGGTTGCACACATCACTCTCAAAATTTACACTCTTTTATGAGCTTCAGTCTGAAACCCTAAGAGGTTTGACTTCGAAATGCCATACATCCAACCAAACAATTTGCAAACGAATAAATCAGCCCTAATTTAATCAATTCAAAAATATTTCAGAATCAGCAATAAATTACCAAAAAGAGATTTAGGATGTATTTTTGGATTATTTATAAATTCGAGGATAATCATGGAAAAAAGTGAAAATCTTGTTAGATATGTGATTATAAAGTTAAATTTTGGATTTTTTTGCAGCCTAGTTTATAGCTCATTTTTAACAAGGGGGGTTTGGGGGAGCAATGCCTCCCATTATTGTTGCAGGGGGGTCTAATGGGTGGCGACATCTTATGGAGCCTTCCTTGATGGGAGTTCGTGGGCAGCATCCCCGAAGTAAACTATCAAAGAGTCAAACCCCTGTTTTTAGGAGGAGGAATTCCATGGGATTTTATTTTTATAAGTCCTACTATTGACATTTTCCACTCTATTTTTAGGAGGAATCATAACGGTACTTTTCCAATTAGACATATTTATCCTTATGGACTTCACATGTAGTCTATGCAGTGGGTTTGCATGTAACCTATTCATCTTGAGAGGTTTTACCTAGTAAATCGTATATTTTCTCATGCATGTTGAATATTTTGTTTGTTTAATTATCTCTATAATTGCATTATGTTATTTTTACATAACTTTAGAGTGCATGGTTTCCTAACAAATATGTCCAAATAGAGAATTGAAAAAACATGAAAAGCTTGAGATGAACATAGAGAATTTTATGGAGTGCTCTCTTTTAACAAAGTGAAAACATTTTTTGGAACATCAGGGTGTTTGTGTTGAAGTGTAGATATCTAAAATTAATTTTGTGATCCTATTTGTTTGCTTTAAGACTTCAAAAAACTTGATCGCTTTTTCCAATTTTTACATAGATCTCTAAAAAACTAATTTCCTTCTCTACAACTCTAACAACTTGTCACAAATCAATAGAAAAATGGAGGATTGATTGGGAGGCCTATGTTATCCTTCCCTTATTTTCAAATCCCTAGGATAGAATGAATTTGGAAAATAACACTAGTGCAATTCAACAAGAAATTCATGAATATAAGGTCTAGTTTTGTATTAAAAAAATTGTGCCAAAATGAATATGTGGCAAAGGAAATATATGCTTCAAATCTTCTCTAAATGTTTGAATTATTCTCCTACACTTTAACAATAGATCTCTAAAATATATAATTTGCTTCTTTCTCAATCAATCTTTATCCTTTTGTGTCTTATATGTACTAATGTATTTATAGACTTCTCAACCTTACATTGTACAATCTTTTCCCCTATAATCATACATTGTATAATTTCAAAAAATAAATCCAATACAAAATTAAAAAAGAAAAGATGAGAGAGAAAGAGGAGAGAGAAATAAAAATAGGAAAAAATGTATAACATAACTAAAAAATAAAGAAAAACATATCAATAAAAATTTAGCATAAACAAATAATTAACAAAACACACAAATACTCTAAAATCATATAATTATACAATTAATAATTACCTAAAACCAAAACTAAATGTTTACATAATATTAAATTCTCAACATAATATAATAATTAAATTATCTTAAAATTATTTAATAATAAATTATTTAAATGATTACAAAATTTATATAATCAAAATAAATTAACATCTTTCAAAATAAAATATCATAAATTATTTTAAGTGTAAAAAAATAAAAACCCAAAAAGAAAATATGTTTTAAATAAAATAAAATTTTAAATTAAAAAATCATTATAATCTTTAAAAATAGGCATACATAGTTTTACTTTATCTTATCTTAGCAATTACTAAACCTAAACTGCACACGAGATATGGTACAAATGCATTACTTAATTTATCAAAAAAAAAACTTCATATCATTCTATTTTACATCTCATTTAAAAACTTCATATCATTCTATTTTATGCATTACCTATTGTATAAACAAAAAAACTTCGTATCAGTCTATTTTACATCTCACTACGCATGAGAGCTAAGTGCGTATTCTACCTTCAAATTTTTAATTTGACTCTCATTTATTGAAAATTTGGCTAGTTTACTCCAAATTATTATGTCTTGTTTATGACTTTGATTATTGATAATGTTACACATGAAAAGAGATAAGAAAGTGTTCATTATGTCTTTGAATATTGATAATCTTACACATGAAAAGATATGAAAAAGTGTTTAATATATTTCTTCCAAATTTTATATTGTATTACTGTGTTATATATATATTTTTAAATCATTTATTATTTTTATAAATTAAAAGTAATTGTCCACCAAAAAAAATTGAAATCATCTATTTAAAATAATTGAAAAAATTATATTTTTGTGTTTTATATTTTTCTTAAAACCTTCAATTATTTTTATAAATTGAAAGTAATTGCTCACAAAAAAAATTGAAATCATCTATCTAAAATAATTGAAGAAAAAAAGTTAATCATTAAAGAGGCTAAAAAAATATTCCAAACCCTTTAAACCCTTACATAATTCCACTAAATCCTTTTAAAAGTTAAGAGGATTTGGTAGGTTAAATAAAGGAAAAGTAATTAAATCAAAGATTTGATTAGGACCTTGACAGAGTTTCATTCCATAAATCCTTATCATGCTTTTTGTGCCAACACTTTAGAAACATTAATAAGAGAAATTGATTCAATGAAAGCTCAAATTGTTATGTGGGAATTATATAAATAGTTATGCAAAGCATATTATGCAACTAAACTATTATATATGTTGATATGAAATGCAAGAAAATAATTAAAGACAAAATATGTACTTTGTTTATTGATAAAAAAACTAGAGTACCTTCTCCATTAAGTTATAAACAATTCCCAGATCACTAGAGCAATCATAATTAGATTAAGAATAATCTATGAAACATATATTAGATGGTATTTTATCAATCGCTTTGTAACAATCATGAGGTCATTTTAATTTTTTTAGGAAACTCTATTGTGAGTTTATCATCAATAAGATACCCAATTAATTTGATCACAAAAAAATTTAGGTAAAAAGAAAAGGATTTGTGCATGATTAAGAGGGTTCTTGTCATTACTTAATTGGCTTGCTAGAGTTACTTAGAGGAAGCCCATTTAGCATGTGATAGTCCCCTCTATTTTGAAGGAAGCTATTTACATTTGCTTAATGTGCTAACTCACAACCTAGTGATGTTGGTGAGGGTGAACATGGTGATGAGATTGATAGACCTCACATTTGCATATAGTTATGCAGTGCTTGAAGGGTAAGTAAAATGATTTGTGTAGGATTGATTGGGTTCTTATCGTGCACCTAATTAGCTTACTAGGTTCCTTGGAAGCATTCCATTTAGCCTATGACATTCCCCTCTAGTGTGAAATAAGCAATGAAATTTGACACTCTACATTCGCTTAACGTGCTAATTCACAACCTAGTTCAGCATAGCACCAAACTTACTCATAATGATATTGATGAGGGTATACATGGTGATGAGACTACCAGACCTCACATTCACATACACTTATGTAGTGCTCGTGATATTATCTATAGTTTAACCTCATAGGAGGAGGATGGCCTAATGCAAGATTATGCTCTTACATCCAAATGCCTTAATGACATAATCATGAGTAATGACCTTTTGAGACAAACATATATTTTTTAGACCTCCATCACATCTTTTTAGGTAATTTTTATAAGACCCGTAGTACATTTTAAGTAATTAAATAATAATTATTTATTATTTATTAACATGGGTTAACAACCTTATGTAAATAAATAATAAAACATAAATTATTTATTACTTATGAGTAAAAATAAAATATATTTGTTAATTATTATCGAGATGGTTACACCCATTATTTACAATAGTCACATCCCTTCACATTTCACTATAAATATACTTTTACCTCTCTTGTGAATGTGTGTAAAAATATTATATTATGAATCATGAATTATGCGTGAACAAAGAGTTTTGTGAAGGCTATTGAATAAGTGAAAAGGAGGAGTTTATATGTTGAGGTGATTTGGTTTCTCAAATATATGAATATCACATTGGTGAGTTTTTTACCTCTTTGAGTTTTTTCCACGATAATTCTTGTGTACTGGTTCATTAATATGTGTTCACTATTATCTATGTATGCTTTTTTTACTCATGTCACTCTAGATATATCACGTGTATTGCTATTAATACATTGATTTTGTCATAGTTTCAAAGCTAGTGGGGTGTTTGTGATTAAGAAAGTGATATATATAAAATGAATTGTTATATATATTATTTCCACACCTGGTTCATCTTGTGTGTAGCATAGAGGGAGAGAATTTATTTTGGATCTCTAAAAAGGCCTCTCTTTCAGAGTTGGAGCATCTCAGCCTCAAATTAAACTGTTCAAACCTCATTCAAGCAACTAATTTAAATTTTGAAGAGATATAAAGAGTGAGATGACATTTTTCACTTGTACAACCCTCTGTTGCTTATTGAAGATTGAAAATCTTATAACATTCATTGAGTGGCTATCTTGATCCTTCAATCCTTCTTTCTAACATCTAGAATCTTTATTGTGCAACCAAATAGCATACAAATATCATTTTTTGTACTCAAATTTGACTTGAAGCACTATTATTATTATTATTGTGTGGCAAAGTACAACTTGAAAATATGATTAAAAAAGTCTAGTATTTTGTTTGATCTTCCTCTATTCTAGTCTGAGGGCTCAAAGGAGCAAGTTTAAGCATCACAAGGGCACTTGCAAATCTTGGAAGGCATCTAGTGATATTTTAAATTTTTTACAACTTTCCTATAGTAGCATTGTACATCTTGGTGGAATAAATAATTATTTTTTGAGACAAAATCATATTTGGAACATATGGGTGGCTTTAACATGCAAAAAGAGGCAAGTTTGCAAAGTTTTATGGAAATTGGTGGCTTCTTCATGCTGGTCTAAGCTTTCCTACTTCACCTAGAGTGCATAGTGTTTGAAAATATTTAAAAGATAATTTATTTTTTAATTCAAATATTCTATGCAAAAAAAATTGGCCCCACTTTTTATTTTTAATAAGTTTTTAAATCAAAAAATTAAAATTACTAATATTTATTTACTATTCATTTTACATGCATAGTAAATATTTATTTATATATTTTTTATTATTAAAAATAAAATAAATATAAATATAATATTAGGAATGTAAATCTTTGAATAGCTTTGTTAGTAAGTTGGTTGTTCTTCTTTTGGTAAAAAATTGCAAAGAGATGGTATAGTGTTCAAAACTCTTTAAAAAAAATTGTTCTACTTGTTGACTTGGTCAAATTAATTTAATATTAAATTAATTTTAATATTTTTTTTAAAATTTGCATGCTAAGTTTCACTCATTCAAAACTTTAGTTGACCTGTCAAAATTACTTTGACTTTCAACATAGTATATTTTTGTTAAACATAGTCATATAGCCAGTCGATCCATAGGTTTTGGCACCTTTCAGACACATCTGCATGATCCCTATTATGTTTTGAAACTTTTTATAATTAATTTTACATTTTTTTAATAATAATGTTTTGGTGGTTGTTCTAAGTACGACTCCTTCGACACCTAGTTTAGTACACATCTATTTTTTTTTTGCATTATTTGACATCTAAATTGTAAAATTAATCATAGTTGCATGTGCAATTCACTTTATTTTTAAAATAGTGTGAAAAAATCTTTTAAAAAGGTTAATTTATTAAATTATTCTTATGCTAGTATATTTTTGTGACGCTTGTGATACCTTATTTTATCATAATATTTCATAATTTTCTTGTTTTGTCTAACATTAAATTAAATAATTATTATGTTTACAATTGCAATTTATTTTTATTTTTAAATAAAGTTAAAATTCATACTAAAAAAGGTTTATTTTGAGTATTTATTTACTATCCTGTTTAAAGGGAAACTATGGCTTTGCCTCATTTTTTAAAAATAAATCTCAAATGCTTAATACAAATAAATATAATATATATAATTTTTTTGTTAATGTTAAATTTAAGACCTGAAAGTTATAGAATATTTTTATTGGGACTAAAAAAACCCCTTCTGGATGACATGTGACCCTTGAGCTTGTTGGAAATATTGTCATTGATGTCAAAGGTCTAGTATTAATGATAAAGGCCCCATAGCATTTATTGTCTAAAGGTGTTTTTAATGTTCATATTTTGGCTAAAATGTGTTGATATTTATTTAATATTAATGAATATATCTTTGGTTGTATAAAATTCAAAATAGGGTCCATGGAGAAGTCAAAGAGTCATGAGGTAAAGACAAAAGAGGAATGGGATGCATTTTCCCATAAAGAGTCATCTTGAGGAATTCCAAGAGTCACCAAGTAAAGACAAAAGAGGCTATGATGCATTTTTTTATGAAGAGTCACCTTAAAGAATTTGAAAAGTCACCAAGATAAAGACAAAAGAGGAAATGATGTATTTGCTTATGAAGGGTCACCATATGACTTTTCAAATACAAGGTTTCGAAGGGTCATGAATGTTTGGAACCATTTTCCATGAGGAGTGAAAGGTCACAAAGGGTGAATGCCAAAGGTCATTTGGAAAACTATAAATAGAAGCTTGAGAAGCCATTTGTAAAATGCAAGTGAGTGCATGGTTTGTAATTATTTTATATAAGAAAAGAGGAGAGAATAGAAAGAGATATTGTAGAGTCCTATCATTTGTTGAGAAAGAAACATTGAGAGATAGTTTTGTTTTATACACAAGAGGGGTTGGTGCTCCTATGGGTTGGTGCTCACAATAGTTATTGTGTTGGTGCTCGGTAAAGGGGTTGGTGCTCCTGCAAGTTGGTGCTTGCAAACTTTGTAATTTGAGTTGGTTCTCTTTCATATACTTGAGATTGTTCTCCATGGTTTTTCCCACTTTAGGTTTATACGTAAAAATATGGTCTCTCTCTCTCTCTCTCTCTCTCTCTCTCTCTCTCTCTCTCTCTCTCTCTCTCTCTCTTGTGTGGTGCATATTATTTTAGTTTTATTGCATATCTTGAATGTATGGTTAAGTGGAGTTTGATTAAGAAAAAGATTTATAAGATATATGATATAATGATTTAACCTCCCTCCCCCTCTCAGTATATCTCATGATTAAAAATTGATATCAGAGAAGGTTCCTTTGGAAAGAGTTTTATATCTTCAAGGTAGATCAGGGAAAGCATGATGGTTGAATCACATGAAGTTTTTTCTACAAATAAGACACTTTTGTTTGATGGGATAAAATATGATTTTTGGAGCATAAGAATGAAGATTTATTTGATTTCTATTGGATTCAAAATTTGTCAAGTAGTTGTGGAGGAATACAAAGAGCCACAGACACTTGTGATTACTTTAACAAAAAAGAAAGCAAGTGAAAATAATGTTAAATATTTAAATGCTATTTTATGTGGTTTATGTGAATCAAAATTTGTTAAATTTATGCAATGAAAATATTCTCATGAGACTTGGGTAAAGCTTGAAAATAGTTAAAAGCTGATGGAAAGGTTCAACAAGCTAAACTCCAGACTTTCAGAAGATAATTTGAGAGTTTGAAAATAGAAGAGGAAGAAAATATAGCGAGTTATCTTTTACAAGTTGATCAAATAGTTAATCATATTCAAGGCCTTAGAGAAAAATTAGAAGAATTAATGGTGGTGCAAAAGGTTTCAAAATCTATACCAATAAGATATGATGCAAAGGTTTCTGTAATCGAGGAGATGAAGGATCTAGCCAAGCTAAAGATGGATGAACTATATGGTATTCTTATGGCATATAAGATACATACAAAATAAGAGAAACCCTAAAAAAGGAAAGTTTATGTCAAGACATCAAAGAAATACAAGGCTAAGATTCAAGAATCAAGTGACAACTCTAGAAATGATGAAGATGAAAATGGATCTCTTTTCATTCGTACGCTGAAAAAGTACACAGGTAAATATCAAAGAAAATTATATTTTAAATGTTTTAATTATGGAAAGATTAGACATTTTGTAGCTAAGTACTCAGATAAGGGTAATGGTGACAATGAAGAAAGAAATTCTACATATAAAAAGGATTTTAAAAAAAAATTCAAGAAGGGATTTGAAAAGAAGAGTTTATATTCAAAATATCCTAGCTCAGCGAAAGATAGTGGAGTCAGTGATTCTGAAGAAAAAGATATTCTATTCATGGCCATACATGAAGATGCCTCTACAAACAAAAGTATATATGATTAAGAAGAAGAATATGATGAATCTAAAGTGAATTTAGAAGGAAAACCCATTTTTGCCTTATAAGAATCAAAATCTCTTGAAAAGAAGAATCGAAGGTTGAAGCTCCAGATTGAGAAAAATGAAAAAGAGTCAAAAGAAATAATTGAAGATCTACAAACACACATTCAAGAAGCCAAAAAGACTGAAGAAGATCTAATAGCATAGTTACAAAAATTAGGTGAATAATGTGAAAGGTATGTTGTTGAAATTACCTCTTTAAAATTATATCTTGAGAAAACAAATAAAGTAGTCAATGATAGAGTAGCCAATGATTCAAAATTTGAGAATAACACTAATATATTGAATAAAGTATTAGAAAGTCAAAGATCAATGTCAGATAAGATAGATATAAAATTTAAAAAAGAGAAAGGGGAGGCCACTACTTTCACAGACAAGGTTAACATAAAAAAAGGAAAGAGCTATGTTGAAGCTCTTACAAAGAAAGAAGTTAAGAATACAAAAGACATCTCAAACAAAGAAGGCCGGAAGGAGCAGAGCTATAAAAAGTAATCAGGTCAGAGATACAAAAATAAGTTACATTTTATGGTTACTATTTTTATTGTAATGGATATAGTCATAAGAAAATATAATGTTGAAAAAGGGATAACAATTTCAAAAATAAGAAGGAAACTCATGTAGAGTCAAACAGAAGCCACAACTCTTTTGCTCCTCTATTAAGACTTAATGAAGAAGCCATAATATGTTACATGTGTAATAACTTTGAATACATAGCTTGGTACTGTAGAAGCATATTCAAGTCAGTCAAGAAGGCCCAGAGTTTCAAGGCTCCATTCATTAAGAAGAAAGTTCAGACAGGTTCATCACAGAAAAAACAACATGAAAAGTCTATGTTGGTCCAAATAACTTTACATGCAAGAAATGAAGAAAATCAGTGGTTCATTGACAGTGGATATTTGAGGCACATGACAAGAGACAAGAGTAATTTCATAACCCTAAAGAATATCAATGGTGACATAGTGAAATTTGGAGATAATACTACTGCCAGAATTGTTGAAAAAGGTACACTAAGTTTGGATAATGGTAGAACTAATACTAAAAATTATTTATTTGTAGAAGGTCTTAATCATAATATTTTGAGTATAAGCCAAATTTGTGATTAGAGATATACACTAAAATTTTATACAAAATTTTTTGAAACTAGGAGAAAGATTCAGATGTGTTGATTGCAGATGCTCAAAGGATAAGCAACAATTTGTATATGTTATTAGATATCAAAGGTCAAAAATGTTGTTTGAGTCAAGTTGAATAAATTTGGCTATGGCATAGGAGAATGGGAAACATAATTTTTTATAATATTGTCAACATCAGTAAAAAGAAATTAGTTAAAGATCATTCAAAGATTACAAAGCCATCCAACATGCTTTGTGAACCTTGTTAGCATGGGAAGCAGGGCAAAAGACAGTTCAAGACAAAAGAATATTTGACTACTCAGATGTTAGAACTCATTCACACTAATATATGTGGACCTATGAGAACTCAAAGTACTCAAGGTGAGAAATATTTCATGTTACTTATTGATGAATTTACACATATGACTTGGGTGATGTTTTTGAAGAAAAAAATCAGAAGCTTTTAGACATTTCAAAGTATTCAAAGGTTTAGTTGAGAATGAAATTGGCTTAAAAATTAAGTTTCTAAGATCAAATAGAGGAGGAGAATTCATGTCAAATAAGTTTATTGAGTATTATGAAGACCATGGGATAAAGAGACATTATTTAGCAGCCAAAACTCCACAACAAAATGGAGTAGTTGAGCAGAGAAATAAAATAGTTCAAGAAATAGTGAGGACAATCCTAAATGAATCCAAGATACTAGATAAATATTGGAGAGAGGAAGTAGGTATATAAGTCAATATTAACAAGACTCCTTATGAGTAATGGAAAGACAAACCAGCTACAGTTAATTATTTTAGGATTTTCAGTAGCAAATGCTTCATAAAGAGAATCAATGGAAAACTTGGTAAGTTTGAATCTAGAGAAGATGAAGGTATATTTCTTAGATATTCTTATAAAAGTAAAGCTTATAAATGTTATAACAAAAGAACCAAGAAAATTGTGGAAAGTGCAAGTCTCAAGATAGATGAAGATGCAACACAAAGAGATAGTGATCTAGTAGACACTCCAAAAAACATTGAAGAAGAAAACTTTGAAGAATCAGATGAAGATAAGATGAAGGAGAAAAAGGACACCAAAACCCCATCCAAATATGTCTATAGAAATCATAATGAAATTGACATCATCGAGAACATAAATGAAGGAGTTCACACTAGAAAAATGATGGTAAGTGAATCTGAGCAAGTTAATTTCTCTTTATTATCCAAAATTTATCTTAGAACTATTTTAGAAGATATACATGATGAGCATTGGGTTAAGGTAATAGATGAAGAATTAAATTAGATAGAAAAGAATTATACTTAGGAATTAGTGCTTAGAACAAAAGATCACAATGTGATAGGAACAAAATGGGTATACAGAAATAAGTTGAATGAAAATGGTGAAGTTACCAAAAATAAATTAAGGTTAGTATGTAAAGGATATGCTCAGATTGAGGGAATAGATTTTGAAGAAAATTTTGCACTAGTGGTAAGACTAGAGGCTATTAGAATGTTTCTTTCATATGCAGTGTTCAAAAATTTCAAAGTGTTTCAAATGGATGTCAAGTCTACTTTCCTAAATAAGAATGTAGAAGAGGAGGTCTACATTGAGCATCCTGAGAGATTTATTCTCTCAAATGATAGTATCCATGTATGTAGATTGAAGAAAGCAATATATGGATTGAAATAAGCTCCCAGAGCTTAGTATGCAAGACTTGATAAGTACCTGTAAGATCAAAGTTTCAAGAGAGGTTTTGCTCATAGTAATCTCTACCTCAAAATAAAAAGTGAGCATCAATTGATTGTTGTGGTCTATGTTGATGACATCATTTTTAGAGAAAACATTGAAAATGTGACAATTTTTTTTTAGATAATATGCCAAAAATAATTTCAGATGTTTATGCTTGGAGAAATGTCATTTTTATTAGGGTTGAAAATATTTTAGTCAGATAAAATAATTTTCATATCTCAAATTAAACATGCCAAAGAAATGTTAAAAAATTTTGGTTTTGAGGATTGTGCATCAATTAGCATACCAATGGGTACAAAGAACAAGGTAAGGATGAAGAATCACCTATTACAGATCAATATTTGTATATATCTATGATTGGTAGTCTTTTATATTTTATATCATCAAATCCAAACATTATGCATGTGGTAGACATGGTTACGAGATATCAGACAGCCCCAAAAGAGAGTCATGTTCAGTTGGTGAAGAGAATATTTAGATATGTCAAGGGGACATTGGATTATGGATTTCACTTTGGTTGCTTATATAAATTTATATTGGGTAGGTTTCTTGGATGATAGAAAGAGTACAAGTGGAGGAGCTTTCTTCCTTGGTGATAGCTTAATATCATAGCTAAGCAAAAAAGTAGAATTCAGTATCACTTTCTATAGCTAAAACATAATATATTGTAGTGGTATTGTGTTATACTCAAGTGCTTTGGATGAAGCAAACTTTGAAAGATATCAAGGTAAAATATGATGAACCTATTTATTTTTTTTGAAAACATAAGTGCTATTAATATTTTTAAGAATCCAATGATGCATTCAATAACAAAACATATTCTTATCAAATATAACTTATTGAGAGTGCAGGTTATAGATCTACAGGTTAAGATGGAATATATTAGTACTACAAAATAGATTGCATATATTTTCACAAAGACACTACTAAAAGACAAATTCAAGTATCTACAGGAGAAGTTGGGAGTAATTTATTTTAATTCATACCATTGAATATCAGCATCAGTTGAGGAGGAGTTAAGTGTCAGATCTAGGATAGGCCCTTTGTCATTGATGTCAAAGGGGGAGAAGAACAAAAATAAGTATAGGAAATAGGTACAGGAATAGGTATAGGGAATAGGTGTAGAAACAAGTGTAGAAATAGGTACAGAGAATAGGTACATGATACAGTAAGGGGGAGTTACTGTATGTTTTCTATTTTGGCTATATATGTAGGTTTGAATGTGTAGTACGAGTTTCAAGATGTGGTAATTTTAGTTTGAGGTTTCCATCAATGACAAGGGGGATAATTGTGGAAATATTGTCATTGATGTCAAAGGTCTAGCATTGATGATAAAGGCCCCATAGCATTTATTGTCTAAAAGTGTTTTTAATGTTCATACTTTAGCTAAAATGTGTTGATATTTATTTAATATTAACGAATATATTTTTGGTTTCATAAAATTCAAAAGAGCACCCATAGAGAAGTCAAAGAGTCACAAGGTAAAGACAAAAGAGGAATGTGACACATTTTCCCATGAAGATTCATCTTGAAGAATTCCAAGAGTCACCAAGTGAAGACAAAAGAGGGTATGGTGCATTTTTCCATGAAGAGTCACCTTAAGGAATTCAAAAGGTCACCAAGATAAAGACAAAAGAGGAAATGATGCATTTGTTTATGAAGAGTCACAACATGACTTTTAAAATACAAGGATCCAAAGGGTCATGTAAGTTTGGCACCATTTTCTATGAGATGTGTGAAGTGTCACAAAGGGTGAATGCCAAAGGTCATTTGGAAAGCTATAAATAAAGGATTGAGAATCCATTTGTAAAATGCAAGAGAGTGCATGGTTTGTAATTATTTTATATAAGAAAAGAGGAGAGAATAGAAAGAGATATTGTAGAGTTATATCACTTATTGAGAAAGCAACATTGAGAGATAGTTGTGTTTTATACAAAAGAGGGGTTGGTGCTCTTTTGGGTTGGTGCTCACAAATATTTACAAGGGGTTGATTCTCCTGTGGGTTGTTGCTCATAAATAGTTATTGTGTTGGTGTTTGGTAAAGGGGTTAGTGCTCTTGCAAGTTGGTGCTTATGAAATTTTTAATTTTAGTTGGTACTTTTTCATATACTTGAGATTGTTCTCTATGGTTTTTTTCACTTTGAGTTTCCACATAAAAATTTGGTGTCTCTCTCTTTCTCTTATGTGGTGCATATTATTTTAGTTTTATTGCATATCTTAAATGTATGGTTAAGTGGAGTTTGATTACATAAAATATTTATAAGATATATGATATATTGATTCACCCCCTCTTAGTATATCATGTGCTTAATAGAGCTTACCAATACATTTCAACAAAAATCATAGGAAGCTATGTATATTATATTGCAGAGTGTTAACGATGAATTTTTTCTCCATATTGGTAATCAAGAGTCTCCTAACGATGCTTATAAACTCCTTGAATCTATGAATGAGGGAATTTTTCTCTCAAAAATATTAAGAAAAATCAAAGTTATACATAAAAATGAACACCTATAGAAGATAGACAAATATTGATAATATAATTCTCACATACTATATATATTAATCGAAGCATTACAAGGAACTTATATAGGAAGTGAAAATACTATATGGGGATCTTGAGATCCCTATAAACTCTCACATGAATAACATCCAAACTATATAAAATCACCCTATATAATATTTTTACTATTCATAACAATAATATACCACACAAACACATATTAACATAATATTATTTAACTAACACTATTTACATTATTAAAGACTTAATAATGTAAACACACCCCAACATTTAACCCCTTATAAACATTATTAATCCATAGTTTACACCTCCTTAATGTGAACATGGAAAAAACAATTATCCTATATTTGTACCTATATGCATTATTCGGTGATTTTTATAAGAAAATCACATAACTTATTGATGATTTTACATATGGATACCAACAATCAAAATGATATGGTTTTCAAGTGGATTACCAACAACCACAAAAAAATAGTTTTACAAGTGGCTTACCATAAACCACATCATCATGTGCAGTATAGTTACTATCTCTCTTCACTATCACATATTTAGATAAGTTATATAATAATTTTCAATTCACTTATTAAAAATGTGAACAGGGATACATCATCTATTCTTATTCACACATAACTAAAATAAAATGCACCATTAAAGCATAAGTGGCCCCATCTCTAGTGGCTAATGAGAGGATTTGAAACCTCCACCCTTTGTTTCCTCTATCCTCTAGTAAGTGAAGCTGCTTACTCAACTGATGAAGTCAACATGTGCTCTAATGGTTCTAGCAGGTTCTATATTAGTTTCTTCCATAAAAATTGAAACCCCCTTCTAATCTATATCTCACATATAAGAGATAATGCATCTCTATACATTTGAACACTTTTGACTACGACTCTAAATCTTGACTTTGACACTTTTGATATTTTTGACATAAAAAAGACTAAAAACTATTGATTTTTTATACCTTGACTAAATTGACACTTCAGTAAAAGTTTTGATAGCCAAATTTAAATGCCACACACAAGTGTGTATAAACCTAAAAATAAAATTATATATTTAATCAACCTAAATAATAAACATAACATTAAATAAACTAGACTTAAAATATATTATAGACTTTAAATGCAAATTATATCAACCTAATAAGAGGGCATAATGTATCATAAAATACCTAAATGAAATGCAATAAAAAATAATAAATTAAACTAATCCTAAAACCTAATTAAAATTTGACTATCTAAACTCAAGGCTTTATTACTAGAACCATATATTTTTAACAACCCATGTCAAACTTTGATTTCATCACTAAAAAACAAAACTCACAAAAAATAAAACCTTGTCTTTTACTTGTGTGGAGATGAATGTTAATCTAACACATACTTTTTGAAGAATGTCAAAGCAAAGATGGATCAAATTGAATTTATATAAAACTATGTTGATATAGATATAGCTGAGGTACATGATGATGCAAATTTAAAATAATTTATGTCCAAGATAAAAATTTGTGCTATGAATAGGTCTACTATCTATGCACGGGTCTCGGGAACTGTAAATTACTTTCTAATGGAGAGACAGGTGATGGATCTGATTATACACTTCAATTTCTTCTCCACATCAGTATATATGAGTATGATGAATATAAAAAATATGCATAGGCTGAATGATAGATCTGAGTCATCAATATCTATGTGGAATGTGGTTGTAGTTATCAGTACGGGTAATATGCAGCCTAATGAGCTATGTTGATTCGAGAGCTCATAGAAATAGGTGGAAAAACTGATGCACAACAGATTTTTTAGCTTCAATGCTTGGATTTGCATTAAAACAAAATTACACAGAATATTCATATAGATCAAAATTGCATTATTTTAATGGTTGGTTACTTAGTGTTGAGTCAATTCTGATAAAGAATTATGTACATTAATAGACATTTCATCCATTGATAAAGAATATTGAGCCATAAGTCAACTAAGTACTTGATTTGTAAATTGTGACCCTATATCAGTTTGGAACTTGGAGATTTGTACTTAAAAATTCTAATTTTTTAGTTTTGGAAAATTTCAAGAGCAAATAATCATCTGAAGATTATATTGATCCAAAAAAATGATATCACTCGAGGGTCAAAATGAATGAAAAAATGTAGAATTTATTTTACCTAGCGTAGGTCAACTCTTCCCTTCACACTACAAAGATGCTCCATAGGCTCTTTGCCACATAATACACTATGTGTTGATTCCACTCAATCCATCAGCTTCGTTAATATAGTTTTAGAATGTTGAAATTATTGAATGTTCTGTTGAAAGCTTAGATGCACAAAAGTTTTCACACAAAACTAAACTATGAAAGAAAAAAACTCAGTCTTCCATACACATGGACAAATCACAGTGTAATTGGGCCTTCACATGCTCTCACAGTCCCATAGCCATAGCTTCTTTCATACCAAATATTGGAAAAATTAGAGTTATAGAATAAAATAAACACCAATAGAGAATAGACAAAGATTGATAATATAATTCTCACACATTTTATATATATATATATATATATATATATATATATATATATATATATATATATATTGAAACATTACAAGGCACTTGTATAAGAAGTGCAAACACTATATATGGGGATCCCGATATCCCTATAAACTCTCACATGAATAACCTTCAAACTATATAAAAACACTCATTATAATATTATTATTATTATTATTCATAACAATAATATACCACATAAACACCTATTAACATAATATTGTTTAACTAATAATATTTACATTATTAAATACTTAATAATGTGAACACACCCTAATAAAAAACTATTAAATTAATTTTTGAATCGCTGACTACACCTATGAAAGGTGATGAAAAGTTTATAAATTTTCTTGCTAAAATTAAGAACATCAAAGCTTAGTTAGATGGATTTAATTTTAATTTGATTCAAGATCAATTATTTTATTTTATTATTCAATTAAATATTCAATAAATTTTTAAAAAAATCAATTTTATTTTGAATTTTAAGTATGAAACTAAGCAAGATATCCATACATTACCATCTTGTTTGCTCTTCTTATTAAAGAAAAACAAGTTATGACCGACCTTGCTTCCCAAAAAGCATCTAGCTTTCTTTGTGGAACATTGAAAGGATCATGATAAACAAGAAAGGGGTCGTAAGACGACATAAATTTCTTCCAAAACAAACAAAGAGAATTCCACTTAGGCACTTCTCACCTTATGTAATGTTTCTAATAACAATAAAAACCATAAATCTAACCCTAATTCTTTTGATGACAAAAATAGGAGCAAAGAATCTGGGAATAAGAACCATAAACCCAAGTTTAATATAAATTGTAACTATTAAGCATGAAATATACTAAGAAGGGGGGTGAATTAGTATATTATATATCTTATTTATTAATCAAATTCCTTTTTTTTAACCACTTAACCACACATTCAAGATATGAAATAAAACTAAAACAATAATATGTACCACACAAGAGAGAGAGAGAGAGAGAGAGAGAGAGAGAGAGAGAAATTTCATAAGCACCAATTTTCAGGGGCATCAACCCCTTTGTCGAGCACCAACACAACTTTTTGTGAGCACCAACCCCTCTTGTGTATAAAACACAACTATCTCTCAATGTTGCTTACTCAACAAATGATAGAACTCTACAATATTTCTTACTTTTCTCTCTTCGAAAACAAATACAAACCATGTACTCTCTTACATATTGCAAATGGCTTCTCGAGCCTTTATTTATAGCTTTCTAAATGACCTTTGACATTCACCTATTATGACCCTTCAATTATCATATAAAATGGTGCCAAAATTGCATGAACCTTCATATCCTTGCATTTGAAAAGTCATATGGTGACCCTTCATAAGCAAAATCATCTTTTCTTCTTATCTTTATCTTGGTGACTTTTCATATTTCTCAAAGTGTCCCTTCATGGAAAAATGTGTCATACCCATTTTTGTCTTCATATGGTGACTCTTGGAATTCCTCAAGATGACTCTTCATGAGAAAATGCATCCCATTCTTCTTTCATATTTTACCCCATGACTCTTTGACTTCTCCATGGGTCTTCTTTTGACTTATATGCAACCAAAAATATAGTCATTAATATTAAATAAATATTAACACATATTAGCCAATATATGAATATTAAAAACACCATTAAATGCACTGGGGCCTTTATCACCAATAATGCTAGACCTTTGACATCAATGATAATGTTTCTAACAATCTTCCCCTTTATCATTGATGGCAACCTCAAATTGAAACTACCACATCCTGAAACTTTTACATACTGCCATCTGAAAAATATACAGTAACTCCCCCTTACTATAGCAACCTATACTTGTTCCCTATACCTATTTCTACACATGTACCTGTACCTATTATTCTCCCCCTTTGACATTAATGGCAAATATCCTACCTAAAGCTAATACTTAGCTCCCCCTCAACTAATGTTGAACCTCAATATAAAGAAGTAAAAGAAATTACTCCCAACTTCTCTCATAGATACTCAAATGTGTCTTTTGGTAGTGTCTTTATGAAAATATATGTAATATGCTCTATAGTACTGATATACTCCATCTTAACATGTTGATTTGCAACCTGCTCTCTCAATAAGTTATATTTAATGGGAATATGTTTTGTTCCTGAATGCATCACTAGATTCTTTAAAACATTAATATCCCTTGTGTTATCACAAAAAATAGAAATAGGTTCATCATATTTTACCTTGATATCTTCCAAATTTTGCTTCATCTAAAGCACTTGAGTAAAACACAATACCATTGCAATATATTTTGATTTAGCCATAGAAAATTATATTGAATTCTTCTTCTTGATTAGCCATGATACTAAGCTATCACCAAGGAAGAAAGCTCATCCAGTTGTACTCTTTTTGTCATCCAAACACCCTACCCAATTTGAATCTGTATAAGCAACCAAAATGAAATCTCTGCCTATGAGATACCACAATCCATAATCCAATGTCCCCTTGATATATCTGAATATTCTCTTCACCAACTAAACATGACTATCTTTTGGAGATGATTGATATCTTGCAACTATACCTATTATATGCATGATGTTTGGCCTCGATGTTGTCAAATATAAAAAAGACTATCAATCATAGATCTATACAAATATTAATTTACAATAGGGGAATCTTTATCCTTGTTCATTTTATTTCTTTTACACATTGGTGTGCCAACTAGTGCACAATGCTCAAAACCAATTTTTTTTAAACATTTTCTTGGCATTTTTACTTTGAGATATAAAAATTCCTTTATCTGATTGAAATATTTGCAACCTTAAGAAAAATGACAATTCTCCAAGCATAGACATCTCAAATTCTTTTTACATATTATCAAAAAATTATTTTGTCATCTTTTCAATATTTCCTCTAAAAATGATGTCATCAACATATACCACAACAATTAATTAATGCTCACCTTTTATTTTGATGTAGAGATTACTGTCATCAAATCCTCTCTTGAAACCTTGATCCTACAGGTACTTATCAAGTCTTGCATACCAAGCTTTGGGAGCTTGTTTCAATCCATATAATGCTTTATTCAATTTGCATACATATCTACTAATATTTGAGAGAATAAATCCCTTAGGATGTTCAATAGAGACCTCTCCTTCTAGATTTCCATTCAGGAAGGTAGATTTAACATCCATCTGAAATACTTTGAAATTTTTAAACATTACATATGTAAGAAACATTCTAATAACCTCTAACCTTGCCATTGGTGCAAAAGTTTCTTCAAAATCTATTCTCTCAATTTGAACATATCCTTTACATATTAATCTTACTTTATTCCTGGTCACTTCTCCATTTTCATTCCACTTATTTCCATAAACCCATTTTATTCCTATCACATTGTGATCTTTTGGTCTAGGCACTAATTCCCAAGTATCATTCTTTTCTATCTGATTTAACTCTCCATCCATAGCCTTAACCCAATTCTTATCATGTCTAGCTTCTGAAAAAGTTCTAGGCTAAATTTTGGATAATAAAGAGAAATTAACCTGCTCAAATTCACTTATCATCATTCTTCTGGTGTGAATTCCTTCATTTATGTCCTCGATGATGTCACTTTCATTATGATTTATTTGAACATATTTGGATGGAGTTTTTGTGTCTTTTTTCTCCTTCTTCTCATCTTCATCTAATTCTTTAAAATCTTCCTCTTCAATGGTTTTATGAATGTCTACTGGATCACTAATTCTTTATGTTTCATCTTCTTCTATCTTGACACTTACACTTTCAAAAAAATTCTTGGTTCTTTTGTTATAACATTTATAAGATTTAATTTTTCAAGAATAACCAAGAAATATACCTTCAATTGCTCTAGATTGAAACTTTCCAAGTTTTTCGTTAGTTCTCTTTATGAAGCATCTACTGCTGAAAACTCTAAAATAATCAATTGTTGTTGGTTTGTCTTTCCATAGCTCATAAGGAGTCTTGTCACTATTGACTCTCAATAATATTCTATTCTAAATATGCACTGTTGTGTAACTACCTCTCTCTAATATTTATCTAGTATCTTAGATTTATTTAGCATTATCGCCGCTATCTCTTGAACTGTTCTATTTCTCTGTTTAACTACTCTATTTTGCTGTGGAGTTCTAGCTGATGAATAATGTCTCTTTATTCCATGGTCTTTACAAAAATCAATAAATTGATCTGACTTGAATTCTCTTCCTCGATCTGATCTTAGACACTTAATCTTCAAACTAGTTTCATTCTACACTAATGCTTTGAAATGTCTAAAAATTTCTATTTTTTCCTTTAAAAACATTACCCAAGTCATACGTGAAAAATCATCAATAAGCAACATGAAATATTTCTCACCTTAAGTACTTTGAGTTATCATAGGTTCACATAGATTAGTGTGAACAAACTCTAACATTTGAGTGATCAAGTACTCTTTTGTTTTAAATGACCTTTTGGCCTACTTCCCATGCTAACAAGGTTCACAAAGCGTGTCAGATGGATTTGTAATCTTTGGAAGATTTATAATGGCTTACTTTTCTCTGATTTTGACAAGATTTTCAAAATTTATGTGACCTATTCTCCTATGACATAGCTAACTTTCTTCAATTTGACTCAAACAACATCTTTGACCTTTGATGTCTGATAACATATACAAATTATTACCTTTTCTCTAAGCATTGACAATCAACACATCTGAATCTTTTTTTCTAATTTCATAAACTTCTGCATAAAACTTTAGTGTGTGCCCCTGATCACACATTTGACTTAGACTCAAAATATTATGCTTAAGACTTTCTACATACAAAACATTTTCACTTTTAGTCCTACCATTATCAAAAATTAGTGTACCTTTTCTGGTAATTTTGACAGTAGTATTATCTTTGAATTTTATTGTGCCACCATTAATCTTCTTCAAGGTTATGAACTTGCTTTGATCTCCTTCCATGTGCCTTGAATATCCACTGTGAATGAACCATGTATTTTCTTCATTTCTTGCATGCAAACATGTCTATACCAACACAAATTTTTTAGGTTGTTCTTCTACCATGAACCTATCTGAACTTTCTTCTTGATGAATGGAGCCTTGAAACTCTAGTCCTTCTTGACTGACTCAAACACACTTCTATAGTACTAGGTTATGTATCCAAATTTGTTTCACTTGTAGAATATTATGGCCTCTTCATTAAATCCTGATAGAGGAGCAAAAGAGTTGTGGCTTCTACTTGACTCTGCATGACTTTCCTTCTTATTTCTGAAATTGTTAGCCCTTTTTTAACATTCTATTTTCTTATGACCATATATCCATTACAATAAAAAATAGTAACCATAAAAATATGACCTATTTTTGTATCTCTAACCTGATCGCCTTTTGTAGCTCTATTCTCTCTAGCCTTGTTTGTTTGAGATGTCCTTTGTATTCTTAATTTCTTCCCTTTTTATTTCTTCTTTTGTAAGAGCTTCATCATAGCTCTTTCCTTTTTCCTTGTCTGTGAAAGTAGTGGCCTCCCCTTTCTCTTTTTCAAATTTAATACCTATCTTATCTAACGTTGATCTTTGATTTTCTAATATCTTATTCAATATATTAGTGTTATTCTCAAATTTTGAATCATTGGCTGCTCTATCATTGATTGCTTTATTTATTTTCTCAAGATCTTCTTTTAAAGAAGCAATTTTAATAGCATACCTTTCACATTCTTTACTCACTATTTTCAACTATGTCATTATATCTTCTTCATTCTTCTTGGCTTCTTCAAAGTGTGTTTGTAGATCTTCAATTATTTCTTTTGACTCCTTTTCATTTTTCTCGATATGGAGCTTTGATCTTTGATTCTTCTTTTCCAGAGCTTTTAACTCTTCTAAGGCAAAAATGAGTTTTCCTTCCAGATTCATTTTGGCTTCATCATGTTCTTCTTCTTGATCATCTATGTTTTTACTTGTGGAGGCATCTTTATGTATGGCCATGAATAGAATCTTTTCTTCTTTTGAATCACTGACTCCACTATCTTTGATTGAGCTAGGATCTTTAGAATACAAACTCTTCTTCTTGAATCTCTTCTTGAATTTTCCTTTGAAATTCTTCTTGTATGTAGACTTTCCTTCTTCATTGTCACCATTACCCTTATATGGGAATTTCACTGCAAAATGTCTAATCTTTCCATAATTAAAACATTTGAAAGGTAATTTTTCTTGATATTTACTTGTGCCCTTTTTTAGTTTATGAATGAATAGAGCTTCGTTGTCATCTTCATCATCGCTAGAACTATCACTTAATTCTTGAATCTTAGCCTTCTCTTTCTTTGATGTCTTGAAACTAGTTTTATCTTTGAGGGTTTCTCTTATTCGGTCTACATCTCATATGTCATAAGAATACCATGTAGCTCATTCATTTTTATCTTGACTAAATTCTTCATCTCTTCAATTTTTGAAACTTTTGCATTATATCTCAATGGTAGAGATCTCAAAACTTTTTGAACCATAATGATTCTTCTAACTTTTCTCCAAGACCTTGAATCTGATTAACTATTTGATCAACCCGCAAAATATAACTTGATATATTTTCTTCCTCCTCCATCTTCAAACTCTCAAACTATCTTCTGAAAGTCTGAAGCTTGGCTTGTTGAACCTTTCCATCACCTTTGTAAATATTCTCAATTTTTACCCAAGTTTCATGAGAAGATTTACATTGCATAACTTTAACAAATTTTGATTCACATAAACTACATAAAATAACATTTAAATCTTTAGCATTATTTTTACTTGCCTTCTTTTCTATTAGAGTAGTTAAAAGTTTTTGTGGCTCTTCATATTGTTAAGGTGTGGAGCCTAAAAGCTTCACATCTGAGCACATTTGACAGTTTCGGGTCTACACAGTCACCGGCATCGGTCAAGAGAGACCGCCGTCGGTCAGGTGCAGTTGAAGAGACACCGACGTCGGCAAAGGATCGGCCGACGTTGGTCACAGGCAAGCATGCAGGAACCATCGTCGGTTACCTATGCATCCAAAATGCTATTTTCGAGGATAGAAGCGAGTGTTTGCATGATGAGTTTAAGTCTTAGTCTTAAGTTCGCGTTTCTTTTATTAGCAAGATTGTTTTTAGAGCCCTTGTTCAAGAGGCTTAACTGTTGGTTGTAAGTGCATGCTCAAGTTTCCTAATTCTATATGTAGAATTAGATCTTCTTAGCTTAGTGTGAATTATTGTAGTAGTTTATTGTATGTGAATGGTGAAGAATAGTACAGAGTTGTATCAATCCAAGTTGTTGGAATTGATTGTACTTGAGAGAGAGAGAGCTCTTAAGGGATAGAGATTTAGAGAGAGATCTTGTGCATCTGAGAGAGGTGTGGAAGAAATAAGTTTCTTCAATTGTATTCTTTTTGTAAAGAGTTTTAATACAAGTTTTCAGGGTGGTTTCTTGTATCTCTTGTTCTTGTTATTATTTGATTCTAAGTTACTTATCTATCTGATTTAATTCCGTGTTTATTGCTTTCATAAGTGTAATCTATTGTTGGTTGATCCCCAACAAGTGGTATCAGAGCCTTGGTTGAAGGTTTAGAGTTTGATATCCAATAATTGGTATCAAAGCTCAGGTTCACTAACAGGTAGTTCAGATCTGTGTAGTGTGTATTGATTACAGGTTGCTCACAGGAGTTTCTGCAGAGATTTCTATTTGAGTGGGAGAAGCAATGGCAGATGAAAGTAAACTGAGAATGGAGAAGTTCAATGGCAAAAATTATCAACATTGGAGAATACAGATAGAGGACTATCTGTATTAGAAGGATCTATACTTACCATTAGGTGGGATTGCAAAGAAGCCCACAGACATGGAGGATGAAGAATGGCAAGTTCTTGACAGAAAGGCTCTAGGGTCTATAAGACTGAGTTTAGCATCTGTTGTGATATCTAATTTATCACAGGCAAAAAAAATGGTAGAGTTGATGACTACTCTAGGAAATTTATATGAAAAACCCTCAGCTTCTAATAAGGTATATCTTATGAAACAGCTATTCAATTTGCATATGCAGGAAGGTGGATCTATATCTAATCAACTGAATGATTTCCATGGTATTGTAAATCAATTAAGTTCAGTCAAAATTGTATTTGATGATGAAATAAAAGCTCTTTTAATATTATGTTCTTTGCTTGAAAGCTGGCATAGCTTAGTAATGGCAGTTAGCAATACTGCATCTGCATCAAATATTTTAAAAGTAGAGGATGTTGTTAGTGTTACCTTGAATGAGGAAATTCACAGGAAAAGCACAGAAGAGACATCTGAGAACGCTTTAAGTTTTGAGAGTAGGGGAAGGCAAAAAGAGAAGAGTAAGAAAGGGAGATCAAGATCCAAGTCTAAGGGGAAAGGCAGATCCAAGTCCAAAAATGGCAGAAGGCCACAATGCTGGAATTGTGGAAAGATGGGGCACATAAGTAGAGATTGTTGGTCAAAGCCTAAGGAGGACAATCAGCACAAAGGAAAAGAAGAACCCAAGGTTGCAGGTATTGCACAAGATGCTTTAATATTCTCTCTGCATAATAATATAAAATCTTGGGTGTTAGATTCTGGTGCATCTTTTCATGCTACCCCTAATAGGGAATATTTCTGTGACTATATCCATGGAGATTTTAGAATAGTGTATCTAGGGGATGATGAGCCCTGTAAAATAATTGGCAAAGGTAAAGTGCAGCTGAAAATGCAGAATGGCAACACATGGGTGTTGAGAGAAGTTATGCATGTTCCTAGCTTGAAGAGAAATCTAATTTCTATAGGAAAGTTAGGGGATGAGGGTTGTACAGTAACTCTCACAGCAGAATCTTGGAAGGTGACCAAGGGTGCACTTGTTATGGCCAGAGGTAAGAGAGTAGGTACTCTCTATTTGTGTAATTGTGTTACTAACAATTCTCCTTCTGTATTATCTACTTCAGATGTGGATGCTAAATTGTGGCACTCAAGGCTTGGCCACATGAGTGAGAAGGGGATGTCAATTCTTAAGTCTAAAGGTAAGCTTTCAGATTTGAAAAGCATGGATCTAGAATTTTGTGAGCACTGTGTATTTGGAAAACATAAAAGGGTTAGTTTTCTCAAGACTGAGTCTACAAAGAAGCATAAGTTGCAGCTTGTTCACACAGACGTGTGGGGAGTGGCTCAGGTAGCTTCTATTGGAGGATCACAGTACTATGTTTTGTTCATAGATGATGCTACAAGAAAGGTATGGATCTACTGTATTAAGAAGAAATATGATGTATTTGAGACTTTTAAGATTTGAAAAGCTATGGTTGAGAATGAAACAGGGAAAAGATTAAAGTGCCTGAGATCTGACAATGGTGGAGAGTTCTGTAGTTATAAGTTTAACTGGTATTGTTACATGCATGGAATCTATAGGCAAAGAATGGTTCCAAGGACACCTCAGCAGAATGGAATTGCTGAAAGGATGAACAGAACAATCATGGAGCGTGCAAGATGTATGAGATTGCATGATGGTTTGCCTTTAGATTTTTGGGTAGAAGTTGTTGACACTACAGTGTACCTAATTAACAGAGGACCCTCTACAACTCTGGATGGTGGAATTTCAGAAGAAGCTTGGATAGGTAAAAAGGTAAATCTCTCTTTTCTCAAAGTTTTCGGTTGTGAAGCCTCTGTGCATGTAGATAAGGAAAATAGAAAGAAGCTCGATGTTAAGTCTATGAGGTGCACGTTTATTGGCTATGGCTCAGATGATTTTGGTTTCAAATTTTGGAATCTAGGAACTAACAAAGTAATTAGGAGCCGTGACATTGTTTTCAATGAAAAAGTGATGTATAGTGATCAGCTGAAGAAGCTGAATCAATCTAGGTAGAGAAATAGTGAATTGGACGAGGTGATGGTCCAAAATGAGCTCACGGGAAAAAGAAATAATCACTTACAGGAAAACACAGAGACCGACATTGGCAGGTTAGGAACCGGTGTCGATAGAACAGAAACCGAGGTCAGTCATACAGAGACCGATGTCGGTAGGACAGGAACCGACGTCGGTCAGGAAGAATCAGCGTCGGCCAGTAATAGGTCTGGAGGTGACCGA
Source organism: Torreya grandis (assembly GCA_037957365.1). NCBI lineage: Eukaryota > Viridiplantae > Streptophyta > Pinopsida > Cupressales > Taxaceae > Torreya > Torreya grandis. Next base: position 288,975 of record JARHVA010003847.1, read on the forward strand.
GGTCAGTCACTGTCAGAGAATTTGGGTGGACAGTGTGTTGTGAACGAGTCTCAGACACCCATCAGGAGGTTTGAAAGGGTGAGTAAGCCTCCAATTAGATATTCTCCTTCTTTATTTTATTTATTTCTAACTGATGGTGGAGAACCAGAGAGTTTTGAAGAAGCAATACAGGTGGAGTCCAAGAGTCAGTGGGAGCATGGCATGGTTGAGGAGTTGGAGTCCTTAAGAGAGAACCAAACATGGGATTTGGTTGAATTGCCAGCTGGTAAGAGGACACTGAAGAACAGATGGACCTACAGGTTGAAAGAAGGTGAGAATGAACAGATGAGATATAAGGCCAGACTGGTAGTGAAAGGATTTGCACAAAAGCCAGGCATTGATTTTGGTGAGATTTTTTCTCCTGTTGTTAAAATGACTTCTATAAGGGTTGTATTGTCTTTAGTTGCTTTTGAGGATTTGCATCTTGAGCAGCTAGATGTTAAGACAACATTTCTTCATGGAGATTTGGATGAGGAAATTTATATGGAATAGCCAGAAGGATTTGAGGTCAAGGGTAAGGAGAAGTTAGTGTGCAGATTGAAGAAAAGCTTGTATGGCCTCAAGCAAGCTCCTAGGCAATGGTATTTGAAATTTGACAGGTTTATGACTGAGCATGGCTACAGTAGGTGTCAATCTGACCATTGTGTGTACTTCAAGATATTTGATGATGGTAGATACATTATTCTATTGTTGTATGTAGATGATATGCTAGTTTTAGGATCACACATACAGGATATCTCTGAGCTTAAGGTGAAATTAGCTCAAACGTTCACTATGAAGGATTTGGGAGCAGCAAAGAAAATCCTTGGCATGAGCATTAAGAGAGACAGGAAAAATCACAGGTTGATATTGTCTCAAGAAGATTATGTGGACAAGGTGTTGAAACAGTTCAATATGTAGGATGCTAAATTGGTAAGCACACCTTTGGCTGGACATTTTAAGTTGAGTAAAGAACAATGTCCTAATTCACATGATGAGGTAGAGTACATGAGTAAGGTTCCATATTCTTCCGCAATAGGGAGTTTGATGTATGCAATGGTGTGTACTAGACCAGATATTGCCCAAGCAGTGGGAGTTGTAAGTAAGTATATGGCCAATCTAGGTAAGGAACATTGAAAAGCAGTTCAGTGGATCCTTAGATATTTGAGAGAAACCAGCAGTAGGCACTTGTGCTATGGAGGTTCAGATACTTCTCTACATGGTTATGTAGATTCAGATATGGCAGGTGATTTGGATGGCAGGAGGAGCACTACAGGATATGTTTTCACTGTAGGTGGAACGGCGGTTAGCTGGATATCTAAGTTGCAGAAGGTTGTTGCCTTGTCAACTACAGAAGCAAAGTATATTGCAGCCACAGAAGCTAGCAAAGAGATGATATGGATGACACGGTTCATGGATGAGCTTGGAAGGGAGCATGGAAGTTGTAGATTGTATAGTGACAGTCAGAGTGCAATCCATTTGGCTAAGAATTCAGCCTTTCATTTAAGAACAAAGCACATACAGCTAAGGTACCATTTCATACGACAGGTATTGGAAGATGGTGATTTGAAGCTAGAGAAGATCCATACAGATAGGAATCCTGCTGATATGTTAACCAAGCTAGTTACAAAGGAGAAGTTGAATCTTCATTCAACTTCTGTTGGTCTTCATGATTGAGTTGAAGATGGAGGAGCTAGAAGATGTTGTTGTACAGGTACTAGTGCAGCTGTTTATCTCCAAGTGGGAGATTGTTAAGGTGTGTAGCCTAAAAGCTTCACATATGAGCACATTTGACAGTTTTGGGTCTACACAGTCACTGGCGTCGGTCAGGAGAGACCACCGTCGGTCAGGTGCAGTTGAAGAGACGTCGGCGTCGGCAGAGGATTGGTTGACATCGGTCACAAGAAAGCATGCAGGAATCAGTGTCGGTTACCTATGCATCTAGAATGCTATTTTCAAGGACAGAAGCAAGTGTTTGAATGATGAGTTTAAGTCTTAGTCTTAAGTTCATGTTTCTATTATTAGCAAGATTGTTTTTAGAGCCCTTGTTCAAGAGGCTTAACTGTTGGTTGTAAGTGCACGCTCAAGTTTCCTAATTCTATATGTAGAATTAGATCTTCTTATCTTAGTGTGAATTATTGTAGTAGTTCATTGTATGTGAATGGTGAATAACAGTACAGAGTTGCATCAATCCAAGTTGTTGGAATTGATTGTACTTGAGAGAGAGAGCTCTTAAGGGATAGAGATCTAGAGAGAGATCTTGTGCATCTGAGAGAGGTGTGGAAGAAAGAAGTTTCTTCAATTGTATTCCTTTTGTAAAGAGTTTTAATACAAGTTTTCAAGGTGGTTTCTTGTATCTCTTGTTCTTGCTATTATTTGATTCTAAGTTACTTATCTATCTGATTTAATTTCACGTTTATTGCTTTCATAAGTGTAATCTATTGTTGGTTGATCCCCAACACATATTCCTCTACCACTTCTTACCATATGTCAAATCTAAGGGCCATCAAATAAGTTTTCATCCTTATGATCCAAAAAATATAATTTATCCCATCAAACAAAGGTGTATTATTTGTAGAAAAACCTTTATGTGATCCAACCATCGTGCTTTCTTGATATACAACTTTTTCAAAGGAACTTGCTCTGATACCAACTGTTAAGCATGAAATATACTGAGAGAGGGGGTGAATCAGTATATTATATGTTTTATTTCTTAATCAAATTCCTTTTCTTTAACCACTTAACCACACATTCAAAATGTGCAATAAAATTGAAATAATAATATGCACCACATGAGAGAGAGAGAGAGAGAGCATATTTTACATGGAAACCCAAAGCAGGAAAAATCATAGAGAACAATCTCAAGTATATGAATGAGCACAAACTCAAATTACAAAGTTCACAAGCACCAACTTGCAGGAGCACCAACCCCTTTGCTGAGCACCAACACAACAACTATTTGTGATCACCAACCCATAGGAGCATCAACCCCTTACAAATATTTGTGAGCACTAATCCATAGGATCACCAACCCCTCTTGTGTATAAAATACAACTATCTCTCAATGTTGTTTACTCAACAAATGATAGAACTCTACAATATCTCCTATTTTTCTCTCTTTGAAAACAAATACAAACCATGCACTCTCTTACATATTACAAATAGCTTCTCAAGCCTTTATTTATATATTTATAAATGACCTTTGGCATTCACCCTTTGTGACCCTTCAATCCTCATGAAAAATGGCACAAAACTTGCATGACCCTTTGTATCCTTGCATTTGAAAAGTTATATGGTGACCCTTCATAAGCAAAAGCATTCTTCCTCTTTTTTCTTTATATTGGCGACTTTTATATTCCTCAAAGTGTCCATTCATGAAAAAATGCACCATACCTTCTTTTGTCTTCACATGGTGACTCTTGGAATTTCTCAAAATGACTCTTTATGAGAAAATGCATCCCATTCCTCTTTAATTTCTTACCTTGTGACTCTTTAACTTCTCCATGGGCCCTTTTTTGACTTATATACAACTATAAATATATTTATTAATATTAAATAAATATTAACACACATTAGCCAAGATATGAATATTAAGAACACCATTAAATGTAATGGGGCCTTTATCACTAATAATGCTAGACCTTTGACATCAATGACAATATTTCCAATAGTAACCTTTATGGTAAGTTTGGTCATAGAATGGAAACTTGTTGTAAAAATAAAAATAAATCTTCTAAAATAAAAAATGGAAGAAATCTAATCAAAACAAATAGAATAATCAAAACCCTAATCAGAATAACAATCAAGATAAAAATGTTATTATTTTATAAGCTACTTTATTTACTTAAAATGAAAATGAATGGACTTTGGATAGTGGTGCATCACACCATATGACTTGCCTATCTAATACTTTTTGTGATTCTAGATATATCCGTAAAAATATTTACTTAAGAAATATTTATTTTTTAGAAGTAAACAAATAAAATTTAAATATTCAAATGTTGTTATAATTGATGTTTTCTATGTACCTAAGCTTTAAAAAAACTTGTTATTTTGCTCACAAATTATTAATGATAATTTCATTATAACATTTCTTAAAGATATCTGATCCATTATAAACTAATCTAGGTCTTTGATTATTGAAAGGGATCAAAATAATGGTTTATATATTTTTTTCCTCATGCATGTTTTTTTCATTGCATAGTAAGAATGAATATTAGTTATAGCATGAAATATTAAGTTATGTTAATTTTATAAGTTTATATGATATGTCTATTTAAAATATTGTTGTTTTACATCCTATATACCTTCTCATCATGAAACTTATGAGGGTTGTTTGCATGATAAGCAACATAGTAACCCATTTCAAAAGAGTCATGATGCAAATTCCTCACATCCATTAGAATTGATTCATAGTAATGTTGTAGGACCTCTTGAAAATGTATCTATTAATAATTATTTATATTTTGTTAATTTATTGATGATTACACTAGAAGGATTTGGTCATATTTCATTTAAAATAAATTTGATGTATTGTCTAAATTCAAAGAATTCAAAGCTAGTGTTGAAAATGCATGTGTTTTTTCTATTAAGAGATTAAGAACTGATAATGGCAGTGAATATATTAGTAAAAAGTTTAATTATTTTTGCATTAATTATGGTATTCAAAGGAAATTAATAACTCCTTATTCTCCTTAGAAAAATGGTATTGCTGAAAGGAAAAACTGCACCCAAAAACCACACCATTATTGAGATGATTAGAGAAATATTGGATTCTATAAATGTTCCTCCTAATTATTATGGGTCGAAGCCATGAATACTACTATGCATATTCTAAATAGAATCTTTGCTTAATTTTAATATTTTTTTTACATAAAAAATACATGTATATTTATAGCATTGCATTTTCTTTGATAAAACTATTTTGTTGTTACTATTAAGTTATGTTAATTTTATATGTTTATATAATATGCCTACTCAGAATCTTGTTGTTGTACATCCTATATACCTTCTCATCATGAAACTTGTGAGGGTTGTTTGCATGGTAAGCAACATAGTAACCCATTTCAAAAGAGTCATGATGTAAATTCCTCACATCCTTTAGAATTGATTCATAGTAATGTTGTAAGACCTCTTGAAATTGTATCTCTTAATAATTATTTGTATTTTATTAATTTTATTGATGATTACACTAGAATGATTTTGTCATATTTCATTTAAAATAAATTTGATGTATTGTCTAAATTCAAATTCAAAGCTAGTGTTGAAAATGCACGTGTTTTTTCTATTAAAAGATTAAGAACTGATAATTGTGGTGAATATGTTAGTAAAAAGTTTAATTCTTTTTGCATTAATTATGGTATTCAAATTAAATTAATAAATCCCTATTCTCCTTAGAAAAATGGTATTGCTGAAAGGAAAAATTGCACCAAAAAACACACCATTATTGAGATGATTAGAGAAATGTTGGATTCTATAAATGTTCCTCCTAATTATTATGGGTCAAATCCATGAATACTACTGTGCATATTCTAAGTAGAATATTTGCTTAATTTTAATATTTTTTTTACATAAAAAATACATGTATATTTATAGCATTTCATTTTCTTTAATAAAACTATTTTGTTGTTACTATTAAGTTGTGCTAATTTTATGTGTTTATATGATATGTCTACTCAGAATTTTGTTGTTATACATCCTATATACCTTCTCATCATGAAACTTGTGAGGGTTGTTTGCATGGTAAGCAACATAGTAACCCATTTCAAAAGAGTCATGATGCAAATTCCTCACATCCTTTAGAATTGATTCATAGTAATATTGTAGGACCTCTTGAAATTGTATCTCTTAATAATTATTTGTATTTATTAATTTTATTGATGATTAAACTATAATGATTTGGTCATATTTCATTTAAAATAAATTTGATGTATTTTCTAAATTCAAATAATTCAAAGCTAGTGTTGAAAATGGATGTGTTTTTCTATTAAGAGATTAAGAACTGATAATGGTAGTGAATATGTTAGTAAAAAGTTTAATTCTTTTTGCATTAATTATGGTATTCAAAGGAAATTAATAACTTCCTATTCTCTTTAGAAAAATGGTATTGTAGAAAGGAAAAACTACACCAAAAAACCACACCATTATTGAGATGATTGGAGAAATGTTGGATTCTATAAATGTTCCTCCTAATGATTATGGGTCGAAGCCATGAATACTATTGTGCATATTCTAAATAGAATCTTTGCTTAATTTTTATATTTTTTTACATAAAAAATACATGTATATTTATAGCATTTCATTTTATTTGATAAAACTATTTTGTTGTTACTTTAGAGATACTAACTATATTGATAGTGTCTCATCTACATTGTATTTGTTAGTAAAATGATTTATTTTAACTCTTGAAAAAAAATTATTACAATTATATTGTAATAGATATATTTGTCTTAGATGAGAAAAGAAAGAAAAATATATAGCTATTATGTTTATTTTTAATTCTTATGAGTTAGAATTGAAATACATTATATGCATAACATCATGCTTAATTTGATAAAAACAATCACGTTTAGTTATTGCATTTGGTAAAAAGTTCATGCTCAGTAAGTTTAAATATTTTGTGTTTTAATACTTTCATTTGATTAGTGAAAAATTCTATACTAATATACTTAGATACTCTCATTTAATTATTTTATCATTTGATTATTTATGTTAACATTCTTACACACTTCATTTGATATTAAAATATGTTATGAAAAGTGATGTGTAAATAGAGTTTGTATTATTAGCTCTACATCATTTGCTTTACTATACATTCTATCCATACATCTCTAAAATTATTTGTTTCAGTCTCATATTTGTTTAATTATATGATGGTTTTTCATGATAAAATCATCCATAATTGATGTATGAGAATTTATATAGGTAAGTGCACACATATGGGGGACAAAAAAGGGCCTATCCATGGATATGATTTTTCTTAAATTTTAAAAATTTGAACTTCTATATATAATTTTAGATAGCTACACTCAAAATTTGAAAATGGTATAAAAACATGAATTGTAGAACTTTGAGTGTAGTTTCCAAAAAACTATTTTTTTTTTTTTAAAAATGGCTAAGTATATAGAGGTCAAACATCTAAAATTTGAAAAAGACCTCTTTTTTTTTCAAAAAAAACATAGTAAATAGATGGCCATGTAGCCCACCATTTTTTTAGCATCGTTATGTATTGTTTAAAACCCTTTAGTGAATATTTAGATAAGATCTTCTAGTGTGTTAAAAAAAATATATATTTTTTTAATGAATATTTATTTTGTTATTATTTTTTTAATTAAGTAGATCCTGAAAAATGATAAAAAATAGATAGCCAGTTGTGCGGCCCCCTACCTACCTCAAAAAAAAGCAAAAATTGATATTTTTAATATGTGTAGAATTAGGCCTAGTTTGTTATCATATAATTTGTTTTGCATTTGGATCAATGAAAAAATTTACATAAACATGAATAGGAATGTATATGTGTGACATGTAGTGGACTAAAAAATGTTGAGATAGAAATAAATATAATTTGAACCCTTAAAATAGCCTAAAATTTATAAAAATCATATATTTGGAAAGAGGATAGAGTGTTCCTCATAATGGTAATAATTTTTTGAATTTCGATGTTAAAATCCATAATGTATTTGGTGACTGAAGTTAAAATTTGTTGGTTTTTGTCAAAATTATTAGTCTTGGTTGTAGATGCACAGTCATAGGCCTCTGGCTCAGAAATCCAAGCCATTTTTGAGCCTAAAGGTTCAGTTTTCAATTCAAATTCAAATAACTCATATGTATTATATAACACATACACATTATATAACGTGTTATACAATGCATGTGTTGTAAACTGCATATGCATTGTTTTGAAATAATACAAAACAAAAAAAAATCATGTTTCTTATAGGGGAAAGGTCCCATTAGCTATGCATCCTAACTTTGGACAATGAATTAAGGTGCCATAACATTGCATTAGACTTGGAAAATTTTACCCATTTTAATATGTCATCTTAACTACTTATAACTAAGGTTTCAAGGTCTAACACTTTATATATTTTCCAATATAACCAATTTTATTATGAGAGGTCATAAAATGCATTTTTTAACCTATGATCAAAACTTAACCTTTATAGTACCAATCATTGTGCATTAGAGTATCAATACTTAACTCTTACTTGTCAAGAAGTGATTGGTTACTTTTAATTTTTTAGAATACATGTTGAACAAGTATTACATATTACATGCTCAACTTATGGTGCACTTTAATATTTATATACACCAATATGTTTCATCAATAGAACACATGTTAACAAAAGCCTTGTTTGAAAATTGGAACATGTACATCTATTGGGACCTTTCCCCTGGTAGGGAAAGGATATACCTTACTTTCCTAAAATCCTACTTGCTTTTAAATTTTGTGTTTCTTATTGATATTATCCTACTTTCCTAAAATCCTATCTTACCATTTTATAGTTTTTTTGATATCTTTGACCAAACCCTTTTATTTATAAATTTTGAACTAATTTTTTTAAGTGGCAAACCCATTGAATTGGACTATGTATTATAGATAATCTTGTGTAAGTAGAAATAATAATTGAGCCCTTGGTGTAATAGTGCATCTCTTGGATATTTGTTTCAGTAATGTTATCTAATGGATCCCAATACCTATGAATCATGCCTTGGATTATCCCAAAAACATTCCTAAAATGTGTTGAATAAAGTCCTTTAAGTTTCCTCCAAGGTCATTTAGTGCATCTAATTTAATATGTGCATTTTGAGGTCCCAATTAAAATTCTAACAAAAGTCTTATCTAATTATAATTCTTCAATATTCCCCTAATGTATTCAAATAAATTATTCAAATTTTGTCTAAAATTAAGATCTCTTGTGAAAATATGGTTAATCCTCCATTCCATGCACCTCCTTCATCTACCCCTCCATCACACATGGGACAACCATCAACCACTCCATCCATTCCCACCTCATATCAAGAGTGTGTCTTTGACATGGGACTAGTCCTAGCCACACCATGGATGCAAAAATTATAAGCTCAAAAACAAGCTAGTCAATAATTGGTGCTTATTAATATTATAGATTTCTATGCCTTAATATGTAATTAATATGGTAAGATAGGAAATTAAGATGATGGGTACAAGGTATTTACATGTTTTTCTTAAATATATTGGTCAAGTTGGGTATGTGTTTTGTTTTTTATAAGATGTGGTTTTGAGCTCAATAAACTTGAAATGGTCACATGTATCCATTAGTGATGATGTGGTTTTAAGATGTGGTACCTTTAATGATGAATGTATATCTTAGAAAATATCTAAATGCACTAGGGAATTTGTTTGAAACCATTAAGGGATGGATGTGCTTTAGAAATATAGGGTGACATAGCCCTGACATTAACCAAGTATGACATATGTGTAAGTTACCCTAGCTCAGACTCTATTCAGTTTATTCAAGATACATTAATGGTGATAATTCCCCCTAAATCTAAGACTTGCTTCCTCTCAAGGATGATGCTGAGTAGAGGGACCCAATAATTATTCATTAGGATGATGAACTGCTCACCTGATATAGATGGTTAATCAGAATTGAATACCAGTGTACACCCCTTTGCCAAAAGTTTCAATAGTATATATTTTGTACATATCTTCAATTTTCTTGTTCATATTTCATTGTAATGAGCTTAAACCTTATGATGTGGGCTGAAATAAATTAGTATCTTAGAATTATTTCTCTAGCTTGGGATTTGAGGTTGAGGACTCCATTGCTAAATTGTGCTCTTTCCTATGTGTAGGACTTAATATGAACGTACTCTAGGATCTAGAGGTAATTCAAGGTAGAAGGATATAAATAATTTGAATACATACATAGAAAGCCGATAACATTTGGTACTCACTCAATTTAGATGGAACCTTAAAAGATCCTACATGATAATTTTTGTATAGCAATGGCAAGTTGGAGGCTTGCATCATGTGAATTATTTACTAGACATGAGTTGATTGGATCAATGTCAATCTTTAAACATTATTGGATTATATGTATGAACAATAAATTTGTGAATAGGCCTTAGTTGGATTACTTGGAGGTGATGGGACCTATCTAGGTATCAAATATCATGAGTTCCACTCATGTGAGATAATAAATGTAGAGAGTGTAACATGCATATGCCTATATTTAGCCTTCATGGCATCTGATATGTGTTCATATTTTTCCAATTATTTCATATTGCTAGTGGTTTCATTGAGTACTTTTGAGGACTTGACACAACAGGGCTAGGCCCAACTTATCAGAGACTCGCATCATGTGAAATATTTACTAGACATGAGATGATGGGATTGATATCAATATTTAAACATTTTTGGCTTATAAATATGTATGATATTTGTGTTCAAGCCTTAGTTGGACTGGTTAGAGGTGATGGGACCTATCTAGGTATCAAAGATCATGAGTTTCATTCATGTGATCTAATAAATGTATAGAGAGTACACAGTGTGCACATGTCTATATTTAGTACTCATGACATCTGAGATGTGTTCATATTTTTCCAAGTGTTTCTTATTGATTATGGGATCATTTATTACTTTTGATGACTTGACATAGTGGGGATAGGCCTAGCCTATCAATCTTATCTATTCAAATCAGCCACTTGGTGTACAGAAGTACTTGAGGTCATATTTGATTGGATCAAGACTCCCAAGGTGCTAACATCTTTGATGCTTTTGGGATCTAGAATATATGTGCATATCTAAAAAATCTAACACTTCTCCAAGTGTACTAGACCTACACATGTGGAAATATTTGATTATATTGTGTATCCCAAGGATCTGATAAATCTGATGCTTTTATGACTTGATAATTAGCTCTCTAACATAAGTATATGTGTGTTTAAGATACACACATGGTGATGTATGTAATTGGATCGAGCCTCATAGGGATCTTATAGCTCTTTAACACTTCTAAGACCTAACACTTCTAACAGTGTTGACACTTTTGAGCATGTGCAAGGTACACCTAGTGATATGTAATTGGATTTGGCCTCTTGGGGAATTTTCAACTCTAAAACTTACAAGACTTGATGTATCTATGATAATTTTAACATTTTCAGGTGTATGAGGTACACATGTGGCATATCAAGGTTCACTTATAGGGGCAATTCAATTGAGGAGGCATGGGAGGCCAATGTGAACCCCTTATTAACATAACTATAAGAGAATGATATATTATTTGGGATAAAATTAAATATGATTCTATCTATCATAAGTTAAACCAATTAGTCGATTGGTTTAATTAGGGATGTGATTTAGGAAAATTTTAGCCCTAAACCAAATTTATTGCTAAATTGACTTTACAATGTAGATTGAATATGTCTGGCTTAACTAACCCTAATTTAATCATAAATATAAATATGAATTTAAATGTAAATGTGGCCAATTTCAACCCATTAAACCTAAATTGGAGTCTACGATGTGATTAAAGGGGCTAAATTAGGTCACATTTCATGACATGTTGATCATAAACCCTAATTTTATCACTTGAACATGTATAGTTCCCTTAAACCCTAATTTCATGACATATACATATGTATAAACCTATTACACTAAACCCCTAACCTTAAATCCTAATTTTATAACAAACACCACCCCTAAGTTCCCTGATTTCATCATAAATGCATAAATTCGTGAATGTGATTAGTGCCAATTTGTGAACCCATTATTCACCTAGTTTTGTAAGGACCTATGATGGGATTTTGAGCAATATTAGCTCATTTCATCTTACATATTAAGCTTTATTTCATCATATGATAGTCTTATTGATTCATAGTCTTATCAAGAGACTTATTGCATCATGTATTAGAGATTTATACATCATATTGGGGATTTATCCATCATATTGATCCTTATTGCATCTTATGATAGCCTTATTGCATCATATTAGATATTTATTGCATCATATGATAGTCTTATTGCATCATATGATAGTCTCATTGCATCGTATGATAGACTTATTACATCATATTGAGCCTTAATGCATCATATGATAGCCTTATTACAACATCTAAAAATATTATTGCATCATATTGGGTATTTATGCATCATATTATAGTCTTATTGAGTCTTATTTCATCATATTATAGTATTATAGGGAATTTTATACATTGAATATGAGCCTTTGTGCTTATTTTTTTAAGTATATACCTATACTTCAAGGAACACATATGTGTTATAAGAACACGTACGTATTATAAGAATGTGTATGCATTACTATAATGTGTATGCATTCCTTGAAGTAAAACAAAAACTTATTATTCAACATCTATTTTTATCTCAAATTGATATTGTTATCCCCGCAAACATTCCACGCATACTCTACATATTCTCTATATACTTTTTTTGAAATTTTTTTTGGACCCCACATTTTAAAGCACATTCTTGGTTGATTTTATCAAAATGAGATCTAGTTCATGTTCAGAGAAGAGGAATAAGTTGAATAATAAAACACCAGAGCAATTAGAAGAGTTGAGAGAAAAAAACAAGGTATGAATGCAAGCATTACATTACAAAAAGGTACAAACACTAACCTTGATGAGCCAAATGCCTTAGATAATAAGTCAATTGATAATAATGAATTAAATAATGATGAAAATAACAATTATTAGTTTAATTATGATGAAATTCAAAATAATAAATTAAATTATGATGAAATTGACAATAAAAAATAGATAATGTTGGAAATTCACATACAAAGTTTATAGTTTTTTATTATGTTGATGAAGAGCCTATGCATGATACTTTACCCACTAACAATGAATAAAATTTAATGGACTAAAATAATGATGAAATTAACAATGAATAAAATTTTATGGAAACATATAATGAATAAACAAATAATTAAAAAAAATTCATGGAAACATATAATGATTTTAAAACACCCTCTAAATGGATTGGACCAATAATAACACCTCCAAAAATTGCGCATAGAAAAGATAAGTACTTAATTTATTTGATGAAAATATTTTGAAACTAATGCATAACAAAATGTCTAACCACCATTCAAGAAGATTGGCTCAAGAAATTTGGGATAGTTTCTTTCATAGATTGGAGTATGATAGTCAAAGATGTCAATTATTTGTTTTTTTGATGTAATTGGTTAAGATGAGATCTAAAATATACACATTAGGAATAAGAACATCTAACATAGATGATGAAAATGATAAAATTATTGAAAATCTACATGATGTATATCATATTTTACTCCTGAAATCACACAACAAAGATTGTAATGTTGCTTGATGTATAATGACAACTTGTGCAGTAAGTGATGAAATAAGGGGAAAATGATTATTTCAAAAATAAGATGATCACTTAATATAAATACAAAAACTTTAATGAAATCAATTTTAAGATGTGAAATACTTCATTAACCCAATATGAAAGAGATCTGGGCATTCTCTAGTAGACTTCCATGAAAGGACAAGGCTATAGTCGATGCTTTGAAAGACTTACTTGCACAATTTTGGAAAGATAATACACAAGTTTTGCCCAATACAAAAGATGTACTGAAAATAAGATTTAGTTCTCGTAATTGTGAACAACATCCAAAACATTTATTGCATATGACTCAAACATAATTGTACTCTATGTTTTTGTAAAAACATCCACAAATTGTTATTAGTCAAAAAGAAATTGAGATAGCCAAACCTTTCTATGTAAAAATAAATGACACTCACACACCACTTGTTGTTGTAGAAAACATGTTGAATTTTTAATTAACTATGATTTTTTTCATCATAATTCATTATACTTTACATACTAATAATATTTTGTAAGAGTGTGGCATAGAAGTTCCACCAAAATCAACCAGACAATTTATTCCATTTTTTTTTGAAAGACCAAATGGATAATTATTTTATAATAAAACATGTTTGGATGGAAATTGTAGAATTTTCAATAGATTACCAAAATTTAAAAAATGTATCCATGAGGAGTGTAAAAGTGAAATTGGATAGGAATTAGTTGATTTGAGCAAATAAAAATCTATGACTTATCAAGTAAAAGATGGCAAAGAATATAAAAGGTATGAGCTTGTGACAAAGCGATCCCTGTTTCAAAATTTATGGTCGAATTCATGGAGAAAATTATCTATAAGTATGCAAGGCACACCAATAGGGATAAATGGTTGGATGAACATTTCAATATAATCAAGGACACATTCCCACTTGATTCTATTATTTTAGTAGTTGACTTTGCTGAAAAATACACATTCAAACCATAAATGGAAGTTCAATCACAATATTACAACTCAACACAAGTTGCCATATTTATGCATATAACATTCATACATGTACCTAATAGTATAGAGGAAGATCAAAAAATATTAAGGGAGTACCATTTTTATATCAATGATGGCTGATTATATTGTATAGAGTATGTGCAAGATTGTTTTGAGAAGTTATATGGATAGTTAACTCAAAGGAACATTACTTTCAAACAATATTATATTTGGTCAAAAAATTGTACATCATAATTCAAGAATGCATAGATGTTTTATTGGTTGATCAAGATGCACATTACCACTAGTGTAGAACATATTTGGAGTTTTATTAAGGCTAGCTATGGAAAAATGAAGCCTGACGGTGTTGGAGCATGTGTAAAAAGATTCATTGCAAGGGAGGAGTTAAAATTTAATAATATTACTAATTTTATTAATGCAAAAACTATGATTGAATGGTGTAATGATAAAATATGTCATGGTTCTCAAGAAAATTTTATTGTTCGTAGACATTTTTGGTTAATGGAGGAAAAAGGCTTTGCAAACTATGAGGGTTATATGACTCTAACAAGTTCAAGTGAGTTCCACTCATTTCATAGCTTAAATGCAGGTTCTTGGACTATTCATACATGATACTTGGTAAGCTTTTATTATGCATGCATGGCCTCTATTTGGAGTGAGTGTGAGTTACAAGAGTGGGTGGATGACTAGAGTTCCAAACCTTTAATTTTAATCAACACATATCAGGTTCCACCAGCATTTCAACTAATAGACATGGCATCATCATATGACTTTGACCATATATTTGATCTAGTATAGCTAGGTAGAATATTAATCTTTATATACTATTTATTCTCATTATCTATCTTCATAGTGTCATTAAAAATTATTTTTGTATGATATAGGCCATGCTTTTGCAGTTATTATAGATGAGAAAAATGAAGAGGGAATAGATTACTATTTATGTCAGTATGTAGATGGAAAGAAAAAATTGAATTCCCCAGTCATATATGGAGAAAACATTGATTATCCCATTGGGTCGGTGGTAGTCACTAGAACTTGGCTTTGATGATATCCTATAAAAAAATCAATGTATGGTTGTTTGAAGACTTTGAAATGCATAGGAAGATACTAAAATATTCAAATTTGGTTCTTGTAATGAATATTCAATTGGAAAAATATCATGGGAGGCCAAGAAACAATAATCTATAGAAAGTTCACAAGTCAGACCATGAATCTATTCTTGATACTATCAAGATTAGAGCAGATGCAAGTGGTTCGTTGGATTGAAATGCATAGGTATGTTAACTTGTAAAATATATATGTAATCAATTTTACCAATTTTTTTTGATTTTTTAGGTAGTACATGCATAAATTTTGTCTTAAATTACTTACTAACATTTTTATAGGTTAGTGATGCCAAATCATCTTCCACCTTCACGTGGTTGGCACCGTTAGTAAAGAAATTCATATTATTAAATCTAAGATAAGATTACTAAAAGTACTTGGCATTTTCATTCTCTTGAACAATTTATAATGACAATTTTATTTCTCCTTGTAGCCTTCCAAACACATTTGTTGTCAGTGTTTATGTGCTTTGAAAAAGTAGTGAAAATGCACTTGTGGGTGGAATTAGATGTCACAATCATTGTAGCATGTGTAATTTGCATATATATATGTGATTAAAGTGGTATATTTTCACTTGTTTGGCCTAGAGGCAAAATTTCTAGTTAGAGGTCAATAAGTTATCTCTTCACTGCCAAAAGGTTGCATTTTAGGACCCATTACTGCAATTTCTACCATGAATTTCTCTTAGAGGTGATTCAAAATAGATTTGGGGTGAAAGTAGAGGGATTTCCCACACATATGAGGGATCTTATGGTTATTCCATATGACTTACAAATTTGGTTTTATGCATACCTAAATCTACGCTAAAAATCAACATCTTTATTATATTGGAAAGGGTGTTCTTAAGCCCAAAATGGGTGGTGGGTTTGTCAACTGGGCCAAATGGGAGGCCAATAACCTTGTATTATATGTTATCCACCCATTTTAATGTGTTGGAAGCATAATTTTTTATGCAATAATCACCATAAATTAAGTTCTTAGATGGTATCTTCAACTTTGACAACATTTATTATCAGTGTTTATGTGCTCCAAAATAGTGGTGAAAATGCACTTACAGGTGGAATTGTATATTACTGTCATTGGAAAACATGTAATTTGCCTATATATATGTACTCAAAATAGTTTATTTTCACCTACCATTTCTAGAGGTAAAATTTTTAGTTGGAGATCAACAAGTTGTCTCTTCACTACCAAAAAGTTGCATTTTAAGACCCATTACTGCATCTTCTACCATGTATTTATCTTAAAGGTGATTTAGACTATATTTAGAGTGAAATTATAGGGATTTAAAATTCATATTATGGATCTTATGGTTACTCTATATGACATATTTTTTGTTTTATGTATGGTTGAAGTTAGGCTAAAAATCAACATCTTTCTTGTATTGAGAAGGGCACTTTAGAGCCCAAAATGGGTGGTGGGTTTGTCGATCGGGATAGATGGGAGGCCAATAACCTCATATTATATGTTATACTCTCCTAAAAACATGTTTTTAGTGTCAATTTTTATCAAAAAAGCACCAAAAATTAATTTCTCATACCGTAGCTTCAATTTTGACAACATTTGTTGTTAGTGTTTATGTGTTCTAGAATAGTACTAAAAATGTACTTGCATGTGGAATTTGATGTCAAGGTCATTGTATAATTTATAATTTTCCTATATATATGTGCTAAAAGTGGTGTATTTTCACCTACCAATCATAGAGGCAAAAATGTTAGTTGGAGGTCAACAAGTTATCTCTTCACTACCAAAAAGTTGCATTTTAGGACCCGTTACTACAACTTCTGCCATGGATTGATCTTAGAGGTGATTCAAAATATATTTAAATTTAATTTATATTTATCTACCATGAAAAATAGGAATCTTAATATTACTTCATATGACTTACATTTTTGGTTTTATGCATGCCTGAAGTTAGGTTAAAAATCAACATCTTTCTTGTATTGGGAAGGGCATTCTTGAGCCTGAAATAGGTGGTGGGTTTGTCAATTGGGCCATATGGTAGGAAAATAACCTAAAAATTGATGTTATCCACCCATTTTAATGTGTTATCAATGCCATTTTTTATCCAACAAGCACCAAAAATTGAGTTTTTGGATTGTATCTTCAACTTTGACAACATTTATTGTTAGTGTTTAAGTGCTCTGGAACAATAGTGAAAATACACTTGAGGGTGGAATTAGATGTCAAAATAATTTGAGAATGTGTGATTTTCTTATATATATGTGCTCAAATTGGTGTATTTTCACGTGCTAGTTCTGGAGGTAAAATTGCTAGTTGGAGGTCAACAAGTTGTTTCTTCACTGCCAAAAAGTTACATTTTAGGACCCATTACTGCAACTTCTACCACAAATTTATCTTAGAGATGATTTAGAATATATTTTGGGTAAAATTAAAGGTATTTTACATGCACATTAGGTATCTTAAAGTTCCTCCATATGACTTATAGTTTTATTTTATACATGTTTTAAGTTAGGCTAAGAATCAACATCTTTCTTGTATTGGGAAGGGCATTCTTGAGCCCAAAATGGGTGGTGGGTTTGTTAACTAGACTAGATAGGAGGCCAAAAAATTGGTATTTTATTTTATCCACCCATTTATATGTGTTTTTAGTTCCATTTTTGAGCCAAAAAGCGTCAAAAATTGAGTTCTTAGACCGTAGCTTCACCTTTGACAACATTTGTTATCAGTGTTTCTATGCTCCAGAATAGTACTGAAAATGCACTTATGTGTAGAATTGGATGTCATTGTCATTAGATAATGTGTAATTTTCATATATATACATGTTTTAATTGGTTTATTACACTTTCCAATCATATAGTCAAAAATTCTAGTTGGAGGTCAACAAGTTATCTCTTCACTGCCAAAAAGTTGCATTTTAGGACCCATTACTACAACTTATGCCATAGATTTCTCTTAGAGGTGATTAAAAATATATTAAAGGTGAAATTATAAGGATTTACCACACATAATGAGGATATTATGGTTCTTCCATATGACTTAAAATTTTGGTTTTATGCATGCCTGAAGTTAGGCTAAAAATCAACATCTTTCTTGTATTGGGAAGGGCATTCTTGAGCTTGAAATGGGTGGTGGGTTTATCAAACAGGCCATATGGGAGGCTAAGAACCTAGTATTGGACATTATCCACCCCTATGGACATGTTTGTAGTGCCAATTTTATATTTAGAGGTCACTAAAAAGCCAAAAATATCTAATAGGCCTAATAACCCAAGTGAACCATATACACATGGCTAGAAGCTAGTGCCATTGGAATTGGGTTTCAATACCTTTAAAAAGTTTGTTTGAATCTTATCAAAGTGTTTCAAAGGTAAAAAATCTATAAATGGTCTCATATTTTCAAGAGAGTTCATAAACTGGTTAAACCAAGGAGAAATGTCAAAAAAAGGGGCTACAAGCCTTAGAAACCCAAGATGAGCCTTGTATGTGAAATGGGATGTTTGAGTGAGTTGGATAACTTGAAAGGGGTTAAGATAAGTGTAATGAGGTCACCTAAGTGAATTTCCTAGTGGAAAACTAATAAAAGTTTTGTATGGTAAATAGAGGGAGACAAATGCTTCTTAGGGTTCAATGATTGGGATATTCGTGGAAAACCAATAAGAGGATTGGTTTTCCAGCTAATGGAGACCTATAACAAGCTTTAACAAGGACCTATAGTCAAAAAGGCATAGCAAGGCTTTGAGGTGTTTTCAAAAGGTGTGGACCATTTTAGGAACTTATTGAATTTATCAAAGAGACCATCATGTTATAGAAGAATCAAAGACACCTCATAGGTTTCCAAATATTTCTAAACACCCTCAAGTATGACCCTAGTCTATACATCATCTCAATATAACCAAGGAGTAGTAAAACACCTAATGTGGACTCTATCATCTAGAGGAAATATAGTTGGTTTTAGAAGGGTTGATACTATCAAGAAAGATTAAATGAAGGTTTCCTTGCCAATGATGATGTTTCATTGAGGTTCCATGAGCATTTAAGATCAGTGGGGTCTTAGATCATTTGATAAATGTTTTTGAATACCTAATGCTTCAGTCACAGTCAAAATCTTCCATATACAATCCATCCTTTAGGTTAGTGTACATAGATAGGACAATGGGTCATCTTGACTAATTCCATGGTGAGATGGTGGTGTCCACGGTGAGAGGTGGGCTTATACAAAGTCAAGCATGCCAGGAGAGGTTTCCAAATAACATTTACAGTCATACCCTCAAAGCATGCACCTATAGCTAGGGAAACGTAGTCATGAAGTCAAATTTGTCAATGGTGAAGTTTCTTGGTCAAATAAATATTTTGAAAACATGTACTAACAACCATCATAGGGATTGAACATGAAGATGTGTGCATGCCTTTGTATGGAAGTTAAATATGTGAGGCCCAAATGCCTTGCTAAGTGGTAAAAAAATGTTAGAGAAAGGTTGAATAGTGGTTTCCAATGAATTATCAGTCCTAATTGGGTTAAATGGGTGTGAATTAGACCAAATACTCCATTTTCTCATTGCATAAAGCTCTAGGTATTATTAGCATGCAGTCATATGAGGTTTTTTGGGAAGGTACAAGGTGACATGGAAGATTATGAGATAGAAAATAACAGTTAGAATAATTAAATGAGAGGTTCCATGATATTTTAGAGGAAAAACAATCATGATAAGACACAAACCAAGTCAAAAGAGGATGATGACTCATTTGTGAAATTTGACCACATAGACACATGTCATTAGCTTTTGCCAAAATGGGCCTATAGGCCAAAATATGTCGTATCTAATCATGAAATTTGGTGGAAAATTTAATTATGACCTAATGTACCCATTATATATCATTTTTAATATTTTTTTTAATGAAAACTATTCACTATTTTAGTGAATTCAACCCTATGTCAAATCATGGTCAACATTGGAGCCTACCTTAGAGAAATTGGTCAATTTGAGGAATCTATAGGTTGATTAAAAGCATGAAATTTGATAAAAATGGTTTATATGACCAAAAAAAAATCCAATTCCATCCTCAGGGTCATATAAAGAGTGAAATTTTCTTCTATTTTGAGGCAATCCTCTTCCAGTCAAGAAGGCAACCATTGCAAACTTCTAAAAGTTTTATCAATTTTGGATGCCAAGAAGCATTTTAGGTCTTGGAGAGGTATTAAAATGATAAAATATGATGTTTTAAACATATATTTTCCTATATAATAGATCACATTTAGGGGTTTCATGCAAAAATTTGAATAAATACAAGTTTTTGCATGAAGGAAGCATGCAGGCAGCTCAAGGTAAATTACGCTAAAAAGGGTCTACAAGAAAAATTACATATACAAATGACTTTAAACTTGGTAATATTAGTATTAATTACCTAATATATCCATAAATATATTTATAAAGTCATAACAAGTGTAATTTCTTAATGTGTTATCACAGTCCCCTCCATGTTTCATAATGGTCATTATTCATGCAGACATACATTTTGAAGTTTTAAGGTGTTTTTGAGGGTTAAATTATTATGAAATTATTTTATAATTATTTTAATATAGTTTTAAAACTATTAAATTCATTTAAAGAGTGTTCACACTCTAAAATTCATGTAATCCCCATAGGTAGGCTCAAATCCCCACATGTAGTCTCAAAGGCATAAGGGCAAAGTTGGTTTTTTTATCATTATAAAGGTGTTATGAGATGTTTTATATTTCATAAGGATGTTTTAAATAAAATAATATCAGTGGAAAGGTCAAATTGGTCCTTTGGAGAGTATGTATAGGGAACGGGAAACCCTAGAAAAGGGTTTGAGCATTTTCGAGAGATTTAATCATGGAAATTTAATGAAAATTTATAATCTTGTTCCCATATATATCTAAAAGGTTAATAAAAATTATTTAACCTGAGATTTTATGGTTGTGTATGGATTCTAGGACTGAGGGTTTGGAATAGGGCTAACTAGGCCTAAATGAGGGTAGGCTAATGAAGGAAGTGATAGTTAGAGGTGGAGTTGGGATATGAAATTTTACATAGACATGGAAAAGGATAAAATGTACCTATATATTCCCTTATAATCTCTTTATCAATCATAAATTTTATTTACAAGGAAAAATATAGTAAAAAAAGGCTACAAGCCTTGAGAGAGCATTTTGTCCATAAGTTGTGAAATGAGAGTCAAAGATTGTTTAAGTACTTGAAGGGGGTTATACCAGGTATGATATGATAATATAAGAATATATGTGACAAAAATTTGAGATCTTAAAACATAGACCAATATTTGGTCCTTGAGACCCAAAGAAGGTGCCTAGTAAGAAACTAGAAAGAGATTGTGAAGAAGTTTGTTAATGAGATGAATGGAATGAGGTAAAGGATGAGTTGTGAATGTATAGAAAGAGCTCAATTCCATCAAGGAGGTGCTACTAAGAGTAAAAGGAATAAGTACTAGGTGTAAGAAGCTAAATTAAGCCCAAAGAGTAAAAAGAGGAGTTAGCTTGTGAGAGAAGATTCAAATCAAACCACAGTAAGTGGATGTGATCAGTTGGGTTTAGAACTACATAATGATTTTTTTGTAGACTTATCCTCCATACCTCTGCATCAAATACAAAAATAATTTAAATTCAATCACAAATATTCTTTATTTTTTATAAGGGTCTGATCTGTAACATTATCCTAACAAGTTATTCTCAATCTCATAACATTTGTAATCCTTAAGAAAACTTCAAAACCAATCTATTATAATACTCTGAACACAAGTGATTAAAACAAGATTTACTTCATTAGTTTTCTTAAATGTTTATGTACAAAATAAGAATGTCATGTGTGAATGCCATATATAGGCATACAATGTCAATAATACATGCATTGTCATATAAGCATATAAAAAATTACATCATGTCTAATAACATAGTCTATAATGTTAGGTGAATACATCATATACGCATGTATAATTCTAAAAATACATATATTTCCATATAGGCATACAAAAAATTACATCATCTACAACATCCTAATCATCAAATAGTCTCCCTCTTTTTGCCTTTTTCAAAGAAGACTCTCCCTAAGATGCCTTGCTTGTAGATGGAGATATCCTAAATTCCTTAGATTGATCTAAGGTTTGACTATGGGTACTATGCTCATAGCTTGCTTGTAGCTTAACCTGTTCAAATACAAAAATTATTATAAAATTAAAAATTATACATGAAACCAAGTTAAGAAAATCATTTTAAACTATAATAAAAAAATCATTTAAATATGCACTTACTATAATCTCATGATCCTCAATTTTTTATTGATGCTCGACTAGGTCAGTGCCAAATTCAACTAAATAAATAGATATGTCAAATGATGAATAAACATGAGGAGCTATCATGTAGTTGTCTGAATCAAACTATCAAATGTCATATGATAGCCCTGTATACATAATACATTTATGCATATAAGTTATATTTTCTAAAGTATATAGTAAATTTATTAAAATAAAAGTACTAAATTATAATTCAAAAGTACAAGTGAATATACATACCTCAGTGAGTGCATGTGTAGATTACATTGTAGTGACAATTCTCGAGTCTTTTTTGACTCGTAATGATGGAGGAGTGTCCAACCTAGTCATCAACTGAACAAACAACGTAATAATTAATAACCTGGGAAATTCATAAATTAAACAAGTTGCTAACAAACTTAGTCTTGCATAATATATAAAAAAATCTAATGAGGTCAGAGGAAGCATGAATGTGATGATTATATGTGTGCAACATGTGACTTGTAACACCACATTGAAGGCAAGAAATGTTAGTTTCATGAGAGAGAATGACAAGACAATGAGGCAAGATTTTTGAGTGAATTTTTTGAAATTGAGTCATTGAATGAAAGTTAGGTGTTGAAACATCCTTGATACACCTATATACACTAGTTTGGATGATTTTATAGCTTTGCTAAGGTTTATTTCATATTTTGACCTAATTAAGGTCATTAGGCCTAATTGTCTTAAGTTAGTAACTTGGTATAGTTGAGGATAGTCCAATGAGATATGGTGTCTAAATTGATTTGTTTTGAAATTTTTATCATGTTAACAACTTGAATACTTTGCTTACATACATTCATTACTTTTTAGTCCAACTTAGTATTTGTGTGATAAAAAATCCCTTAGAAACAACCATTGTGATAAGACAAGTCACTTATATAGGTGTTTGTTGAGAAGTTTGTAAACCAAGTTTTAATCATGTTAAGACACCTAGAGTGATAGGTTGATTTTATAGGGGACATCTATACTAGAGCCTTTTAAGAGTGTTTATAACCTTATAAAATAGGTCTCATCAAAATCTAAAGAAATATATAGAAAATATAACTAAATATTGTAGAGATAAGAGTGAGTGGATAGTCTTATTTACAAGTGCACGATTTTGATTACCCTATAGGTGACATTAGGTTGACTATCTATCCTTAAATTACCCTAAATTTTTGTAAGGGAAGGTCTATATGTATATAGTACAAGTAGGTTGAGGGCAAAAAAGGGTGTTATAGTCTTATTAATACTCAATATTCATTTTAGGGTGACTTTCCTGATGAAAGTGTTATAATCTTATAGATTTGGCATGTCATTTAAGTGACGAAAGTGCATGGATATAGATATGTCCTCTCCTCCAACTAGATATAGTAGGTATTTGGGCCCCCTAAGTAGGTGGTGGTAGCAAACTACTCAACCCCATCTATACATATGGGGTTGAGGTCCCCTATTTGTATATGGTTGCAAAGCCTAGGCTATAGTTTATAGTCAACGCTCTCCCAAAAAACCAATGAGATCTAATGGCCTACTGAATATATCTCTACTAATAGAGTCTGGTTGGAAATTGGAATGGACTAGGTACAATGAGATCAAGATGTTATGCCATATAAATTTATAACTCCATAGATAAATATGAAATTGTTCCACTCAATTGAAATTGATGGGAATTGAATTTCTATATATCACCATTTTGGATATCGATCATATAGATTGAACCACTATATGTGATTAGGATAACAACGAATTAAGTGGCTAGCTATGAGGTCAATATTTAAAAGAAAGGAGTGGTGTGCATATTGATGAAGACATGTTATGCTCGATTGGAAAATTGATAGAAATATATTTTACCAAATATTTTTTATCAAATGAATTCTATATATATATATATATATATATATACATCCAATCCTAATGATTGGGATTGACCTGCTATAGGAACTACATATAATGTGATATCAAGCAAATGTTTAACTTGTTATTTTGGTTATTGAAAACATAGTTTGAAATTTGAAATAAAATCAAAAAAATTGAGATGGAAGATGAGTTTCTAACACTACGCCAATCTATAGTAATACATCAAATAATAAAAAGTCCAATAAAATTATATTAGGTATTTTATATTTTCTTACACAAAATATACCAATGATGTAACTAAGGTGTATGAATGTACATCTAGAGTATATAAGATTAACTTGAAAATTTACTGCTATAAATGTATATGGTGTCATACTGACATGGATAGATGTAGTAGGGGTTAGCCCACTACCTAGTTGTGATGTTGAAGGCAATGTCTCCTCCTTGAATACAAAAAAATACATATATATCATTCAATTTAAAGTTGTAAATTAATTTTTAACTCTTTAATTTAAAAATTTAACTTAAAAATTTAACATTAAATTTATATAAAATATACTTGCATGTGTGTAGAGACTCCCAATGCATCCAAACTAAATGTGTGTACTAATAACTCATTAGTCAAGACCATATCCTCCAAGCCCCATAAAACATCACCGTCATCATCTAAAGGTCCAATGTATATAGAACCATAACATCTACATGGGTGGGGTTGAGTACGACCACTAATTAGAGTATCTCAAGCATCTATCTCTAAAAATCTACTCATATGATGAATGAGTGTATATTAAGTGCATTAAATGCATGTAAAGTGTCTATCTCCAAAACCTACTTCACTACAAAGAGAATCTCTAGATGAAGTTGATTTTAGGTAGGGATCCTTGTAGGCCAATTAGGTGCATGACTTGCACTTGGTCGATCATGTTTGGATCCTTTCCCTTGACCTTAAAACTCACCATAGTCAAAGTAGTTTGGAATTTTATTGAGGACAAAATCATAATAGAGTTTCTTCAAAAATTACAAATGGACCTCGTGATTATTACAAGGTGGATAGTTAAACACTATCCACCATCACTCCCAAAAATTGGATTTAATCAAATTATGTTGGCATCAATAGATGGGGAAACATTTGGTTGTTATGATAAATGGAGCACTAGTGGTTGGGTTTATAAATAAGGCATAAATTTGATCTTTTATTTATTTACTTCTTCTTCATCTCATATGATGACAATATACCAACATAATAAGCCCTACAACTATCCCTATATGACCTCCATCTATCAATTTGACTTGTTATCAAGTCAACTTGACCTAACACTAACTCTAAGGTATTGGCCAAATAGGTGTGATGGGTATTAATAAAAGTAGGCTCTCTCATTCTCATAATTATCTACTCAATTTCAATTTTGTTCTCCATTATGTGAGAAACTATATCCTTCTTATTATCTGGGGCATCTAGTGGAACTATAGGAGGGTTGGGCTGAGGGTTAGGTGAAGGATCAAGCAAAGGGTTAGGTGGAACATGTCGACCTATTAGAGAAAAATTACAAATCAAACTATGCAAAACATTCATAAAAAAAAATTAAAATTGATTTAATCTACAAAACTTACCTCTTCTTCATGATGGCATCATTGATCTCACAAATACGAGAGCAAAAACAACGATTTCCATGTGAGATAGAGGGCAAACAATGAGTTGAAGGATTAAAAGAAGAGATAGAGGGAAAAACACGAACACCAAGTAAAAAAAATGCAAATGCAAAGAAAAATTAGAAATGAGAATTTGGGGTTTCTTTTTGTTTTATAGTTCATATAATGAGTATGCATTATCTTTACTTATAGTAACATGTACACATTACTATAACATGTATGTGTTTCTATAAGTGAAAGTAACACTACGCATTATGGCTTAGGTATTCTGAGCTATAATGTGTACGTGTTATAAGAATATCATGTATATATTATATTATAATGGGTATTTATTATTGGGTATGTCCATGAAATTATCCCCTAACTTCATGCACATACCCATACCTCAATCTTTTGTTGAGGTATATTAATCTTGTAAATTTTTGATAAAATTCAAAGGATAAAATTAGTTTTTGATAATAAGATATCTAATATTTAAACTTAATATCATATTATTAGTAAATTTTTATATATGAATCACATGATAGTTGGGAACACTCATCTTATCAATATTAGAGACATATAATAATGAATTGTATATATTATTTTATATTTTTCACTAACTTTGTAATCAAAGTAGTGAACTTATTTGTATAAAATATGACTTGATTATTTTAAATGTGTTTTACTATAGAAAAACATATCATATTTTTATATATGAGATTATTGCGATGCTTATCATACTATGTTTTTATGAATCTATTTCTAGATATGTGTTTAAATTTTGTGTAAGTGCATAACACTAACAATTTAAGCATATTGAAATTTATGTGCATTTTA
Organism: Torreya grandis; assembly: GCA_037957365.1. NCBI lineage: Eukaryota > Viridiplantae > Streptophyta > Pinopsida > Cupressales > Taxaceae > Torreya > Torreya grandis. Next base: position 316,024 of record JARHVA010003847.1, read on the forward strand.
TCTGAGAGAAAGTCTTTAATGGTGATATAGATCTATAGTTTTATCATACAAAGGAAGTAGTGATAGATATTTTCACAAAGCCACTTGATGCTACCAAGTTTTGATAGTTTCATATAATGTTGGGTCTTTTGGAGTTGTCATTAAGAGAGAATGTGTATGACAATGTCACTTCCTAACGACTTTGTGTTTCTTCTCCTTCTCTATATTTCTTATTATTATAAAGTATTGTAAATTTTGTGTGAAAGTTTTATAATTTAATTAAACTTCATGTGGAAGTTTTACTTTTATACCCCAATACATTTAAAACATATTTTTTAATGGAGATCCATATGTTATAAAAAGCTCCAAATATGTTTAGTGATTTTTCATAAGAATCTGTGAGATGTAGTCTTACAATCATACTAATCTAAACTTACTTGATGTTTGACATGATGAATATATTTAAATCCTTCAATTTTGTATATAGTATAATGCCTTTTTAAGGTGATTATGGCATTTATCCCTACTTAACATTAAGGGAGGGTGTTAAAATATTTATTTTTTTAGTAAAATTATAAGACCCTTAGTATATTTTAAGTAATTAAATAATAATAATTTATTATTTATTAACACGAATTAACAATCTTGTGTAAATAAATAATAAAACATAAATTATTTATTACTTATCAATAAAAATAAAATATACTTGTTTGTTATTATCTGTAATTTAAAATATTCTCAAAATGGTTATACCATTTATTTATAATTATCACATTGCTTCATATTTCACTATAAATAAGATTTTACCTTTATTGTGAATGTGTGTGAACATATTATATTATAAATCACGAATTATGCATGAACAAAAACTTTTGTGAAAACTATTAAAAAAGTGAGAAGTTTATGTATTGGGTGATTTGGTTTCTTAAATATCAAGTTTTTATCTCTTTAAAATTTTCAATAATTCATGTGTAGTAATTCATTAAGATGTGTCCACTATTATCTCTATGTTTTGCTTATTCATGTCATTTTAAATCTATCATATGTATTGCTATTGCTACATTACTTTTGTAAAAAAAAAAAAAAAATGTTGTTATCTCTTAAATAACATATTTATATTTTGAAATTCATTATTAATTTTACAAATAATTATATATATAATGTTTTAAAATCAGAGGTCCCACAGTTCTAAACAAAATATCATTCTAATAACTAATTCTATTGTTGAAATTGTTTTTAAAAAAAATGTTTTGAATAAGTCATTATTAATTAATTTTAATTTAAGATAATTTTATATTAAATAAGCAAATCCTAGATAGCCCAATTAGTAACCATTTCTTCTTTTTTAATTTCAATAGAAATATGGATTCACGTGTACACAAATATTTTCGAAGGACGTTTAAGATTATAGTTCAAATGGTCAATATGGGTGACGTAATAAAACATTAATTAAATTTAGTTAATATATCTTTATTATTTATTCAGATTTTTAGGTTTACTTGTGTACAAAATTGTGTTAATAAATTTGAACTAATATTAAAGCTTAATTTTGTATATATTGATAAGGTTGAATCAGAGGTATAATCTTGAGTAGGCTACTGAGTTTATTAGGTTTTCTCTTTTACATTTCTTCATATAAATTATATAATTTTGTTGATGAGGAAAGTGTCAAATTAAAATTGACATGAAATATATTATAATGATAAATGTATGTTTAAATTCAAGTTGATGTAATTTTGAATAGGTTATTGAGTTTTTTTAGTTTTCCTTCTTACACTTCTTCATATAAATTATAACTTTATGTTGACGAAGGCACATGTCAAACTAAATTTGATATGAATTATATTATAACAATAAATGTATGTTTAAATTATTTTATGTCATTTTAAATAACTTATGAAATAAAAACTAAACCTCATTTTAATCTTTATATATATTTGACACAATGTTTATATTTATATGGAAAAATCGAGCTACAATGAAGCTTTGAGGCTAGAAGGACTTTTGATTGACAGAAAATGGAGGAATGTTAGGAAAGAAATTCATCTTTGAGTAAGGCGAAGATACGTGGGATTCTATTAAAACACTTTTTTATATACCTATATAATAATGTACCTCTATATGGCATTGATTAAATAATTGTTTATGATCATATTTTATACACCTTTATGGATTTATGAGATTCATATATATTGAAACATGTGATTCTTACACACACATTCAAATTATATTAATTATTGTACATCTTCTTTTATTATTATTATTAATGTGTGTGTGTGTGTCAGAGAGAGAGAGAGAGAGAGAGAGAGAGAGAGAGAGAGAGAGAGAAGTAGAGAGAAGTTAAATATAGTCTCCTTTTTAACTATTATATCATGACATTGCTATTAGTATATGTACTAAAAGGCTCACCAAGGCATGGAACCATAATGACTCTTATGAAAAATACAATCAAACTATAAGGAAACCATACAAGGGGTATTTCAAAAAAAGGGGGACTTATATAAGTCCTAATAAATAATTTTATTTCAAAAAAATGGGATTATTTTTTTTTAAATGGATTGTATTATATATTATTAAATGAAAGAATATTTTTATTAAATTTAATAATTAATATTTCTTATAATATTAGTAGTTATTTAGATATAAGTTATTTTAGTTATATATATTTAATTTATTAAAATTATTTTAAGTTGTTAATATTAGTTGTTTTGAGGTTTGTTGGGTAATTTGTTATAAGACCTATAGATAAATGTTAAGTTGAGATATTATGGTAGTAATAAATTCAAATCTTAAATAGTAGGATGTCATATTTGTATATATATTTGATAATATTAATATATGGAATTTACCTTGATATTGGTTTATTGAAAAATATAATTTGGTATTAGAGTAGGTAGAGTCTATAAATGTTTAGTTGATCAATTTAACGTAAACACCATAACAAAACACAATCTTACAAAATAAATTGTAAGAGATCTATTATAAAGTTTGTCAAGTCATATTTTCAAAAAGTGATTAGCAAACTTGAAATGGAAATTGAACACTTAAACGAATATGAGTCTAAACACAAATGCAAAATACAAAGACCCAGAAGCCTTCGGAGCACATCGTAGACTCAATCCAGACAGTTACGATTAATCAAGCTAGTAACTACTCATTGAGGGCCAATCTAATTCAAGGTGTGACAGTGAATAAAAAATGGAAGGCCATGCCACACAAGTGTTGTGAATAATGTGTTTATTTGTATTAATAAATTAAACCAAGCATTAGTAAGGCCCAGTGCTATTGATCATATTGTGGATAGAGAGGTGTCTACCTATTCATATATGCTCATATGTTGAAGAGTATGGATGAGAACGTGAGTCCCTATCCATTCTTTTTTGGTGTTGAATGAAGTTTTCTTCCTCATTTACAAATGTGTATTGATCATTAAGGACCATTCCAACTGAGATTGTGTAGTGAAATCCCATACCCACTACTATGTATGGTAGGTAGTTGTGTACATCCATATATTTATGCATTTACTTATAGTGAGGTCATTCCCACCACAAGTGTATTTGTAAGTATGTTGAACAACATGTGTATCGGAATTAATTCTAGTGTATATTCTCTCTCATATTTGTATTATATAATAAAAAGGCATTATTATGAAATTAATAGTTTATCACATATAAGTTAATTTATTTGTATATGTTTAATTATTAAATTTATTATAAATTGTTAGGAGATTTTTTAGGGTAGTTTGTTATAACATTTATAAATAGGTGTCAGGTTGAAGATATTATAGTAGATGATATGGTTACATTTAAATATTAGGATACCATACTTGTATGTATAATTAAAGATGGTAGTATAAAATTCATTTGATATAAAAATATTTAAAATTATAATAATATAATATTAAAATTAAATTATTATTAATTTAAAATATAAAATAATAATTAAAAATATCATTCAATGATTACATTAGATTTAAGAGTCATTTTATTTTCCATGAATTATTATTTTAAATTTGATAAAAATATTTGATTAGATTGAGACTATACTATAAATTATTAATTAATAAAAATGTTTTATTAAAAATAATAAAATCATTAATCAATTTGAAATATTTCAATATGAAAAACCATTTAATAAATTTAAAATAAACACTTCAAAATTGAAACATCTAAAATATTTAAAATATTTAATCTAATTTAATTAATATATTTCACTATACATTCAATTTCCCTCCTAGCAACTTTCAGATATACCATAAAAATAAACCACTTTCTAGAACAAGTAATATATAGTCAAAATACTTCAATTAAAAAAAATGGCATCCTAAATCCTACATAGATGCCGGCTCAAAAATACATGTATAAGGTAAAAGAAATGAACTATAGTTTTAATGTTGAACTATGTGGAAAAAATATAATATTCTTTATGGAACTGCTTGTCCAATCTCAATGGTTTTTTATTTAAAATTATGATTTATATATTTGTGTTGTATTATGGCTTAAGCTGGACTAAAAATGTCTTGGTTTTTTATAATTAAAGGCATATCTATCTGAATTTGTATTCTATTCAAATTAATTAAAAATAGAAATTAAATTAAATTAATTTTAAAATAAATTAATAAAATTGAATTAAAAAAAATTGTGATAATTGTTTATTTAAATTTTATGTACCTTTTCATGGGAGCATGAGAATAAAAGGAAATTTCAAGTTCCACTACAATTTTCACAAATAATTTCAATAAGTGCAACAAATAAACATAAAATCATTTTACTGTATTGGCATATTACTTAAGCCAAAAGACTAAACACTCACATAAATGCATGACAAAGGAACAATGATATCTCCATTAATATAAAGAGTAGTAAATTGAGAACATTTATATTATTAAACATTAATACCCTAAAAAATTAAAACATAATGTATGATCAAATATCTTATTTATTTGCAATCTTTTATATAATACACATCTTTTTTATACACATTATAATATTACTTATTTGCATACAATTATACAATACTTCTATATAATCTACAAAGCCTTCACAATCTTATACATGCTACTACCCTTTACATTGATATCTACTTTGTTTTTTCACCTACAATATTCAATTTGAATCTTTGTATCCTTGATGTGCCAAATGAGATGAACAAAATATATATTTATAAGTTCCTTGGATCTCTTTGATAGTGTTTGAATCTTTGTTGGAATTAAGAGTTGGGAGAAATAGAATATTCAAAAGTAAAGTAAACTATTTTTAAAGAAGGCCAATTAAATATTTCAATTTATGATATTCATTTTTAGTGTTGAATTACAAGAAATACTAAGTACAAAAAGTATAATGCCAAACAATATTTTGTTTATGTAATCATGAATAAGAAACATTACTTAGTTTATGCAAAATTTGAGATATATAAGTGTGGAAGTAGGTTGTCTGATGTTTAGGAACTAATCATCAAATTCTATAAATATTATTTTTGGTTATCTAGACACTTGTGTTGATGCTATTGTTTGAATCTCAATGTAATTATCCTTTATGGAATGTTAGTTTTATCAAGAGGAGACCACTTAGGTATTTTTTTATTTTATGTCACCTTTCATATGATGCATCTAGATCTCACATATAGGCCTTGTATCATTGTTTATAGATCAAATCCTAGTTCTTCACCTTAGGTTAGATTACCTTTCTAAAAATGGGTTAGTGGGTTCATGGTGTCGAGCTAACCTCAAATACCCCTCTATCAATGAGTGCTACCTACATATCCAATACTCCAAGGAGGGCATTAGACTTATGTAGTTCTCCCCTATGTGTGTACAAGGGTGAAATATACAATATGAAGATTCATGTAGTGATCTAAATTATAACTTGAAAATTAATTCTCATGAGATATCTTTTGTGTGATTTCATACCTATACCATGACTATTGTTATTATTGATATGAAAATATGAATGAATCATGGTAGAATAACTTAGTTGTATGCTTTGAAATTCAGTTGTATGTCTGAGCTTGAGGTAATTGTTTGATATTTTTCTAGATATGCAAATGAATTAGCTTTGACTTGGATTTATATTACCCTTTTGAAATTATCTTCATAGAAGGGTTAATGAAATTCTTAGGCCAACACATCAGGGTAAATCTTAGCGGTGAATATTCGTTAATTCATGAATATTTTAATTTTTTATTTTTGATTTTGATGATTTTTTAAGGTCAATAAATAGGACCAAATCATCAAAATTTTAGGGATATAAATTATTTTTGAGGTCATCTCTCTAACACTTTACAATAATATATAATATTACACTTCAATTCACCACATATGTATAGTACAACCGTTCCCCCCTCCCCATATCAAACAAGCCAATAAGCAAAACTGTTATTAGAGGACCATATAACTAAATGATAGTGTCGAATAGAGGAACTAAATAATAGTGTCAAATTAAAAAATATTCAAACTTTTGATAGTGTTGAATGATAACATTGAATAATAGTGTTGAACTACTATACCAAATGATAGTGCCAAACGGGCGTATCGAACGACAGAGCCAAAAAGTAGAAAGTTATTGCCACTAAATGGCATAACTAATTTGTAGTATCTACTCTTTGATTAGATGATAGAACTGAAGTGTTCCATCCTTGATCATTATGGAATCTAGTGGGAATGGTAAAAAGATAGACCAATTATCATAAAATCATGCATATTATCTTATTTTAAAGAGCCAGCCAAAAATTTCACACAGTCACAATACACTCAAAATATAGTGATTTATTATTTTTTTAGTTCATCATAAATTTGAATTTAACTGTTAAATAATATTAAAATAATTTTACATGTAGAAATCCCCACTGATATCTCACCAAAAATAATCAACCAGAATAACATATCACCCCCTAAATATTTTTTTGATGATGGCATTCCACCACTCAAAGATGCTCCTCTGGTTTTTGATGACAATCATAATGACACTAAAGTGGTAGAAGATATTGTTGATTCTCGCTAAACACAAATTTTATTTAAAACCTCCACTGAAAAATCTTCACGAAAGAAAAAAAGTAGATGGATAATTGGAAGGTCCTTTAAGGTGGACTGGACAACAAAAATTTTCTTTATATAACTTATAGAGGTTGAAAATGTTGATGATACTCCAACAGAATACAAGTCTACAATACTTAGCTAGAAACTAGGAAAGGAACATATAATGCAATTAAAATTGGACACGACTGAGAAACATTGTGGAAAAATATATGTGATAGTGAAACACACAGATGGATTGATAGCAAGAACACACACATGGAAAAATGTAAAAGAATGCATGCATGTAAGATATGCACATGAGTATGAAAATGATAAGAAATGTCAAAAACATCTTGTTGAGAAAGGGAGATAAATTGAAGAAAATTTTATAAAAATCATGCACTCCCATCTAAAGGCAAAATATATAAAGTTTTCTACTATATACCACATTCTAAAAAAAATTAGATCTATTTCTAATTTTTTAGATTATAAGACTTTATTTCAACATAATGGATTTCTAGATATTCCACAATCACATTGATCAAATAGTAATGCTTGAGAAATGGAAAAATATTTATCATTGGTTGAGAAGGAAGATTTGTAACATAAAGTTTAAAATTTACTATTCGTCTCAATGTCCATTGATGAAGTCAGAGCAATTGACAACACATCTTGGGTTTGCATGCATGTTTATACTTTTGAGAACTATTTAAGGCAACCTCATATACTAAAAGTTCATAAAATGGTAGAAATTTGTAATGAAAAAAATCTTCACAAATTGGTTGTATCAAATTTGAAAGATAAAGCTGGGATGGATGATTATGCAATAGCTATGAAGCTAGTGTGTGTTGAGGCTGATGGTGCATCAGTTATGCAAGGGCATAGAAATGGTTTATGTGTTTGGACGTAAACAAAAATTTCCCCATATATGATTCTAATTCATTGCATGGCTTATAGGATGAATCTTTCTTACAAAATAGTTATCAAATTTGGTAATATGGAAAAAGTGGAAGAGATCATTCATGATCTACATGCTTATATGTTAAGCAGTCCAAAAAAAAAATAAGATCCAAAAATTTGCAATAGAAATGACTGATGGTAAAAAATTATTGAAATATTTTGATACAATATGGATTTATATGTATGAACATACATGCCAAATTTTTTAATAATATCCATCATTAGTAGGTTTTATATATAAATATCATAGAGAAATTGATACGGGAAAGATTTATTATACCATTTAACAAATTTAGAAACACTACTAACATTATGTAGAATTCTTCCAATTCTAGAATAAATGAATTGATTAATGAATCATTCTCAAGAGAGATCCATTTATATTTTTGACTTCATATGGATGAGAAAATGAATATGCCAATCTCTATATATACTATACATTTCAAATGAAAACTTTCAAGGCCCTACTTTTAGCATTTGGCAATGTTTGACAGATTTAGGGAACCCTGAGAGTTATTTTATGTTGAATATCAATGATCATATTTGTGTCATTGTTAATGGCAACAAGATACTAATGGACACTTTTTATAAAATCCCTAATCTTGTGGGAGTTGAATCTGAAGAACTGCTTGTAACATGTATTATGTATGACACTATTCTATCTGAAACCCAGATGAAACTAAGTAGATTTTTCCAAAACTTATCTGTGAATATCAAAGATCATTTTTTAAATATATGATTTTTTGGATGCCATGGTAGTTGTGAATCCCATTTTATGGAATAATAATAACAATCAAAATATGATTAGCAATTTATTTCATAAATATATGGGTTGTCTTGTAAAGCATTTCAGTAAATCTATAGAGGTGAATGGAATAGAAATAAAAGGTATTTTGGGAAAGTATTTATTGACATTAAAATCAACTCATTTTTGAATTACAATGTTTGAACAATATCATCTTATAAGTGAACTAACAAAAAATGGAGCAATTACACGGCTATGGAAAAAACTTTATCCTAGTATTATACTGCAAGAAAGTCTAAGTGAATATTTATAATTATATGATATTTTTCAAACAATGATTATGGGCTCAGTGGAAGATGAAAGAGTATTTAGTGCATTATCATTCATAAAATCAAAACTTTAAAATAGATTGGATAAAAATTTAGAAATATGTTTCAGATTATATGTTTCACATTATGTTGTGGACATACTTCTTTATGAAAGAGCTTTGGAAACTTGGATTTCTCTAACTAAAATAAGAGGCCTCAACAATAAAGTGACAAATAAATAGGATGTAAATAATGACACTGAATATGGCATTGACATGATAGATGCAAATATCATTGATGATGATCAGGTTTGTGTAGGATTTGTTAACTACTAGACTATTAGTTTGTAGTTTCCGAATTACAATTTCATATAATTTTTTAATTTGTTTCTAGTTAATACTATTCAATGTATTTATATTTTATTTTATCTAATTATTTTTAAGTACTTTTCACATGTTTATCATAAGATTTAATAATTATTATACATTTTCTGAAATTCATTTCCTTATTTCTTGCTAAGTGTTGAATGTAAAATATTAATATATAGTGATTCTATTAGAGGGGGCATTATACTTTGTAGCTTAATATCACACAAAATAGACTTTCTTCATTGATTTCAAATCCTTAATATGGTTCTCTATGTCTTTGATGCATATTTTTTATAGATAAATTTTTTTCTACATATGTGTTATATTTATTGTGCCTTCATAGTACCTGATATATTCCTTTAAACATGGATTAATATGTTTACTTCCATTTATTTGACATGTATTTTATCATAATTGATGTGTGTGCAATGTGTTTGATTTTCTTTTTATGTGTTTGATATGGATTGCTTGCACTCTCTTATGTGCCTTATATGTGCTTGACTCTAACATCTGAAGTGTTATCTATGTGTTTTGTTATATAATTGATATTGGTATTGTTATGATTTAATTGGTCATGAATGAATAAGTGTATATTATCTTACTATCATACATGGTGTGTTTAATCCATTTATATTGAGATGAGAGTTTCACAAGTGCATCACAAATATCAAAAGAGTGCCTAACACCATACAACATCATAAAATTCAAATTAAAATTCATGCTCAATCCTAACAACAAATCCATCGAACACAAAAATTGAAATCTACTTGGCTCACCCAGTAATTAAAATTGAATAAATTGATCAACACAAATCCAAACTTCAAATTGTCATTCAAAATATATTTTTTAAAACAAAACATTGTTTACAAATATTATAGAACAATTTCTCAACTACTCAGCAACTTTCTCAACCACTTTCTCAACTACTTTCTCAACCACAGTATCCTCTGTGCCACTATTATTCTTCAATATCCCTTTTTTTTAAGATCCGTAGCTACATAATTAATGTGACCAAGATTTTCTCTTTCTTCTTTTCTAGCATCTCCTATAGAAAGTAGACTTGGATCGACAATTGTCTTCTGCTTAAATAAGGCATCGAGATCCTGTCCTTGCTCCTTAATGATTTTTTAGATTGTGTTGTTCTATTTATTCAATATAACAAGCTTCTCCTTGAATTTAATGGTATATAACAAACTTTTTCATGCGTTTTTAAAATGCACATTCAGGACCTTGGCTTATTTTTTCAAGTTCTCATATTGTGCCTGCAATTTAAAATAAAATGTAATCATATGTGAATAAAAATAAGTATGACATGAAATTTAATTAAAATTAAGATACATTACCAAATATTTTTTCTTCTTTGCATTCACAATCACAACAAGGTTGGCATTTTTTGCCCATTTATTAAAATATGTCTGGGCTTCTGTATTCAAATTCTCCAACCTATTAATCACAATAGTCAACACATTATCATTGTAACTATTAGCAATAATAACTGATGCATATTTAGCTTTGGAAAATAAAGCATCAATATTTATGGGTTCATGTTGCACCAATGAAAATAAATTTTCTCATTGAAGGTGGTTATGATAATGAGCATTTATTTCTTTTATTAATGCCTTCACCCAAAACTCCCACACTTGTAAATTTTTTAATTCATCAATTACTCCCTCCTAAAGATTATCATTAATACTATCTAATACCAAATTATTCAATGGAAAATATGTAATGGCATCATTAGACATGACAACATTCTCTATTAGGGTAGGATTGCTAGGTGAATGTTCTTCCTAAGCAATCACATGAACATTTGTTGATATTCCCTGGATAAAATCATGTGGATTGAAAGTATCTCCAACAACATTTCTACTTTTAATCCTCATATATTCTTCATCAAGTTCAATATCCTACGAAGAAGTCAATTGACCCTATGCACTCAATACACCTCTGATAGAGAAAGTGAATAATTGGGAACATGATAATTGTAGTGTTCCTTTGCTAGCTATTGGAGGTTGTTGTAATAGAAGAGTCTTACCCTTGAGTGATCTAAGTTCATAAGTGGAGGTGTTGGCATAATATTCTTCATAGATTGAGGATTCCCTAGAAAATGTAAATTATTTTATTAAAAAAAATTAAAAACAAAGTTATATGTTAATTTTAATTTAAAGGTTTAATACTTGTATTTGGAGATAGTGTATCTCCCAATCTATGCATCATATTGTGAGTGATAGGGGTGTTTTGATCTGGTACATTATGACAACTTTCAGTCATAAAAAACTATAATCAAAATTTTTTTTTTTTAAATGTAATGCAAAATACCTTCCACAGAGGGTTGAGAAGGCACAATAAATGTTGCAGTTTATTACGGTGATGGTTGTTCCATGATCTAAATTACTATCAAGTCTAATGAAATAATAAAACAAATAACTAAAATAATGCATTTGAAAGTTAAAATATCATTTCCCATTTTTAAATAGAAAACCTACACATAGAGATGATGCCAAAGAAACTCTTGCACATTTCAAAATCTAAAATGATTGCAAGGATGATTCTATAGACTCTGAATCTATAGATCTGTCAAATCCATGTTGTCCTTTTGAGGCAAATTATTTTTGTGAGGTATGAAATCTTGTCTATAAAAAACAAAGTTTAGAACATTTATTAATCTTTACCTTGGTAACCATTTAACAAATAAAAAAATATTAAACCTTAGTTTAACAAATAAACTAACCTCCTATTCCTATAGAAATAAAGCATTTGTGCTCATATTTGGATGAACCATAGTTGGAATCAACACTATTTTAAGGTCATATAAGGCCTCATAGTACAATGCTAGAATAAAATTTGAACATGAAATAGTGGAACTACTATTTATACAAGCATAATTTAATTCTAGCCTTATCCTAGCAAAAATAAAAGAGCATTAGTTATATCTCAAATTAATAAGATTACGAACAATGTAAACTAGTGCCCAATAGGGAACATATGTTAGTCTTCCCTATAATAATATTCTCACTAGGAAAACTTAAATCATTGCTTTAAAAAAAGGGTTAGTAATTTATTCCACGTGAAGACCCCTCTTCTGACTATCTAAAATGAAAGAGAAAACAAAGAATTTACATCTCAAAAGTTGAATTTTTAATGTAAAAATAAAATTATAATTACATATTGGTTCGAATGATGTGTAAGCCAAAATTTGAATCTAAATACTTTTTGTCATAATTTGTCAGCATTTCTTTCAAACTCACTGGGGTTATATTATGAAATAGAAGACCTACTAAATTGTAAATCTCTTCTATTAAGGTACCAAATCAAATCATTTTGGATTCTACATTCATGCTCAATATCTTCTCATTATGGTCATTAAAATAAATGAGCATTTCTAATAACCTAGTGTTTATTTCATACCAGGTAATGTGCAATAGGTCACTAAAGTTTCATTGCAAAATCTAATCATTATACACATTTAGCTACTCTAAGAACCTCAAAATGTCTGGGCATAGTAGGTTCTTTAAAATTAATTTTCTTTCCATGCTTTGGGAATTGTTGTTGGTGGGGGCAAAGGGGGATAATAAATCTCTACTGTAAATTTTTTAAAATGAGGGTAGAGGGAAAGTATTTATAGGACAAGGGGGTGATTAAGTAACCAAATAGTAAACCAACAATATAGGTCACCCAAAATCATGGCCTAACATCACCATTCAACACTGCCTGCTTAACAAGTCCTTCAACACAACCGTCTAATGATGGACATCTAATGTACACTAGCTTCCATGTACCATTTGACTAAGTCATTTAGCTCCACTAAATGAGATAGTCATTCAATGTAGAAGATGTAATTATTTTGCATAGTCATTTGGCTCAGATGTTTGACATAGTCATTTGACATATTTGTCTAAGACATGCATTTAACATATCCATCTGACAAATGTTGTATGGAAAAAATAAGTAACTATGTTTTATCTCCTTTAGAATCATCATAAATTTGCCATCACCCATAGATGATTTGCCACACTTATGAATCAAATTTCCCTAGATTCATCAAATATTTATAATATGGCCTCTTAAAATTAACCCTATGACACATACACATCAAAATATTTCAAAATTTGAGTGTTTATATGGCAAAATAAATTACATTGGATCAAGGACAATAACATTGATTTTATTGTCTTGTCTTGAATGCAACTATCTATTAAGGATGGAAATCTCAAGGTTATCTAACTAATAGTGAAGGATATATATCAAATTTTAGGTGTTATGTGGTTACAAATGATCTATATAATCAAATTAATCAAGGTTGGTGTAATAAATAAGTAATTAAACTTAGTGAAGTGAATATGAGCCTTTTGACTACAAGGAAGGTCAAATTGAAGGGTAGAGCCCTAAGATATATTTGTCAAGTGTACAAGACTAGTTTAACATATAAATCCATACTTAAGCATATACATATAGATCATTATTATACTAAATGGTGTGCCAATTGGATGGTTATCCAAGTTTCCATGCATATTCCATAAATATGATCTTGGTCTACCATCTTTTCATAATCCTTGAATATTATTTTTCATAAGTTTGATATTATCATATCTATAAAATCCTTGCATTAATTCTTAACACTTGTAATATCCTTCCCTTTTTATTATTTTTAAATGTGTTTCTCTCCATCTTAACATACATCCTTCAAAAAAAAATCTTGTGTTCATTTGCAATCGACATGATCCACCATATGTGTATAATTTTTCATACACAATCTATATCTTCCTTTTACAATATTACCGAGTTTAAATGAGTATGTATCATTGACACCCTTCCATCATTAGTAAATTTTGGTTTTCCTTGATCTTTAAAACATATCCAAAATTTTGTGTCAACTTTTCACCTACTTTTTTTGTTGTTTGTCCTCTAACAACTTATGTTTCCTATATCATGGGTGTCTATGTAAGGAAAGGACTTCATGAATTACTTCTTCCACCTTCTATTCAAATAAGTCCCACATATAAATTGATTATAATATGGTTTTTGGGTGTATATATATATATATATATATATATATATATATATATATATATATATGTAGTTATTTTAATCTCCTCCATCTTGGTATAATCATCCATACACACCTTTTAAAATTTCTCCATTATTTCTACTTCGTACTTGAATTTTTTTTAGCCTTACATATGTTATATTTTCTAATATACATTTTCCATACAAGACTCTAATTTTATCATCCACTATAGTGCTCTACTTTTTCACTTTGGATTTATAAGCTTTACAAACATCCATCTTTTTTTGTTTTCCTATAAGATCCTTCTCTTGATTCATAATGTCATTCAATTATTTAACTTTATTGATTTATTTCTCAAACCATGCATCTATAATTAGAAATTTCTTTCACAACATACAAAAGATATATGCCACAATTATTTTTGTCTTTTTTTAATATACCAACACTTCCTTTAATTTCTCAATTTGTTCTTCATAGTATTTATTGGCCACATCCATTTGGTGAAAAACCTATAAAAGCTTAAGATGAACAAAGACAATTTTATAGGGTGCTCTCTTCCAATAGAGTGAAAATATTTTTAGAACATCAAGTTATTTGTGTTGAAGTGCAGATATCTACAAATTTATTTTGAGATTTTATTTGTCTATTTGAAGGCTTCAAGAAATTTATTTACTTTTCCCAATTTCTACATAGATCTCTAAGGAATTAATTTCCTTTCTAAATGTTTGAAGTATTCTAGTTTTATATAATAATTTTCATGCCAAAATGAATATGTGACAAAGGAAATATATGCTTCAAATCTTCTTTAAATGCTTGAATTTTTCTCTTGTACTTTAACAATAGATCTCTAGAACATAGAATTTGCTTCTTACTCAATCAATCTTTATCCTTTTGTGTTTTATATGTACAATTACATTTATATATTTATAGACTTCTCAAATTCAAATTAGGATGAAATTGACGTGTAAGCTGACACACAATGGGTATGAAATGTCCAAAAAAGGAATAGAAAGTATGATATCCCCAAAATAAGGTTTATAAGGGACTAATCTAGAACCCTACATTGTACAATCTATTTCCCTAGAAATGTACATTGTATAGTTCCAGGGAAGAAACCTAGAACAAAATAAAAAATAAATCAATGAGAGACAAAGAGGAGAGAAAAATAAAAATAGAGAAAAATGTAGGATATAACTAAAATACAAGGTAAAATATGCCAAAAAACCTAAAATGAACAAATAATTGACAAACACACAAGTACCTTAAAATCTTGTTATTATACATCTAATAAATATCCTCAAACCAAAACTAAGTGTCTACACAATGTTAAATTATAAGCATAATGTGGTAGTTAAGCTGTCATGAGGTTATCTAATAACGAGTTATTATAATGTTTATAAAAACTTATATAATTGAAATAAGTTAACATCATCTTTTAAAATAATTTATCATGAATTATTTGAGTGTAGGAAGATAGAGGCCCAAAATGAGGGCCGTCAGTCTACTATGAAGATTGGGTACTTATGTGAGAAATAAGATAACACTATAATTTTATTGAATCCTCCTATGCCAATATACTAGCCTACCATACTCAAATGGACATTAGCTCTATTATAAGGCCAATTGTGAAGTTTGAGCTTCGATGGGAGATAGGAGATGTGCTAAAAATCACATCTTTTGGTGTGATGTTGACTTTTTAATTTTTATATTTCCTTTTTATCCTTGCCTTTTATTTTAAATTATTTATCTTTTAACTTTTCATAGATTTTTATGTTCCTCCTAAATATGGATTTGAAGAAAAAAACAAGGTTGCTAAAAATGACTAACATTTGAAAACTTGGGACTTGGTCGCTAAGAAAGAGAACTTAGAGAGCATGGCATCTAAGAGTCTTGTATATTCATGTGAAATAAAAGTGTTATCTTGAATTCAACCTTGTTTTATCTAAATTAGAATGAAAGGAAAGTAAATTAAGAGGAATGAACATGAAACAATTTGAATTACTTCAAATCATAAAAAATGTGATAAAGTGAAAAGGGATACAATGACAGGTAAGTATGATTCCTTGTCATAAGGATGTATGACAGTATAGGGAAACATACTAACATAGTTTTTTGTAAAAGTTTTATTTATAAAATAAACAAAAACTAAATCTAAGAATATGGCATCATAAACTTATAACCATTTCTGAACATTCTAGAAAATGAACACTCAGTTTAATAAAGGTGTTTTGAAATAATATGGTGATTTTATGAGGAGAGCCTAGTCATGTCCATGGTCTTACACTACAAATCATAAAAGATAAACCCAAGTGGGTAGAAAAAATGGTATTTTTGAGGAGGGTCTAATCTTATCCATGGTCTTAAACTACAACTCATAAAATAAAAACCCAAATGGGTGAACAAAGCATTTGAAAAATGGTAAAAATAGTATTTGTGAGGAGAGTTGGTCATATCCAAGGTCTTACATTGAAAATCACAAAATAAAAACCTAAGAGGGTGTAAAAAGCATTGGAAAATAACAAACTTGATTTGAAACATCAATATATTAAAGTGAAAGGAATTCATGAGGAAATTTGAGTCCTATCCATGATATTACATTGCAAATCATGAAAGAAAGAAACCAAAGGACCGAGGGAAGGAACTAAGGTTTGTGTAAAAAGAGATTGTTGTAGAGGGTGAGATCTATGTAAAAATTATAAAAGTGTTAGTAGGACAATATATTGAAGTATGATAATAAGGGAAATATTTAAGCAAAATATTTATTCAAAAATTATGCATTAGTGGGTTATTTAAAAACATGGCATTCATTATTTTGTCGGTGATATGTTCTAGGACCAAGAACATCTTTCATTAAATAAGGGCCCCACCATTTTTGGGCTTATTTTCCTTCTTTATCATGGGTATAGTCTAACTTAAGGATAATATCACCAACATTAAAAGTGTAGACTTTAACCTTTTTATTATGTTATTTGTTGATGTCAGTCTTGTATTGGTGGTTATGTTAAAGAATAGCTAGATGGTGTTCATCAAGAATATTGATGGCATGAAGATGATCTTCAAGTAATTCTTCATCATGAATGATATCGTGAAGATATATACATAAGGAGGGGAGTTCAAATTCTAATGGTAAGATGTATTTATAACTATATACTAGTGGGAATGGTGTTGTTCCAATGGTAGTACATATGCTAGTACAATAGGCCCAAAGAGTGGTACATAAGTGAAGATGTCAATCAATGTAGATTTTTTGGATGGTCTTTTGTAGAATTTTATTTATAATTTTGTTAGCGGCCTCAGCTTGGCCATTGCATTATGGATGGTAAGGTATGGAAAATTTGTGGGATATTTTAAATTTAGCACATAAATTCTTCATTTCCTTATGTTTTAATTTGTTTTCATTATCAGAGATGATAGTATGGGCAATTCTAAAGTGACAAATGATTTTGTTAAGGATAAATTTAGATGTAGTGGTTTCCATGACATTGAAAAGATACATGGCTTCTACCCATTTGGTAAAATATTTAGTAGTAGTAATGATAAAAACATGACCATCTTGTGATCAAAGTAATTTATTGATGAGATCTAATCCACACATGAAAAATGGATAAGGAGATTCCACGGTTGGAGATCAAATGGTGGTGAATGGATTAGATCATCATGAATTTAGAAAAGATTACACTTTTTATAAAAATCAATATCATATTTTATAAAGTAGGCCAAATGTATCCCATACATAAGCATTTACATGGTGTAACTTGTCTGCTACACTTACCACCATAAATTCCCCCATGTGCTTGTTCAAAGAGTGGAGGGACCTCTTATTTCATTACACAATAGAGTAAGGTAAATTTTACATTATGTTAATAATGGGTGTTGTCTTAGAAGACATATTTGAATTATTATTTACATATTTTAGTCTTTTCACAAGAATCCATGTCTAGAAGAAAGGTTTAGTGTTCAAGGAATTGGATGATCTTTTTGTACCATGGGTTTTATCAGATAGTGGCAGCCTCAGTGTGACATATGATCAAATCCTGTGGTTGGATAAAATAAAATTAATTTATTATCTAAATAATAAATTGGGAACCATTAAGTACTTGATGAGGATGAAATAGGGATGTTGAAGAAGCAAGATAATCAGTGATAGAGTTTTGATCTCTTGAAATTGGCTCAATGGTTAAAGAGGCAAACTCTTTTGTGAGTGTTGTTTCCATTTGATGGTAAGTGATAATATTTTCACTTTTTCACTGGTAATCACCATTAACTTAGTGTCATATAAGTTGGGATTCACCCAAAGCATATAGATAAGGGATAGAAAGTCAAGTGCCACTTTCATACCTAATTAGAGATTCATATTCTTTCATGATATTAGTGACATCAAAGGTTAATCTAAATACCAAATGGATGATCTTACCATGAGGGTTAGTAAGAATACAACCTACCCTAGCTCCTTAGAGGAATTTGGTGACATCAAAGTGGAGGTTTTAGGTGTTGTCATCCAAATCAATGATGACTTCAGGAAGCTCTTCGATAACTACTTTGGATTTAGTAGTATCAAGAATGATATAGGTATATTCTTGATTATTACTTATAAATTAGTAGTGGAATTATAGAAATAATCTTTAAGGGAGATATCCTTATTAAGCCCTTAAATTTAGATAATATTATCATCAGGGAGATTATCTTAAAGGTGATATGTAGCAGGTATGACTATCGTTGCAAGTTGGTTGGTAACGACTTGCCCTTTGACATTTTTTTATGTTATGATGTAAAGGTCAAATTACATCAAGAAAACCATCCATTTGTTAATTCTATCTCTAGGTAAAAATGATTTGGAGAAAAAATGATGAAGTGGATCAGAATAGACAATGATATAAACCAGATTGACAAGTAATTAGAATGATAATATCAAGAACAAGAGATACAAGAAAACACCCTGAAAACTTGTATTAACAAAACTCTTTACAAAGGAATACAATTGAAGAAAGCTTCTTTCTTCCACACCTCTCCTAGATGTATAGATCTCTCAATGGATCTCAATTCCTCAAGAGCTCTCTCTCAAGAACAATCAACTCCAACAAGCCTGGATTGATTCAATTTTGTACTGTTCTTCACACACAATGAATTCCAATAATTCACTACAAAAAAAAATTACTTACTAAGCTAAGAAGATCTAATTCTACATATAGAATTAGGAGACTTAAGCATGTACAACCAACAAGCAGTTAAGCCTCTTGAACAGGGGCTCCAAAAATAGTAATGCTAACAATAGAGACGCGTTCTTGAGTTCACAACTCAAACTTATCATGCAAACACTCGCTTCTGTCCACGGAAATAGCTTTCTGGACACGCAGGTAACTGACGTCGGTTCCTGCTGCTTGTCTGTGACCGTCGTCGGCCGACCATTCTGCCGACATCGGCGTCTCTCCAACTGCCTGTGACTGACGTTGGTCGCTCCTGACCGACGCCGGCGTCTGTGTAGACCCGAACCTGATTTGTATGCTCCTTGGTGAAGCTTTTAGCTCCACACCCTAACAATAACTACTTTGGATTTAGTAGTATCAAGAATGATATAGGTATATTCTTGATTATTACTTATAAATTAGTAGTGGAATTATAGAAATAATCTTTAAGGGAGATATCCTTATTAAGCCCTTAAATTTAGATAATATTATCATCAGGGAGATTATCTTAAAGGTGATATGTAGCAGGTATGACTATCGTTGCAAGTTGGTTGGTAACGACTTGCCCTTTGACATTTTTTTATGTTATGATGTAAAGGTCAAATTACATCAAGAAAACCATCCATTTGTTAATTCTATCTCTAGGTAAAAATGATTTGGAGAAAAAATGATGAAGTGGATCAGAATAGACAATGATATAGGTGGTTTGATAAAGCATATAATGATAGAGATTTTTTATTATGAATTAGATAGCGAGGCAATGATGTTCTACTTTAGTATAACATTTTTAGTAATTAATGAGGCCTCAATTAATATAGTAAATAACATATTATCTTTTGGTATCATTTTTTTATAAAGCATTGCCCCATCTAATATGGGAGTAGAAGAGATGTAAAAAAGTAAAGGATGATCATTGGAAGGTGGATGAACGATGGGTGGATGGAGCAAGGATTCTTTCATGTTGTCAAATGCTTTTTGATAGGGATCAATCCATTTTAGAGAATTATATTTTTTATGAAGTTAATTAATAGAGTATATATGATAATCCATTTTGGGGATGAATCATCATATTGCCCCAAGCTTTCCAAGGTAAGTGTGAATGTCCAAAATGGAGTGAGTAATGGGTATGTTGACTATATCATCGATTTTAGTGAGATAAACATTAATACCATGAAGAGAGACTAAAAACCCTAGAATTATTTTGGATGTAATTCCAAAGACACACTTGTATGGGTTGAGCCTAACTTTGTACTTGATTAATCGATTAAAAATGATGGCTAGATCAAAGAGATGTGTTATGCAACTTTTTGATTTCATAATGAGTTCATCCACATGGGTTTACAAATTTTTTGTATAAGATCATGAAAAATGTGAGTTATGGTGCATTGATAGGTAGCTCCAACATTTTTAAAGATAATAGGCACTTTAACATAACAATAGGTGCCCCATTCGATAGTGAATGTTATTGTGTGTTGGTCTTCAAGATCTATGTGAATATGATTATAGCCTCAAAAACCATCCATGAGTGATAGCATTTTATATCTAGTAGTGGAATATATAATAGCATCTATTGAAGGAAATGTAAATTTGTCTTTGGGACATATGAGGTTAATATTATAGAATTATATGCATATATGTATGACCATGGTGATTTTTTTTGTGAATAGGGATAATGTTTGACACCAATTCAAAATAGTCAATCGATTTAATAAACTTGGAATCTAATAGTTTAATAATTTATGTCATAGGGTGGAAACTTTGGGTAGAAATTTCTATTATTTTTACTAGACAGGTTTGCTATCTCGGTATGTGATTATGTTATACACAACAATACTAAGGTTGATATCTAACATGTCCTCATATGACCAAATGAAAGTTTCATGATAGTTATCAAAGAATAGGATAAAGTTATCATGATCAATCAGCATGAGTTCTCTAAAAAATGTTATGGGTTGAGGACATGAGGGTGTGTCATATTCTATTCTCATATTTTCTTCAATGAGCATAAAATTTCCATCTTGAAAATGATATGCATCATTGGGAAGAGAAAAATTGGATTGGTTTTTAGATCTACGCTAGTAATGAAGTTATTAAAATTAGGATCTTTTCATTTGAAAATCCCAAGTTTATGGTGTTATCATGTAAGTTGAGGTTCTCTGGCATGGAGTAACTCAAGTATGGCTTCATCGCTAGGGAGCATGGGTAAAGGTCCATAATATTCCACATCTTCTTCAATATTGATGATTATATTAACATGTAAATCATATTCAAAATGTATCTATCATAAATCTATTACCTTGGCATCAAGGGTAATCTTAGGTGTGGGTGAAATTGTTGATGAAGGTTGATTGGATTCAATTGGATTGATAACAGGCATATCTTTAGAATCATTAGAAGGGAGGGGATTTGGTAAAGTGACTAGTGATATAAAAGGCATATAAGGTTCCAGAAGTTCTAAATTTGTGAGAGGTAAGATTTTTTCAATAACCCAAGGGGTATCAAGAAGTGGGTAATTAATTGGAGGTACATGACCTTCAGGTTCTAACTCACTATTTATGGAAATACCATGAACATCATGGTTGAAAACATGTATTTTAGCTAATTTTTGTTTATAGTGTTGAACATATAAGTATCATGATTGAGTTTGTGCTATGATGTAGTTATCATCATAGGTGTGAAAGATACCACATGCTTGTGTCTCTAAACGAGAATCAACAAGAGATACACCTAGATCACTAAATTTTCAAGGTGACATGGTTAAAGGGTCTTGAAATAACTTGGATACTCCATATTCATTATAGGTGAAGTCATATTTTATGTAAGATTATTCATCTACATTACATGAGGAGGGAGGTCAGTGATCTCATCAATGAGAGGGATGGTATGATCCTAGGATAACAAGGAGAGAAGGACCCACTCCAAAATGCAAGGAGTTATCTTGTTAGTATTGAAAATGTTTTTCAAGTAATTTGGCTTATAATCATCAAAATCACTAGGAGTGACCTATAAATATGGATTTATATTGATGAATTCAAGTAAAGGTGCACTATTAATTCATGAAAAAGTTAGAATATGATACTAAGAATTAGGGTTGGGAAGTTGAATACTCCATGGATTTGGATCAGCCTCATGTTTATAATGTTTTCAATTATGAATAAACTTGATACATTAGCTACCATAAGAGGTAATAGATCTCATGAAATATGTCCATGGTGACCTAAGAGTATATTATAGGATAATGGTAAGTCAAGAACCATGATCTTAGTACTATAGTTTTGGTTCTAATAGTGAGAAAGAGACAAATACAACCAAGTGATTTTTGATTGGTCTTGTAAAATCCATGACTTGTTATATATGTTTGATTAAAATGATATTTTTTATACCCAAATAGTTAAATTAGCCAAATAGATGTCACATTAATTCCTGACCCTTCATCTATTAAGACTTTTTGAATAAGGGCAATATTAAAGGCAATTTTAATGAAGAGAGATGGGTCATAGGCTCAAAAGAGAATTTCATCTTTGATCATGTCTTCTTTAATGAACTATATGGAAGGTTTATATTAAGGACAAAAAATTTCAATAGTATGAACTTTTTATCAGTGAAGGCTTGTGAGGAGATTGTTCCACTTACAGGGAAGACGGTTCTTCAATTTCTTCTAGTTGTTACATTAGGAATTTGTGAAGATATAGAGAAGTACAAACTAAATCCATGATAGGTATTCTACAAGGCATACAGTTAAGTTCCTCTAATAGATTCCAAATAGGTTTTGATTAATAATAACCATCATGAGGCTTGGAAGGTAAAATATTCTTGGTAGGAAGAGAGGTAGTTTGAGGGTCTAAATGTGGAAGTGTTTCCTCATTCATGTCAAAATGTATATTAGTGGTAATGGTATCTTTGAGAATTAGCTCTTTGAGTGATGCTTTCTTTAGCTTTAGTATAGGGTCTTTGTGGGTGAGTTTACGTCGATAATTGACTTTAGCCACATTCACATATTGAAAATTGGTATAATATTGATCATAATCAGTGTTAATTACACAAATATCTTTTTGTGACTATTATGGGTTGGAGGTAGAAATGTTTTTGGGTTGTTAGACGTATAAGACTTAAAAACTTATTTATTTTGAGAAGCATTAACATAATCATGATGATGTATTTTAATCATAAAATCATGATTGAATGTATCTCCTAGCATAAAATTAATGGCAAATTTTGTAATCCCATGACATGTTTCATGGGAATGGCCGATATCAGAATGAAACCAAAAAAAAATATTAGGTTCATACCATGTGGGTAGATTATTAGCATAAGTGAAAGGATTAGAAGATGCTACAAGTTATTTTATTCATTTAATAGTTAGTGGTACATGGGAAGCTTGGGGATTATACATTTTGGTTACTCCTAGTTTTATTTTAGGAGGATTACTAGTGATTGCATTAGTGGAGTGTTGGAAATATCCCTTGATGGTTTAAGTTTTGAGTTTAAATTATTTCATTATAAAGTCTTGTCATTTACCTTGATTGATAGCATCATTTAGAGTTTAGGGAGAAAATTTTTGAACCTTGTATCGAAGGGAAGGTGTTAAGTTAGTTATGAAAAGTTTGAACAAGTTATCATTAGTCATGTTTTGATTGGCTTTGTGAGCTAAATATTTTCAATGTTTGATAAAATCATGAGCTGATTATGAAAAGGATTTTTTAGTATTAATTAAATGGACAAGACAATTTTTAATAAGATCATTGTGTTTAAATTCCTTAACTAAAGAATTGACTAAATCCTCAAGTTGCCATATAGAATGGTAGGTAAATTGGTTATACCATTATAATACATCAACTATGAAGGTTTTAATTAAAATTTTAGTAGTGGAGAAGGTATTAATTTATATCCACTCTTTATAAAGATTATTTAATGCTTTGAGAAAAAATGCAGGGTCTTTAGTCCCATCATATTTAATAGTTGGAGATATATTACCAATATATCTAAAAATAATGAAGGGGGATAAAGTTTCATTTTAAATGTGTTGAAGTATCTTTTTGTGCATAATAATTTGGGGAATAATATTTCTAATGACACCTTTAAGAGGTGGAGGGATGAAACTTTGGTTATTTTGGGGAAGAAGAATAGGACGCTAATTAACCATGTTTATAAAATGATGTTGTAGTTACATCATTTGAGAGGTATTAGATATTTTCATGATGTTCATTTGTTGTACTATTTGTGTAATAATTTGAGTGGTATCAACTAGTGTATTGGTGTTGGGAGAATTATTAGGATTGGTAGGAGGAATATTCCCCAAATTGGTATTAGGGGGAGGGTTGTTAAGTGACAAGTTACTAGGAGGTGGGTTGTTAGTGTTAAGAAGGTTTCTTGTGGGGTTGTTTGTTAAGCTTGTGTCAATTGTCTCCAAAATTTAATAAGTTGCCTTAAAAAGATAATTACCTTGAGAAGTGTAGAATGGATCTGATCCATCAATCTCATCAGTTAGAGTAATTTGGACCATATTGTAGTCCAAAGATGAGGGATGAGAAAAAGTGCTCCAAGAGTGAGGATCCTCCTAGGTAGAAAAGGTGGGAAGAAAATAACATCCCATATATCATATAAATGGATTTAGGTTATCCAAAAAAAAATTGATATGGAATTTCATTATGCTTGAATCTGAGATCATAAAGTAAAGATGAAAAATAGGGACAAAGTAATTTAGACAAGAGCTATAGAATTGATTCGGTTAATAGAGTCTATAAGAAAGATCAAAAAAATAGGATTCAAAATACATGGTCAAACTTCTCAACTATGTTTTTTAGATATTAAAACTAAAACAATATGAAAGACACATAATTAGATAGGTCAACTGTGTACTAAAGATAAACTAGAAAAGTAACTTGTAAGAGACTGAGTTGATAGGGTCAACTATGTTTTGAAGATAGGGATAAATTTTTAAATATAATAGCTAATCAAATACAATTGAACACATAACCAATTAGATCAATGTGTTTGATCTAATTGTATCACACAATGTAAACCTTGTACCAATGCTAGATAGTAGAAGTTTTAAAATAAAAAATACAATTTATGAAGAGCAAGAAGAAAAATTGGAATGTAAATGATAATATAAGTAGTCATTCATATATGTTTTTAAATTATAATAAATGTGTAAATTAATGTGGTAGGGAGTTTTCTATAAGAAGTAACTAAAAAATAAATCCTTGGATAGTTTTAGGTATTTTAGGCTAAAATGGATCTATATAGGTGATGATATTAGCTTGGTATTGGGGTTTACCCCATCACTTCATAATCCTGTAAAGATAAAGGTGTTCGGTTCTTTGCTAATACATACCATCAACCACATGTTTATACTTTGTTATAAGACCAAGTTGGCTTCCCCCTTGTGCTCAAATCCAAGTAGGTAGACCTTGGGAAGAAATTGTGTTATGATTTCGTGTTATATGATTTAGAAGTGTGTGTAAAAGATAAAAATAGTGTGACTAAATTGGTAAATTAAAAACATCCTATTTATTCTATGTTTTTTACTCTAATCAAGAAATCAAAAAAAATGAAAAGTGAACTAATTACTAGCAATATAAGTTACTTCCTTTATTTGTAAAGAATACAGAGTCAGTTCAGGAGACATTGTATACAAATATTATAGAATAAAGTTGATAGGTTCATTGTTTTTTGCATAATAATGATCCAAAATAACACAATTGAATAGGTCGACTAAGTCTTTTAGAGTGAAAATAATCTACTAAACTGTGTCGATCTAGTCAACCTAGTTTACTATAGGGTTAGAGTTTTATAGACTAAAAATTGTGAAAAATAGGACTATAAATGAAAAATATAAATGACTAAGAAGGTAAGAATGAACCTTGATAATTTGTGAAGATGATTAATTTTCTAATTTTATGTTGTATTTCTCATATGTTGATTTTTATATTTTGCTAATAGAGTTGACTAGGTAGACAAAGTCTAAAAAACTTATATGTTAAAAATAACCTATGAATAGAGTCAACTACTTCAATTGAGTTTAAAAACTTGTAGTTTAAAAAGAGAACTATATCAATTTGATCGATTGAATTACTTGTTGTTAGAGAAGACCTAAAAAGAAAAATATAGATTTGATATGAGTGGCTATGTGTTAAAATTATGCACAAAATGTTAGACTGTATTGATAGATTTGATACAATACTATAGAGATAAAAATATATAATAGATGATGATAAATTAATGCATGAAATAAAACCTAAAAGTTTTATATTCATGTCGGGTTCACCAGAATATATACAAGGGAAAGTGAAGTTGATCTATAAGTCAATCCTAGATCAGAGAAGATAAATCACACTTAACCTTCCACTTATTGGTATATTTAGACAATCAAGGTCATGACCAAGATGGATCCAATAGACCTAACCAAGGGGTCTTTTACCACAATAATATCACTAGATAGGGTTCCAATTCTTCTAGTCAAGCAACACTATGCAATAAATATATCTAGGTCCTAAATTTTATATATTCATAAAGTAAATACAAAGTAAATTTAAATCTGACCTATTGCTCACTAAATCTTGTGGTAGAAAATGCAGGTAATAAACATAAAAATAAACATTCATAGAATATCTCTATTTAATCCAATGTAGAGAAAATCTTAATACATGGATATAGAAGCATATAAACTAACAAATGCAAATTTATCTAATTCAACGAGGAGGAGTGATCCAAAACTCAAAATATTTGGTTGAAAGATAATTCAAGAAACAAGAACAAAATAATTCAAATAATGTTATCTTTGAGAAGATATGTTTTATTGATCAAATTTGTAGACCCAAACATATGCTTATCTCTGAGAAGAGATGTTCCATTTCCATTTCAGGTACATCTTCATTTATACATGTTTTGAAGGTGTGGAGAGGATTTGGAAGGTCACCAATCTCGAGGGAGATGAATTGATTCGACTTCCATGATTTACAACAATACAAAATTTGAGGAATTACTATTTATAGAAACTTACTATTTTTAGACTACACTACTAAAATTGAAATTTAAGACACTTCTGTTGGTTTTTATGGGGTAAAACTTCATCAAGTGGAGCTTGATTCCATCTCACGATGTTCCCCTCATTATTATCTTTCTAATGATTCAAATGACGAGTCAATTGGAGCTATGGTGCAAAGTTATGGCTCCCAAAAGTTTCGTCATCAATTGGGGTAGACCCATCACCCGAATTGCCATCTAAATTATTGCCTGGATCATTCCTCCCTCCTTGAGAAAAAGTGGTCCCCATTTCATCAATATTTTTCATCAAGTGTGGTAGTTGTACATCGATTTGATTTTTGATGCATACTTGGAAGGGACTGTGATTTATGGAACTGTGTAGGGCCTGATTGTTCACCATTTCTATTTGACCATCAGTCTATGGATGGAAGGCCGTGAACTTCTTTAGCTTGATATCTATTTACTTCTATTGTTGTGTTGTTTGTGTAGTCAGGGCTGTAACATCAACCCTTTTGGATTCTTGTGGCTTAACCACCATGAGAACAAATTTCTTGGCACTAATTAGAGAGACAGATGTAGAAGGTGGTACCTCTATAGCACCATGTTCTAAGAGTGAGAGTAATCCTTCAATTTCTTGATTCATAGATCCCATCTTGATCATACATCAATGGCTGACCAAAGATTACATCACAAACATCTAGATTGACCACATCACATAAGACCTCATCTTGGAAAGGTTTTATTGCATATGAGAGAAGACATTGGTGGGTGACATAGAGGTTTCTCCCTGAAATCAACCATCCAATACTGTATGGCTTTGGGTGAGGCTTCATGGATAGATTTAGGCTTTTCACAACATTAGCAGAGATTAAATTATTTTGACTTCCACTATCAAGAATGAAATGCAGAGGCTTACCTTTTACCCATAACTTAGAGTGAAACAACCTTTCCTTGTCATCTAGCCTCTCCTCATGGGTCTGTGATGAAGCAACAATGGATTCAGGCTCAACATCTATAATCTCTTCTTCAACCTCTTCAACTGCAGGGTTTGTATGAGGCAAAGTAGTAGATGTTGAGGATTGTGACTTAAAAAGTAGGGACTTGATGGCTTGACATTCTTCTTTGGAGTGAGTTCTAGATTTGTGATAATCACACCATTTCCCAGCCTTTCCTTCCTTTTGCTTCCAATTTTGGCCTTGTGTTTGACCTTCTTTGTCACTTCTCCATTTTGAAGGCTGACTCTTCATATTCATTCTTCCATGCTTCTACTCAATCTTCACTGTGAACTTGTACACCTCACCAAGGGTTTCAAAATTGAAGAGTTCCATTTCTCCCCATGTGTACCATTGTAGTCTACCAAGATATTTGAGAACCTTGTGTTTCTCACTTTCTTGGATGCCCAATCTTGCAGATAGAGAATGAAAAATATCAGTGTAATCTTGAACAAATTGTTCCTTACCTTGGCGAAGTTGTTGTCACTCTATATATAGATCGTCATATGTTCCAATGGGGTAGTATTCTTCCTTCACAACTTCTATGAAATTATCCCAAGTAGGTTCTATCTCAAGGCCAATATCATTTTCACTGAATCTATTTTTGTACACTTCCCACCAATTTTTTGATAGGCAATGATGCTTTCAAAAGAGCAAAAGTGATCTTCTCTTTATCGGTGAATTTATTTACATAAAAATAAGAAGATAATTGGTCTAACCAATTTTCTATTGCATCAGCATTGATTTTTCCTTCAAATGTAGGGATATCAAAATTCACATGAATCTTGAAGGGTGTTGGGGCACTGAAAGGATGTGCAGGTGCAGATGAGGAGCCAAAATTTCCCATTGAGATTTTTTGGAGAATTTGAGTGAATTGTTGTATCATCTACACTTACTATTGTTAGAGGGCTTCATTCATCATTTCCTTGAAAGTATTGGATGTCTCAGTGTTGTCCACCATTTGAAGTCATTTGGAGCGAATAGGTGGATAGTCTGTTGGTTTTATTTTCCACCCAAGCTTCTTATAATCTGACCTCATCCTCGGGATCATACACTCTAAATACAAACCACTCTGATACCACTGATCCAAAACTCAAAAGCTTTAGTTGAAATATAATTCAAGAAATAAGAAAAAAATAATTCAAATAATGCTATCTCTGAGAAGAGATGTTTTATTGATCAAATTTGCAAACCCAAACATATGTTTATCTCTAAGAAGAGATGTTCCATTTCCATTTTGGGTTACATCTTAATTTATAAATGTTTTGAAGGTGTGGGGAAGATTTGGAAGGTCACCAATCTCTAGGGAGATGAATTGGTTCAGGTTTCACGATTTACAACTATACAAAATTCAAAGAATTACTATTTTTAGAAACTTACTATTTTTAGACTGCACTACTAAAATTGAAATTTAGGACACTTCCATTGGTTTTTATGGGTTTAAACTTCATTGATCATATCTCCATGCCATCTCATGATGTTCCCCTCATTATTATCTTTCCAATGGTTCAAATGGTGAGTCAATTAGAGCTATGGTTCAAAATTTATGGCTCTCAGAAGTTTTGTCATCCATTGGGGTGGACCCATCACCCGAATTGTCATCTGAATTGTTGCCCGGATCAAGGAGAAAGTGTTAGGAATACTTAACTTTGAATATGAACCCACCAAGCCTTAATATTTCCCTTGGATAAGGTGCTTCACAATAGGTTATTTTGGTATGTAAGGATAATAAGGATAGGTTATATTTAGGCTACACAAGACAAAATTTATATCTCCAAGTGTAGTATTAAAACCCTAAGTAATGCTCCTCAATTAGATTGATGGATAAGTAGATACATAATATATGATTTTCTTATTATTTTCCTCTCTCTAAGAAATGGTGAAAAGGATGCATATATATAGTTAGATCTAATCCTAAACTCTTCAAAAAGTTTAGCCAAAAGAGTCAGTGCAATTGACCATGTATCATTAATTAATAAAATCAAATTAGGCCCTAATTTAGGTTGGCCAAGGCTGACATATACCCTAAAATGCTATTATATTTTAAGTACAGGGTTGACTTAGGTTAAAATTATTTGATAAATATCAAAAAGAGTTTTTGGCTTAGGTAGGGGTTTTTTAAGATGGTGAATTGCTTGGAGGAGTGTGTAAGGGAGGTGTCAAATATTAAGGAAGTGTATCAGAGAAGTTTGTGTTATTTTTAAGTTATGTTATATGGGATAATAATCTTATGAAGTACCAATGGTCTTCCCACCCTTTTTTGGTGCACCCTTTAAGGCATGCACTCATAAAGATTGAAACTTGATAGGTTCCTACAAGAGAGAAAGCATCAGTAATTGATATAGTTTGAAATTATTATTTGTATATAAATTGTTGAGAAGGTGATGGTATAGGCCATGAAAAATCATAAAAGTGTTTCTATAAGACTCTACACCTATCGGTATGATGTGTATCACACTGTTGCCAAAGGCAATATACCTCACCATGTTTAGGGATATATTATGAGGTAGAGTCCTATCATTAGACTATGCCTTATTTGGATGAAGTGCATCAATATACTACCAAAGGTTTCAACATTTTGTAGAGGTATGCATGGTTCATAGGATTAGTTGATTATGGAGGTATATTATATATAGGAAGATTGGAATTAGATGCCAACTGTTTTATTAAGAACATCTAATGTGAATGATAATCCTTGGCCCAATGACCAAAAACCTTATATAACCTATAATATGCCCATCATGTATTAGAGTATCAAGCTTAGGAAAAGGTAAAATTTCATCACCATTAGTATTACAACTTGTAACAGGGTTTATTCTAGTATTAAAAACTATGATAGACATGCATAGTGTAGGTTGGTTTAATGTGGTTTACATCTCATGAGGGAGAAAGCTCAAAGGATAAAAACACCTAGAAAACTAATATGGTCTAGTTACGACATGTTCAATAATCATGCTCCAAATAGGCTTAGTAGTGATTAGGTTAGAATTAGTGTGTGTTTGTTTCATCTCCAACCCAACCTATGAACATCAAGTGATGTAGAACTAATATAATTAAAAGAGTGATGTAAATAATAATGATATCTTAGAATTTTTACATTTTTATCTTGAGAAAAACCAACTAAAAATGGGTCATCTAATTAATATCCATTATAATAATCATGAGTATGAAGATAAATATTACAATAATATATTATCTTATCAGTTTAAGAAGTATGATGAATGGATTGTTTAGTCTTGGTTAGAATAATAGGAATCTCATCAATTAGTTTTTTCAAGACCAAGGTCATAAATAATAAGGTAATTGAGTAATTATGTGTGAAGGGAGATTGTAAATTTTTATTTTTAAATTGATCTCATCTAGTTCATCATTGTCTAAAGTTAATAGGTTAGGCGGTATGTTGCCCACAATTTTATGGTGGCCATTATAGCCTCTAATAGAGTTGATAGGGTAGCTAAATCATTGAAATTCATGAAATGGAATGTTAGGTAAATATTTTAGGGTGGGGATTTTGAAAATACCACATTCCTGGAATTGTTCAAAATTTTAGGGGTTCATATCTCCTTGAAACTTGTAAATAGCACCATTATGAGTAAATTTAACACATGGGCATGCCAATGAAGATATATCCATCATGTGGTGTGTCCAAGGTCAACTAAGTAATATGTTATATGATAATGAAAAATTGAATATCATGAGTTTAGTTTGAACAGTGATATGAGGAACCATGATAGGCAACCAAACACATCCTAGAGGAGGAATTTATCTTGAATCATAACCTTGACACATACATTGGTAGATTTAGTATTTCATATATATTACCCAAGTGTTTTAATAAAATCAAGGGATTTGACACAAGTGCCAAATCCTTCATCGATCAAATCAAATTTGACTTGTATATGAGTAATTTGTACACTGATAAATAATGGAAGATCATTCACTTGAAGTAATACTTCATCACAAATCATTAAAGTGATAATAAATTGGAGGGATATGGAAGTGTCTATGGTTTTATTAATGTGTATAGACATTTCTTTAAATTATTGAATAATAATAGCTTCAAACCCAGATAAAATGGCTCTATGTCTGTATGAATACAAATAACACACGGTAAACTATGCACTTGACTTCTCAAGGTATGGATGAGACAACCTATGTAATATAAATGATGGGTAACCTAAATGAAATATTATTAGTCTATAACTAAGGATAAAGGAAAGATAATATATAAGGCTCATATTTGAAGGTTATTTATTTGATGGGGAAAAATAATGAGGGGTCTTACTAAAGTGACTACAAGCCTAGATTGTTCATCTAAGGCTTTAAGATAGCTAAGGATAATATCTAAAATATGGGTGGAATGGAAATCCTAAATAAATATCAATTTGAAGTACACTTTCTAGAATGGAACTAGGCACTCTAGGAAATGGACTAGCACTATGAGGATAGGGATGCTTAGTGAGTGTCATCTAATGATAGAGAAAGATTGGTTGGTGATGAATAAGCATATAACTTGTATTGAATGTGATGTAAGGTAAGAGCTTACTATTTTGAATGTGTAATCAATGATTTTATTTGTTCTCATCTTGGAAAGGCTTTTTTTAGGAATGGTTTTGGTACTTACACTCGTTGTGGCAATGTTTTAATTGTTGATTGTTTTTATACTTGTGCACGTTTTAATAAGGTTTTTTTAAAATAAATAAAAATGATTTGATTTATAAAATGAAAGTACTAAAAATAAAGAGCTAAAGGATACTAAAATCAAAGAGAGAGATGAATATTTTTATTCTTTTCTTATTTTTTTGGATGTATGCAATGTTGAACAAAAAACTTTCAAAGAAGATTATGCTTGCTAATTTTCTATGTTTGTCTAGTGTGCATGATATGCAAGATAAATAAGGTTATTCATTTTTTGTGTTTTTAAATTATTAATGAAACTAATTAAATTAATTATTTTCTAACATTAAAACAAAATAAGATCATATCCAAACCATAGGTATTACAATCTCCAAGTATTTATAAATTATTTTATGCATGCAAGCTAGAAACTAGTTTTTGGTGTTCTAAATGATAACATACTGAATTGAATGGTTTGAGATTGATTAAGGATAATTAAAATTTTCTAATTTATGAATTTATGATATAAAAAATATGATATTATTTCATGAAAATAAATGAAATCAAATTCAAAATGTCAACTTTATTCTACTTAGGTTTTCTTAGAATTTTATAGGTGTATGTGTACTTGTTTGCTTGTGAAAGTAAGCTTGTTAAAAATGAAAATGATTTTTTTTTAAATTGAAAATAATTTGATTTTTTATAATTTAGCTAGTGTTTTAATTAAAACTATGTGCTTTAAAAATATCCTAATATGAAGATGCAAACAATAAAGATTTAAGCTATTATTTTTGGTGCAAATGAGAGGAGAGAAATAAAGTCTTATTTTCCTATCTATCCATTTTTGCAATGAAAACTAATATAATGAATGAAAATTAATCTAAACCAATGTAATGTAATAAATAAATAAACAAAATTAAAATTTAAAACCCCCAACCTGATCAAGGTGTAGAAAAATTAGAATCAAATATTTGTTGTAATAAAGTAAGTTATCCTCAAGTAGATAACTCCTTGATTGCTCAATCACAATACTTATAACTCTCTAACAAAAGGATGAAAATGTGAGAAGGAAGGAAAGACCCAATATTTTAAAATAAGAGTAGTTGAATAGTGGTTGGGTTGATTCACATATAACAAAGAACTAGTTATCAATTTGTATGAATTATTAGGAAGGAAAGACCCAATATTTTAAAATAAGAGTAGTTGAATAGTGGTTGGGTTGATTCACATATAAAAAAGAACTAGTTATCAATTTGTATGAATTATTCTCTCCAAAAAATATGTATAATGACCACAAAGATGACCAAAGGTGGAACAAAACCTTTTCCAAAATTTAAATTAGGTAAGTTAGAGTTCTTTTGATCTTAAAAAAATCAATCTTCAATGAAAAATTTGGATTTTAAATTCTTCCAAATTTTGAGTACTTGTAGAAAAGGAATGTACATTTTAAGGGTGAGTTTATTTGAGTTGAACTGGGAATTGAACTTAAAAAATATTTAAAAATAGATAAAATCAAGAGTGGGATTGATTTGGTCCAATGAGGCTAACTCAAGTAAAAAAATCAATAAACATGATAATAATTATGCAAAAGGTGTCAAGGAATGAATCTCAAAAGCTAAAATTAAAAGATAGATAAGAAGTGATAGAACCACCCCTATTTTTAGGGGTGATTATATAACCACCAGTCATGGTAACAAAACTTACATATATAGTGAAATAACCAACTTATAGTAATATAAAATCACCCTATCTATGGCGGTTCCATCACGATAGTTTAAAAAACCATCGTAGTGGTTTCATCATTTTAGGGGTAGTTTTGTAATGGACTGCAGTAGTTCCATCACTATGAAAGGTGGTTTTATTCTTAGCAAAAATATTTAAAAATGTGTAAAAATAGTCTAAGTAAAAAAATAGGGAGAGAGTAGGGAAGTAAAAATACTAAAATGTTAGAGAACCCATTAAAGCATAAATTAGGAGAACACTACATCATCATTGGACATCTTACTGGAAATATTGCATTGTGTAAATTTTAGGTGCATACATATTGCCCCCTCAAGAGGACACTATGTCATGAATTAATGAGGGTGGGTTCTTGAGTAATTATGTGTAGAAGGAAAATTGGAAGTTATAAATACTTACCTGACTTACTTAAGTAGTGAAATGAAGCCAACCAAGACTCTGTGTAACCTAAACTATCTCTTTGGGGGATTGAATTCGATGCCGAATCATTGTGTACTTGTAAAACCAAAAAACATGCTACAAAATATCAAAATGTTGTTTAAATGTTATGTTTACAACATGGATCATAAAATATATCAATAACATGATTATTAAACATGAAAATATGCATCAATGAAAGAATATGCCTAATTTATAAAAAAAATAAACTAAAATAACTAGTTTGATAGCCTATTTATTCAAAACTTTCCAAAAATTGATTCATTTGTGCAAACTGACTTTGTGAGATTTTAAACTTTGGATTTCCTATGACAATTTTGAACAAATGAGCAGTCAATCGATAGAACATAAGATGAGGATGGTGAATCTACTAGCTAGAGTTGGAGCCAAGTAGGGGTAGGTAGGTCTTTCTTTTATGCATTTTTTCCATGTTACCCCAATTTTGAATATTTGATTAAAAGTTACCAAAAATCCAATGAAATTTGAAAATTTTAGCTTAGGAACATTTTTTGGGGGGGATTAGGAATGTTTTAATTTTTTTCTCGAGGGGGTGGGGGGTGATTTAAAATGAATTGGGGAGTTTTTTTTTTGAGACACACTTGCCCTTTATAGAGATGGATTGTAATTAAGACATTAATTTGTATAAACTCGACATTTATTATGACACATATGGAGATATTATGGTTTATCTTAGTGACTTATCATTCATATATTATGGCTTAATTTATAGGTTTGGTTCCAAGTTTTTGCACTCTAGATGAATAATCATGTTATGATATACAATGTATCCCTATGTTTTTGGAGAAAACACTATGGAATATGCTTATATATGTGGGAAAAAAAATTATGCAAATGTAGTGTCTTTAGAACATGTCTAAAATTATGAGTGTGCTAATAGTTGTTTTGCAGGTGATGACCTATTTATTTTATTTACACAACATATGACTTTTTATTTGTAGCAAGGAAGGAAGAGGAAAATAGGATAAATGTGAGATGATAAAGAATGAAAACCATAAATCAAAATTTCATAGGAAAAAATAAGATGACCTAATTCTTACAAGCAAAGGGGAAAAATGAAATTTTTTATAGACTTACAAAACACTAACTTTATTGGTCTCATCTAGAGATAAAAAGTCCAAACATAATCAATAAATAAAAAAAGTTTATACTTTTAAACATAGGCATGTAGGTAAACGTTTTGAAGAACTTTCTACTTGGACAAGCCTCAAGACCAGACTGTAAGCTAGCATTTTCGAAGTTGTGCAAGATGATGTAGGGAAAATATATGTACCATGATAATAATAACTAAGGAAAGAACCAATGTAATGCTGATTTTGAGAATGTTTTATATGGAATAATAGGGTAATGTGATAATGAAATTATATGATATGTTACTTTTTAAAAGTTTCATGTTATGTAAATTAACAAGAAAATAATCACCAAACACAACATCTGATATGCAATACAAAATTCTAACAATGGAAGATGTAATATAATTAGGGAAATGTAACATGCAAGAACAAAATATAGAATTTTTTAGGTGAAAGGATTTCATAGATTCATTGAAATATGTTCCCTCTTAAGTGTATAACCGATAGGCTTTGTTATTAAAATCTTCAATCACTAGGTAAGGGCCTAACCATTTAGGTTTGATTTTCTAACCTTCTCTTTTATTTTTATCAATTCATATGTCAAGTCTAAGGATAAGGTCTCTTACATGTATAGTACATTTACAAACATAATTATGAATCTAACAATGCTTTTGATATGGTATGATCATCTATGTTTATCTTGTTGGAACATGTGGACAAGGGATGGCTAAAGTTTATGAGCATTCAATGGGTTGTTTTCCATAACCTTTTTATTGTATAAGAGGTTTTTGGTCATATTGTCTAAACTCGCAATATTCTTGAGGAGACATAGTTGACAATATTTTTCCCATTGTCATGCTTGGGAGAGTTTGAGAGAGCTTAATAAATAGCTCTCTATGGTCCTCTTCTCTTGTAGGAGGGAGAGAGGATCCAACATTGGGAATTTTTGGGTAATCATTATAACTATTGTTAATTTCAATGGTGCTTATTGTTAATGTATGAATCCTTCCCTCAGGTTATGACATGACCTAGGGAGAATGAATGGTTTGTTTATCTATTGTAAAGTATAAACTATGATCTAAACTATTGTTTATCCCTATGCGATAGGGAATTGGGTGGTTATTCTAACAATATGGATCATCAATCTCTTTTAGGGGTTTATCCTTATGCCCCATGATTTATATCATGCTAACATAATGGTTTTTAATACTAGGGTTAATAGCTTCTAAGCTAAGAGGCATGTAAAAACTATAAGTTTTGATCTTATAGGGATAAAAAATAAGTCTAATAAGTTTGTATCTTTCTAGGACACTAATGATCTTAGCCATAGACTTGATTGAGATGGTTGTCATAGTCATCTAAGTTTCTTCACTTACTATTTTGTTTTGTTTCATCTCCCTTTTCTTTATATTTATCATTTGATGGAAGCTTAGGAAATTCGATACCCCCATTTAATACAACTACTTTGGTTGTTAGGGGGTATTTATCTTCACTCAATTGTGGGTTATTTTCCACACCATTGATGGAAAAGTGATAAACAATGTGTAGCCTTAGTTATTTATGCATGGGCATTTGAATTCCATCAAATGGCTTAAGGTATCCTTGAGCGATGAATACTTTCCCTAAGTGGAGGAACTTAATTTTCTAGAATATAGTAGAAGGGATTACCTTAATCTTATGGATCCAAGGTATACCTAAGATCATGTTATAATTTATATCTCTATCAATCATGTAAAATTATATCAACACATTCTTAGGACCTAAAATGACTAGAAGCATGATGGTTCTTACCGAGGTAGACTTGAGGCTATCATAGCCTCATAAAGTTTTCTAGGTAGTAGATCAATTGGTTTCTCCATACCCAAGTTTTTGAAGAAGTTAAAAAGGTACTATGTTGATAGTTGTCCTATCATCAACCATTTCTCATATTACATAATTTCTATAAATCCATACTTAAAAATACAAGGTTGGATCTCCCCTCCTAGCCATTTATATGTCTGGGGGGAGGTTCCTTAGGTCAAATAAGCAACCAACATATCTCAAATTTTATCTAGGTAGGAACATATCTAAATCTATATTATTGATTTGAGCTTACATTGGAGGTACAACACTAGCTAAATGGCCTAATCCTAAGGCATTAAGTAATTTCAAACAATAGGAAGGAGAGTTTTTAAGTAGATCTAAGAAAGAGATATGGGGAAATGTCTTTGTGAGATCAAAAAATAAATCTTAGTTCCCCACATGTTTGGGATTGGATTAAGTCTCCAAGACATTTATCATATAATGGGTTTTGGGTTGATATTCTCTTGTGTGAGAAACAATGTTCACATCTTCCTTAGTTTCAAGTTCCAAAACTACTATCATGTGGGATTTTCCTTATGGCCTTAGTTAGGGAGCCACAATAGGGTTGATTATGTCAGAGGTAGAAGCCTTAGGGTCATGATTACTATCCAATGGGGGTTGTTTAGTTTTAAAACTCTGAGCATGGTTTGGGATAGTTCACTATTGATGGTCTACATAGGATTTTTGGTATATGCCCAATTTAATATCCTGTGGTGTTATGGGACTAGTCAATTGGGCTTGAGGGTTTACATTATATTCCATAAGAACATGTATATGATGTTTTTCATTAGTTCTCAAGGAGTTTTTAAATGAATTTATTATATTCTTTACTGACTTGAGTATCATGTCCAATGACACTATGAAAAATTCAATATACATTAGGATCATAGTATTGAAGCTTTTGATGTTTGACATGCTGACTAAACTCTTGTTGATTATTTTTATAATAGAATCATTGATTTTGATTAGGTTTTTTATTTTAATTAGACTCAGTTTTGGTTTTTCATTAGGTGTTATGAGGAGGAGGCAAGTTAAATTTAACAATGTGAATAGATGAAAGGTTTTTATTCCTTGCACCCTATGGTTGTTATTGGCATTGTTATTATTGTTCATGAGTTAAGGTGGATTATTTTTAACCAAATTCACCTTATTATTTTGTTATGTGATGTCATCTATTGTCGCATTATGGTTCTTGTTTAGAATCTTAGGATCTTGATTGTTAGATTTTTTTTGTTAGAGTTTTGATAGTCTCCATTCTTTTCATTTGGGATGACTATATTTCCATTAGTCCCATAGGTTATGAGATAATTGTTAATGTCTGCTTCATTAATTATTAGAGAAATTTCAAGTACTTATTTGTATGATTAATATGGTAATTTTTGCACATATTCTCTCATTTTATTATTAAGGGAGTGCAAGAAGAGATCACATAGTTACCTTTGATCCATGTGTGGCATGTTAGCAGATGAGTATAAGACTTGTCACCATTTCATAATGAAATGGGAATTTGATTCATCATGCTCTTTATTGACATTGCAAGAAATCTCATATAACAATATTTAATATTTTGTTCATATCAAAGGCTTTGACAAACTTAACCATGAGTTGGAAAAAATAATTTATAGATCCCTCAAGGAGATAATTATACCATTCTAGGGATATTCCTTCAAGGGTCTTTGGGAAAAAACTTGCAACCACCCCACCCCAAGGTAAGAGCTCTCAAACAGTAGTAACATATGCCTTGACATGCATGTTAGGATCTTGTTCCAAGTTAAACTTAGGGATGTCAGGTAGGGGATGTGGGAGAAGAACTCCTTGTACATTATGATTGATGGGTTATTTAAAGTATTAAACATATGTCTCCATGTCATTGAAATATATTAAATGCATAGTGGAATAAAATTAAATGAGTGGGTTTAGATATGGGTGACTATATAATTGCTAGTGGGAAAATAAGGTGTTTGGTAGGGTGGTATGGAGTAGGCCTTAAATTAGTTATCCAAATAAGTGTATTTAGAGAACATATGATAATAATGATATTAGTCTTAAATGAATATGTGCTAGGTATTTTTTGGAGAGGAGTATGCATGTGTAGTATGTAACTTAGAGGTGTATAAGGCAGTCAATGGTTATATTGTGAAGGGGGATCATACATTTGTGGCATTTAACTCTAAGGGATGTAGGGTGGAATATTTTTGGCCACCATATTGTGAAGAAGAGCATAGATGTAAACACTTCCCATAGGATTGTGAGGAATGAGTTACTAGGATGGAGGGATGTTAGAAGTAGGGGGATTAGGAATGCCATGAGTAAGGATTTCCCATAGATATTAGTTTGATGCATGATTTATAAGATGTGTTATAGATGGATACATTATTGATTGGTAATTTGCCACTAGGGTAGGAATAGGAGAGGAATGGCCTTGATTAGAGAGATTGTTGGAGATCCCTTAATTTAGAGAGGATTGGTTACTCTCTAAATCTTTAATACAACCAAATAAGTTTGACATGAGTTCATCCAAAGATTAAAGAATGGTGGTTTTGGTGACCTCTTTGGTAGCAACTACAAGAGGTATGGTTTGATGACCACAAATATATTTATTTGAGTTAAAGTGTTTTATATGAATTTTTGTTTATTACTCTTATGGATTGACATTATTTTGGTTATTATGAGAAAGATATAATGGCATTTGTAGTCTACTCAACTCATCTTCCAAATTGTAAATTCTATCAATGTATTAATCATATTTTGTTATATTTTGGGCATACAGGCTTTGTATGCTAATGGATGGTTAGGTTAATATATGAGTGTTGGTCCCACTTTGTAATGAAATTACTTGGATGATTTGCAAAAGTAAAATTATATATCACATAATTAAGATCAAAATAAATATATCCATAACAATAATTGGTAAAAGAGAAGAATACTTGAATATTATGACTGAGCCACTTCAAGGGGGAAACCTCTATAACAATGTAATAAAAATAAAATTTTCAATATTATGATAAAATACTAACCACTACCTCCTATATAAACTCTACTTAGCCATGGTTATTCCATAAGCTGACCATACTAAGAACATCGATAAATGCAACAAGCTAATATGAAGTTGTATAAGACACAAGTTAGCCATATGTATCCCTAGATATACTATAATTTAAGGGCATAGCATGCCCTTCCCCTTCAAAATAATGTTGTCATCAACATTGAATCAAACCAATATGTTGTAGGAATGCTTCATCCTCCCATGTTGCATCTTTAGAATGCAAGTTTTTTCATTTAATCAAATAGTAATTAATGGCTCTAGTCCACAATCACTTAGTGTGCATGTGAAGGATATCTTTAGGCTCCAAAAATAATCAATCTTCTTCATCCAATTCAGGTAACTCTATTTGAATGGAAACTTTGTGTCCAATTACTTTCTTTACGAAAGATACATGGAATATTAGATGTATGCAATTGGATGGGGGTAATTCTAGCTTGTAAGCCACACTACCAATTTTTTATAAGATTTGGTAAGGGACATAATATTTAGGTGATATATTTTTATCTTTTTTTAATTGATTTAGATACATCTACTTATATGGACACAAATTCATAAATACCTGATCACCTATGTCAAAATTCTACTCATTGTGGTGTTGATATGCTTGTTGTTTCAATCAAGTTTGTGTCATTACTAAATTCTCTTACAAACTAATTAACGACTCATATTGATGGTGAATGTGTTCCTCAACATATTGAACCTTAGGATGCATTATCAAAGCTAAAGTAAAGGATAGGAGGTGATACCCATGTAATTCCATAAAGGGAAACATCTTGAAAGAAGTTTGAAAGTAAGTGTTATACCACTATTTACCAAGGGGTAGCTAATGAACCCATTTATCATGTTTATCAAAAACAAAAAAATGAATATACCCTTTGAGACATTTTTTACTGTGTCTATTTGTCTATCACATTGAGGATAATAGGATGATCTATGAGCCAACTAGGTGCCCAAACATGAAAATAATTCAGTTCAAAAATTACCAGTAAATATGGGATCTCAGTCACTCATAATGATCATTGGAGTACCATGTAATTTATGAATTGTATTGTGAAAAGCATAAGCTACTAAACTGGTAACAAATGGATATGATAATTAACATAATTTGTGAGTTGATCCATAACTACTAGGATAACATTGTTACCCTCAGGCTATGGTAGTCCCATAATGAAGTCCATATAAACCTCTTCCCAATATTATCTAGGGATGGATAAAGGCTATAAAATACCTGAGGTCTTAATGGTTTCACCTTTAATTTGTTGACATGCCATGCATTCAACCACATGTTTT
The DNA here is from genome assembly GCA_037957365.1 of Torreya grandis. Lineage (NCBI taxonomy): Eukaryota > Viridiplantae > Streptophyta > Pinopsida > Cupressales > Taxaceae > Torreya > Torreya grandis. Next base: position 358,632 of record JARHVA010003847.1, read on the forward strand.
TGGACATCCCCCTTGAGTCCTTCCCAAAATAAATCTTTATTGATTCTATAATATGTTTTCAAAAATCCAAAGTGACCTCCTAGTGGAGAGGCATGAAGTTACTGAAGAATTTTATGTTTGATGAGAGAATGCTTGTAGAGGTATAATCTATATTTATACCATAATGAGTTCCCTTTCCATGTAAATTTTTAATATTCACCATAACCCTAATAAATATTTTGAATCAAATATTTGGTAGAACTGCTAGTTTCCCATTCTAATCTTGCTTCCTTTATCCAATATGTCTGCCACAAGGTCATGGCACACAACAATGTTGCAACTAATTCATCCCATCAGGAGAGGGAATCAACCACCACATTCTCTTTCCCTTTATTATACACTACTTAAAAATCATAACCTAAAATTTTAGTCACCAATTTCTATTTTCCTTTAGATGATAATCATTATTCTAAAAAATATTTGAGACTATCATGATCAGTCTTTACCTAAAAGTGATGACCCATCAGATAAGGTCTCCATTGCTTCGATATATGTATAATAGACATCATCTCTTTATCATATATTGGTTTAAGCCTAATTTTTCCCTTTAGTTGGAAAATTTTAAATTTCAGTGGTTTTCCTCCTTGCAAGAGTATAACCCCCATTCCATATCCCAATGTGTCACACTCCACAACAAAAGTTTTTGAAAAATTAGGAGTAGCCCAAACTAGAGTGATGCACATAGCCATTTTGAAATATTTAAATTCCTTAATATATGAATTGATCCACTCGAATGAGTCTTTATTTATAAAAGAGGTGAGTGGGGTCTTAGTTCTACCATAATTTTTGACAAACCTATGATAGTAATTGATTAGCCTTAGAAATCCTTGGAGGTTCTTAAGGGTCTTGGGAACCTTCCACATCATCACTTGGATTTTATTAAGATCAGATTTCACTACTTCATGTGGAACAATATGACCCAATTAATCCACCTCTTGGAAACCAAAAGCACATTTGGAAGGTTTGGCATAGAGTTGATGTTGTTCCAAAACTAAAAGTACCTATTTCACATGCTTCAAATGGTCTTCCCATTTTTTGTTGTATATGAGGATATCATCAAAAAACACTAATATAAACTTTCTCAAAATGGGATAAAAATAGTATTCATCAAACTTTGAAATGTATATGGTGTATTTGTGAGGCCAAAAGGCATGACCGTAACTTCATAATGGCCTTAATTAATTATGAAACATATTCTAGGTATGTCTTCATTAGAAATGTGAATCTGATAATACCCAAAGTGAAGGTATAACTTAGTAAAATAAATATCACCATGCAATTCATCTAGTAAATCATCACTTATTGAAATAGGAAACTTATCTTTGATGGTGTACTTATTGAGTTCTCTATAGTCTGGGTACATCCTCTAACGGTCATCCTTCTTCTGCATGATGACCACTGGGGAGGAATATTCTCTTTGTTTATGTTGGATGATTACTAACTCTAACATATTTTGTATAATATTTTCAATTTCACTCTTTTCGGCATATGGATACCTGTAGGGTCTAATGTTGGGTGGTGTACTTATTAGAATGAGTCTAATGGCATGATAATGTGCATGACTTAGAAGAAGTACATTTGGCATGTCACCAAAAACAACATATGGTCATCCATCACCCTTTGCAAATTAAGATGTGTAGACTCCTTGGTGAACCTCTATGGATAATAAACGTGTCATAAAACCTTCTACACCTTCTTTGAGAATCTTCATCATCTAGTAGGAACTAACAAGTTTAGATATTTATCCCATAATCCACATAATTCAAAGGTCCTTCTTTATAAATAGAACCTCATGAATAGTTCCTATAAATTCATCTCAATAGTGCCCATAGTGGTGATCCACTACACTTCCAAAATAATGTTAGCTCCTTGCATGGGAATAAAAAACATAGGTGAATCTAAAAAATAGTCTCCCATAGCAAGCTTAATGTTATGACATTTTATAGAATAATTGATTGTACCATAATTTACAATCATAACCTAAATTTTGGAGCTAGGTAATTGAAACAATTCAAATGAGTAGCCAACTTACTATTGATGAATTTATATGTACTCGTAGAGTCAATTAACATATTCACCTTATGTTTCTTTAGGAAACTTAACACCTTAAGATGTTGAAGAGTACTAATGCTTGAAAGTGGATGATAGGAAATAGTAGGTTGAGAATATTTAGATTCATCCTCAAGTTATTCGAAACTTGACCCTACAGGATCCTCATATTCTTCCTTCTAATTGGCATCGTCAATGTAAAATAACTCATTTTTAGCACATTGATGTCATTTTCTCTATTTGCTATAACATCCAAAACTTAAACCTTTTACATGCTTTTCTTCCACTTCTCAAGGTGTCAATCTGAAAAGATACTAAAATTATGGTGTTGGGAAGGTGCATTCAAAAACATTCGTGAAAGGTCTTCATTTGATCAGATCTTTTTCCTCATCCATGCTTGCCCTTAGTATGGCCTTAGATACAGTACTGAGATGAAACATGTAAAACTCCAATTAGATACTATCTTTAAGGCCACCCAAATAGGTTGGTCATATTTTCCTCAATGATGTCTACCACACGTAGGTAGATATTCTAGAATTAATGAATGTAGTCCTTGACAATCTTGGTCTGGTGGAACTTGGCTAGCTGACTAGAGTAGTTTTTAGAGACATTGTTGTGATAGTGAAGTTGCAAATGCTCATAAAATGTCAACCATGAGACTAGGACAACATTATTTTTATTTTGAGCACATAACTAATAATACCAAATAAATGGCTTGGGTTCTAGATATAAAGAGGCCATAACCACTTTTTGTGAACATGGAGTCTACTGTAAATCAAATAAATTTTCATTTTCAGTTAACCAAGTGAGTGGATAATTACCATCAAGCTTGTGTGGGTCTACTTTTGGAAATATCATCTTAGGTCCAATATTTGTGTTGGTATTGTTTAGAGGAGGAGAACCAAACTAAGTAGTGGAGGGTTATTTTGCAATGGTTGAGCTGACAAGTTGGCCAATTATCCAGATATTTGTTACAATTAATCCATCACATTATCCATGTCTCCTCTCAACTCTGTAATATCCCCTTGAATAGTATCAAGATAATATTTTTCACCATGCCCTAAAACTCTAACTTAATTTGTTGAACTTTCTTTGAAATACATAGATCAAAATTTCTAGACTCTATGTCATCCTTGTGAGGATTTTTTGGAGTTTCTTTCCCTTCCCTGAATCTACAAGTGTTTGAACTAGCCATGCACAAACCCTAGGACAGTTCAAGCCTCAAAAAAGTGTATTGTTTGAACACACCATTGAAATCATCTTGTTAATCTGAATCTAACTACTATTATTCTACATGAGGATAAAAATTTTGGCCCAAAAAAGTGTATCAGTAGAATATATTGTTGTGATCATCTCACAGAGATGAATCCAATGACTGTTGATTTGCACAAGTTAAAAATATTTCAAACTTTTTTTAACCTTGGTATTTGTTTCTTTTTTGTAAAAAAACCTCACAAACAAAATTTTGGTGATGAAAATTTCAATTCTCCTTGAATTAAAAGTTATGTTTTTTTTGACCTACTAGTCTTTCAAAAAAAATTACATCATAGAATGTTGTCTAAATTAGAACTCTGATACCGCTTGTAATGAAATTATTTAGATGATTCAAAAAGGTAGAATTATATATCAAATAATTAAGAGTAGAATAAATAGATCCACAATAACCAATAAATTACCACCAAGAAGTATCAAGCAACATTAGATTACCAATAAATTATCCCTCCACACATTTGGGGAATAATTAAAACACCAAATTTGAGATGTTACACCATAATATTTATTATACCATACACTATTTAATGTAGTTTGTACATCTTATAGCTCCAAGTATTTGAATGGAACCACTAGTATTTGGTAAGGGGTACAAAAGGTACTTAAACAAACAACTAGAAGGCTTTAGGGATCAAGGCATAGAGGCTATTTGATTTTATGGCTTGCACTAAGATATAAATAGACTTGTAAACCAAGTTGGGTTTTGCATGATAAAGTGCACAAAAGATGTAGGTATCTCTAGTAGGTATAACCATAGTAAATCAAGTAGCTAAGACTAAAAAACTATTTGCATATAAATTATGGAAATGATAAAGCTGAATAAAGAGGCTAATAAGTAATGTATAAACTTAAAAGTAAAGGCACTTTCAAAATGAATGAAATACATTTTAGGAAGTAAAGACATTTTCAAGTAAGGGTTTAATAGCATGCCTAATCTAAGTTGAGATAACTCTTTACTTTCAACACTATTTTTTTTAATGATGCAATTTTTTGGTTTAGCAAGAGAGTAGATTATTTATGCAAATTGTATAGACTATTTTAATCATTTAAGATTCTACTATGTAATGAAAATTGTTTCTAGTATAATCATGACATATAATGGAAGATATTTCAATCAATTAAGATATTCTTAACCACATATAAATGCAAGAAAATTTAGAAACTATCCTAGATAATCCCCTAAACAAGTTAATCACTAAAATAACCAAAACTTAACATGTATACTATAGAAAAAAATAAGAATTTCACTTAACATAGCAAAGTGTCATCATATAAAACTTAAAAAAAGTGTGTAGACTTTCTACCAACTGATTATCCAAGATAAGAAGCAAGAGAGGAAGAGGATTAGGTTGTATGTGAACTGAGTCTAGAGCTAGAGCTAAAAGTTATGGAAGAGGTGAAGGAGAATCTTCCAACTAAGAGAGAGCCAATGAAAGGAACACAATAAAAGGTGTAATAGAGTATTGAGGGAGCTAAGAGAAATCCAAAATATTTAGGAACACTATAGATTGCAATGTGAATCACCAAGACAAGTTGTAGTATAGTAAGGCATCCCCTATCATAATGAAAGCTAAGTGTGTTAAGAAAGAACCAGGTGAGATTCAAGAAGATAGCCAAGATTTGAGTGTGATGATCAAGTTGGAAGATAAGAGCAACAATTTAGGAGAGAGTGGCTTAAATTAATGATAAAGTGACATATATCACAACCCTAATCCACTAAAAGGCCAAAAACTAGTTATCTCTAGCTGTTTGGGCCCAAATAGGGACCTTTTTTGCATGTTTTGCCTAGGCCATGGATTTAATGAAGTAAACATGTGGGTTCGGCCATGGGTTTCCTTCCTAAACCATGGCCTAAATCAAATGGCCCCTTAGGTTGGTCAATAAGCCTCTAAAAGGTCCTTGGGAGGCATCTAAAGGGCCTGTCTCATGCACAAAAGGTCAGAGATGTGTTAATATTGTATATGGGATAGATGTATTATGTGGGAAAGATTAATTAAAGTGGTAGGTACCTTGAAGAAAGATAACTAGGGTTGGTAGTCTATACATGATTCAATGTGTAATCATAGGGAGGAGTAGGTACATGGGAAGTATAATTACATATGCCCTTGAGGTACAAGAAATTAGTGTTCAAATGAATAAGGAGTGTTTTGAAATACCTAAAAGCCACACAAAATCAAAGGAAATAAAAAAATAAAAAGATAAAATAAAATATTACCTACACTTACCAGATAAAGATGGTGTTGGATGAAGTTGATGGCATGATCCATAGGTGAGAGTGTAAATGTTGCATAGTCCAAAATCCAACTCTAGCACTAGCTCCTATGAAGAAGGGACATAAGGAATATCAAATCAAATTATATTATCTATAATGACATTCACTAAGGAATCATCCATAATGTTCTCCTTATGATGGATATGGGTGAACTGGATGTCCTCGAAGAAGGAGAGAAAATTGCACATCACCTCAAATAGGGGGAGTAATTTAGAGATAAGGATGGCACAGGCATCTATGAGTTGAGACATGGCTAAGAGTGAGTCATATAATAATTTCACATAGAACACACCTAACTCAAATAAATTGATCAAGGCACTAATGATTACATGATACTTGGTGGCATTATTCATCTCATTGGTAAGGGAAAAACTAGTGCAATAAGCTCATGGCCCCATGGATCATTGATAACTCAATCCATAGTAGTAGGACCTATATTACCTCGAATACCATCATCTATGTGAATCACCACTGAGAGGTGCACTATGATGGGGGTCAATGACGTAATACTAGCAACTGTAAAAAGGTAATCTCCAAGTAAGGTAGGACAAACAAGTTGTATGAGGGAAACAAAGAATGAAACCAAGTCATGAACATAGTGGTTGACCAACACCAACCATAGTACGAGATAATAAGGGAAAGTGGGGGGAATTTATGAGAAGATGAAAACCATTTGGAAAGACTGAACTAAGTCTTGAACCACCACAACTAGCTAATTACCCTACCTACAACCATGATGAAAAATAGAAAGATGGAGTTAGAATAGATCGATTATAGAAAATTAGATAAGTGACTAACTAAAATAAGCATAGTAAGTAACTTCTATCATTGGGTGCCCACAAGATGGGGCACTAGTGCAAGAGGTAAATAGAGACCTAAAAGGGGTCTCAAGGACTAAAATAGGGCTAAAACAAGACTAAAAAAGCCTCAAATTAAAAAGCAAAGTCTACCAATGCACTCAAAATGTGCTTAAACCCCTAAGATGGAGGTATTATGGTCTAGAATGCAAAAAAATATGAAATACCCAAAAAGAGCCCATAAAAAACAAGAAAAGGGGTTAAAAAGAGGGAAAAAGAGTGAAAAGTGAATCATTTTTGCACTTATTTTCACTCTGAGAGAGCCAAAAGAGATCCCACTAGCCACCAAAGCCTAAACATAGAAAACAAGGATATGAGAGTATGCCACAGATGCACAAGATGGTTGAGGTAAGTCCTCTGATCAAAATTTTTGCAAATTTTATTCATTTATGCGGTTTGGGAGGCCCAAAAACCATTTTTACTAACTAATAATTATTCTATAGATGAATTAGATGAAATAATAAGGCAAAATGATGGGGAGGTTGAGGGGGACACATTGGGAAAGATGGGAAGTCCAACTATGCTCCTAGGAAGGAAAAATAGGGAGCCTTAAGGCTCCCCAAGGGGCCATGGCCTCATTGGGCAAAGCCATGGCCTGAGACACTACCAAGCCATGGGGGCCATGGTGTATCCCACTTTCAAGTATTGTATTTGCCAAAAAATCTATGGATTGGGGTAGAGAGGTCCTAAGACAAGCCTCGAGGAGCGTGAAAGAGCCTAAGAGAGTTTAAGAGGGGCCAAAATAGGCTAAGAAGAGAGGTAAATGAGAAAATAGATTAAAATAATTATTTTTTACTTGATTTGATAATTTCATGGCTAGGAAAACTAATACATTTACCTATTGTTTGGTTGTGTATACATGCAAAAGATTTAATCTACCAGAAGAGGAGGAGCCTTCACAGGTGAGAGATTAACCAACACAGAGAGATAGACCATGAAAGGTGACCAACTGAGAGAGAGTCCCATCATATTTGGCTAAGGAGGTAGATGCTTTACCTATGGATGACCAATATTACCTATGGAGTATAATATTTTGGAGACTAGTACACATGCCTTCATTACATTACTCCATGGATCTGATGAATGTGTTGGTGACCATATGGGTACCTGAGAGACATATTTTAGTTGGGACCCAAGTTGGAGGCCATCCTAAGCATTGAGGACATATATTGACTCTATAGGGTGGAGCTTATATGGAGAGACATAAAACTATTGTAGGTGTAGGATACAGCCATAGTCAAGCTTTACCTAGTGGGACCCTACTAAGAGATGAATAGCCATGGAGTATAGATCACACATCTATCATTAGGAGTATGACCACTACAGATAGTGATAGTAAGAATTATGGTTGGGAGGATCTACATTGGACAAAGTATGGGGAGACTACCACAATCTTTGATAGGAGTTATCCAATAAGTAGAAGGAGGACAGAGATATGCATGGGGCTAATATATCTTGGGTGGACTATAGTAATAGATAGATCACATCCAGTGCATAGGGGTAGGTGGATTATTATAGCCCATCTTACTCATGTCCTAGGCTTACGAGAGACTCCTAGTGAGACAAGGACACTGTGTGGTAGTGATGCATACCCTGCACTAGAGGAGGGCACTAAATGGCCAATATAGTTTGTAGATAGGGTTGGGCCTATGTGAACCACCTTAGAATAGGATGTAGTGGATAGCTATGTTTATTATCCATATATATCCATGGTGTGGTTAGAGTATGTCAAGGTGGAGATCCATGTGGGATAGAAGGAGTTCTAAGTACCATATGGGCCATACCAGAATCTAAAGAGATAGGCTCTAGCAATGTAGACGAGATGGGCATAGCTTAAACCAACTAAGGTTGAGCACAAAGGGTAGCTAAGACAAAGTGATGGGGGTAACAATGGAGAGAGGCATCCATGATGAGTACCACTACCACCAATAGGAGCATGACCTACTATAGGGCCATAGAGGTCATCAATATGACCAGGTAAGACAAATGTATTTACTAGATAACACTTTATCTTTTCTAATCATCCTTAAATGAGAGTGAGATGTGACTAACATATGTGCTCTGTGTGTGTAGAGGAGACCAACCTATCTAGACTAGATCCCAAGTGGACCTACCAATAAGGGAGTTATTCCTTGATTTAGTGGTAAAACCACTTATGGAGTGGGTGTTGTATCTAAAAATAGGGCAGAGCCACATACTCACTTCTAGTAGGTGGGTGAATGAAACTTACTTGAGTTGGCAAGGGCACAACACTAGGTACCATAGCTAGAGGTAAAGTCATCATGGCACTAGGTAGCTATAACATGACTCGAGATAGCTTTAGTATAAAATAAGATAATTGTAACATGAGTTAAGGCATGATTAGCTAGAGCAGAGGCTGAGATCGATTGGCTATGGGTTGAGCTATCTTGAGAGCATACCAAAGGAGTTGAGGCACCTAGGAAGAGGGAAAACTAGTTGGCTACCCTGGAGGAGATTATGGCTCAATGAATCACAAGGTAGAGATCAAGATCTCCACTTGGATTAGGGATACTATAGATAAATCCTAGTAATAGGTTGACAAGGATAGTATCGTATATGTAGCCATGCATGTGGTAGTTTTAAGGACTATGATCCCAGGCTCAGAGGAAGCCATGTGATGTACCTAGAGAAAACATGTATTTTTTATAATATATATATATATAGTTTTTTCTCATTATTAGCACATGTGTGTATATGATTTTGTGTGTGATGTATATGATTTATCTAATATAAACTACTAAATACATGTGATTATATATTAGGAACTACTAATAAAAAACACACATGCACACACATATATAAGTAACATGAAGGTTAGTGTTGAGAGAATAGAGGAAAGGTTCACCCTGCCCCCATAGATTACTTTCTTAGAGGGCCATATAGGCCATAGATGTGAAACTTCTTGAGGTGAAACCCATTGATTGGGTGTTGCATAAGATTTCCTTTTAGAGTCAAGAGATAATAAGCCTCATTCTTTAGAGATGTAGTGATAACAAAGTGGCCAAACCACTTGTGTGTGAGTTTTCCCTTCTTATGGTACTCCTTGTCAAAAATTAAGACCATATCACCTACCTTGAATGGATACAGGCATACCAATTTCTCAAATTGGTGGTATTGATGGTGTTGGTAATCACGGTTGTACTCAAGAGCATCAATGCATCACTCATCTATCTAATCAAGCTCAATGAGGTGAGAAGTACATTCTTCCTCATCAAAGAGATCCAAATGTCTTAACCCAAAATGAATGAATTAGGATCTCTAAGGGATTAAAAGCCTCAGACTCATATATGAGTGATTATGGGGTTGCCCCTATGGCATTCTAAAAGTTATTCTAGTAGGCCCAAAGGGTACGATAGAGCATGAAATGCTAGTCTCAATTGGACTGGGAAATGGTACAAAGAAGCATCTTATTCAAATTTTTATTTAAAGATTTAGATTTTCCCATTTCCTTAGGGTAATGGGTAGAGGAGAAATAACACTTAAACCTAAATCGTTAAATGATCTCACACATCTTAGGGCTTTGGAAGCCCAGACCATTGTTAGCCATGATCATAGTGGGGACCCAAAACCTACAAAAGAGTTGGTTTAGGATATATTTGGCAATGATCTTCCCACACATACCACTTAAAGGCATGGCCTTAACCCACTTTTTGAATAGTCAATGGGAGTGATGAACCAGTAGTGACCATCAAAAGAGGTAAGTTTGAACTCACTAACAAAGTCAAGAGCCTAAATAGATAAGGGCCAAGGGGCTAAAAATAAATATAAGAGGACTACAGGGGCATTTATAGCATCCTTAGTGACTTATCTCATCTTACATTTCTTGATATATTAGATGGCATCCTTAACAAGATTGGGCCAATAGTAGCCCATCTTGATAATACACTAAGCATGGCTTACCCTCTGAGGTGGCCACCACAGACACTCTCATGAGACTCCTCCAACATGAGAGGGATGTCCTTAAGGGCTAGGCATTACATCAACATAACATATAGACCTCTCCTGAATAAGATGCCACCTATTATGATCTTGAAAGTGGCAAGCTTATAGATCTAATAGCATTCTTGTGAAGGAGCATCAATGGGATAAGATTGAGTCTCAAGGTAATAGACAATGTCATGATACCAATCATACTCAGAGACTTCAATCTAATCAATTGAGTAGACCATCTCATCAATAAAGGCATCATCAACTAATTTTGCACTAGTATTGGGTAATGGGAACTCAATGAGTTACTTGACTACAACTAAACCCTTGATGGACTTTTGGTTAATAATGTGGAGATCAAAATCTTGAAGAAGCATGAACCACCTCATAGTCTTTTCAACAAGGTGTGTCTTGCCAAGCAAGTAGTAGAGTGGATCAGATTAGACAATCATGTTGGTGGTCTGGCCCAACATGTAGTTTCACAACTTATTTATGGCAAAGATGAGGGAGAGGCATTGTCACTCAACAAGAGAGTAGTTGAGCTTAGGTCTAACTAGTGTGCGAGAGATGTAGTAAATAGATGTCTCTCTGCTAGTGTCATCCTTTTGACATAACATGCCTCCAATGGAAATATCAGTGACAGAGTTATACAAGATAAACTCATGACCCTTAATAAGTGCCATCAGGATGGGAGGATTATGAAGCATGTGCTTCAATTAATTAAAATCCACTTTGACTTTAGTAGACCATAAGAATAGAGTGTTCTTGCATAAGATACATGTAAGGGGTATGGATTTATGAGCATACTCCTCAAATAAATGTCTAAAAAACTTGAGTTTCCCAAGGAAGGACTAAAATTCAATGAGATTGTGTAGGGGAGGAATCTCAAGGACTACCTTGATCTTCTTAAGATCCACTTCAATGCCCCTCTATGAAATGAGGAAGCCAAGAAGCTTTTCAGTAGAAATGCCAAAAACACACTTATTGGGGCTGAGACTAATGTGATACTCCTTGAGATTCTCAAAGATAATTTAGAGGTCCTATACATTCTCATCCTATTTACAATATTTGCTAAAGATGTCATCAACACAACATTCCATAATCTTATGGATGAGGTCATGAAAAACATGGGTCATGGCACATTGATACATGGCCCCATCATTCTTCAAATTGAAAGGCATGATAGCATAACATAGGGTACACCATGGGGTAATCAATGTTTTCTTGTGTTAGTCTTCAGGAGCAATTTAGATTTGGTTGTACGCTAAGAATCCATCCATGAGGGACATGATCTCAAAATAGTTGTGGAGCCTATAATTTGGTGGATTAAAGGAGTGGTAAAATTATCCTTTAGACAAACCATATTGAGATATCAAAAGTTGATGCAGATCTAAATAGATCCATTCTTCTTGAAAATAGGGATGATGTTGGAAACTTATCAGAGGTAGTCAACAACTTGGATGAAACCAGCTAGGATGATATTTTCAATCTTAGCCTTGACTAACTGGGAGACTTTAATACTTATTGGTCATTACTTTTATTGAATGGGATGGGTCCATCTTCCATAATAAGGCTATGGATAATGATATTTGGATCCATTCCCTTTATATCAATGTATTCCCAAGTAAATACATCCAAAAATTAATGCAAAAAGATGACCAAGACATCCCTTTCCTCTAGAGCAATGCTAGCACTGATCTTGATGATCTTTGGCCTTGTTGAAGTACCAAGGTTGACATATACAAATCTCTCAACATCCATAACATTTCCTTCCTCAAAACACATAGGCATGGGAGGGAAAAATTAGTCTAACACCTCAATCTCAACCACCAAGACATTAACTATGGGGATGTTAGGGGTTGGGCCATCAAAGAGAAAACTATCCAAACCTAAATGATTAAGGGGATAATGATACTTATGATAAGCTTGCATGAGATTGATATATTCTTTTCTCTCCTTAAACAAGTTACATGTTATAATATGAATGAAATATCACTCAAGATCATACTTAGTTACTTTAGTGATCTCAATAGGAAATGCATTGAGAGAGCCTATACTTTAATGGGAAAAGTGTGACATGAGGGGAAGCTTAATGTCAAAGGAGATGTTTTGAAAGAGGTCTCCAAAAATAGAAGAGTTGGTCTAGAATCATGGAGTGGAAGAGGGATTCAGTTGGCATGTGCTAGACTTCAAAGGAATGAATGTTTATCGATACTCAGTTGGATCATAATGTTCATTATTGAACAAATGAGACTCAGAAGCAGGGGGTGTGGAAGTCTACATAGACCTGTGAGGAGATATCCAAAGCCTCACTTGGGTCTTTATCTTTGTGTAAATCAATGCCCAAGGATTTGATTCATCCTCCATGGTATGAACCTTACCTTCATTCACAAACTAAACCATAAAAAATGTGGCCAATGTGATAGCTTGCATGGCAGTGGTCTAAGGATGGCCAAAAATCATATTGTATTAAAGATCCAAGTCTAACACACAAAATTAAATATTGAATGTATTGTGGCCAAACTTGACCCAAATCTTCACATTTCCCACTAGTGTAACTATGTCATTATTAAAACTAACACAATTATGGTAAGAATTAGAGAGATCCTTCTGACTAATCCCAAGCTCACTAAACACATTAAGGGGCATGATATTTAATGTAGCTCATTCATTAATTATGCATCTCTTAACATGATAGTCATCAATACAGGTCTCAATGCAGATGGGGAATCGATCCTCATTTACAAGAACTAAATCATCTAGAAAAGAGGTGGGGCTAAAAAATAAGATGGGAGGATGAGGGACTTCAATTTCATCCTATAGTGGACCCTCATACGAGAGACCAATATCATCAAAGATGAGGCCCCTTTACTTAAGGCAAAGGTAAAGAAGGTCCTAAATAGATATCCCATTTAAAAGGCTTTTTAACTCTTGTATGATAGAGTAAGAATGTTTTCAAGCCTGGGAAGTGATGTTACATTGAAAGTCAAATCTAACTTTAGGGTTCCCTACCCCCATGGACTGGATAGGAGGCCCAACACTACTAGTCTCTCTAACAATATTAGTGACCTGACCCGAGTGTGTGTTGACAAAGCACTTATACCTAGTAGAGGCTATGTCAGTAGTAGTAATGACCTTGTTACTCTCACACTTGTATTTCCCTCTCAGATCATCTTAAGAAGAGGAGCCAAAAGATGTAGAAGAGCAAGAAGGAGAATGAGGGGATTTAGCCTTTGATTTCTTCTTCCTGTTCTCCTTATCATGTTCAGGTAGAGGATCCTTAAACACATTTAATTTATGGTTGGGTTTTGTAAGTGGAGAAATCTGAGATAGAGGTGAGGCTTACATACTAGACTTTTGGGTAGCATAATTGGCATCATCATGGCCCTTCATTTAATGGAAATTGTAAAACATGGCAGGGTCATAAGGAAACATTATCTATGGTTTTTCCATTCTTGATTTCGAAGCCTTATTCTTAGCTAGCTTCTTTCTCAAATCATTCACCTCATGGATGTCCTTATTGTCCTTCCTCTTATTAGGAAAATTAGTGATGCCATCATCAATCATGTTATTGTTACAATCACATAAAGAAGATGAGTTTAGGTTAGCACAAGCCACATGCCCACACATACCTCAAAGATTTTAATCTTCAAACACTCATTAATAGCTTCATAATATGAGGTGGGCTCACACTTGAGGACCTCAATGTGAACCTCTTTCCTCAATGCTCACATGAACATGTCATAAAGTTTATCATCTAAGAACCTTGTTCTAAATGTATGGATGGCTGAATGCCACCTATGCACAAAATCAAATTTTGAATCACCCTTATCCTACACCATGGAGGTGAGTTATTTGATGATGAGGTTGAAAATTTTGGATATATCCAAGTACTAGAGGAAGTCATCCAGAAGGAGATGGAAACTTGAGAGAGAATTTGGAGATATATTCTAAAACCAAATAAGAGCTTAATCTTATAGATAATGAGTGAAGAGATTAAACATCATACCTTCATCTTATTCCCAATCCATACACACCATCATGAATGCTATAATATGCACTATGGGATTAGATTCTCGAGTCCCCTTAAACTTAGGCAATTTAAGGATAGCAGTAGGAAGGGGAATAACACATACCCAAGGGGATAGAAAATTCCTTTGGATATCCTCATAGGCATGATTGATATTAGGTTGGAGATGAGCTCTAGGAGAGGGTTCATGATGGTGATGATATTGCCTATGCCAATATACATCAGCATAACCTTTATCATAGAGAGGATGATGCCAAGGTGGCTCCTGATATGGGATATGCTAATATTATAAATCATTTATACCATAGGGTGGGGAATGACCATGAGAAGGATATCATTCCTTATGGGTATGATGAGATGACATGGCATACTCATGTAAATGGCCATGGTGACCTAGGTTGCCATGATGTTGGTTATGTGCCATCAAATGAGGTTAAACATAAGGGTAATGATGCTTGGGATAGGCATTTCATGGATCTTTAGTCTGCAAATGGAGATCAAAATCAACACACTCATCTGAAACTCTAAAATATGGAGTAGGAGGATGGGATGAATTTTCATGATGAAGATACCTTACTAATTTGGAATGCTTATAACCCACAACATGGAAATGAATGGGTTATTGATATAGAGTCTCCTACCAAGAAAGAGATAGGGAACTCACATGAGAACTGGTTGAGGCACTTAAAATTTAAAGGGTACAAACTCTATCTTCAAATGAAGCACACACCTGACTCCTATGGGGAGAAGGGTGCACTTCATTCACCTAAAGGCATTTATGGTAATAATTAAAGATCACAAATAGAAAATAAAGTCTTAGTCATGTAAGGGGATCTTATCACCTTGAATGGGTGAATGAGTCATGGCATGAGGTTGAGGGGAAACATCCTTAGATGAATGAAGCTTAGACTGGTGAAAAGAGGGTTTTGTTTGTTGGTTGTAAACCTACCAATCTTACTCTATTTAGAATGTGAGATGGTCTAAATCACTATGTTAGGTTGAGGGAACCTCCTAAATCCTATGATGTTATGGCATTCCATTTTAGTCATGGCCAACTCATGAGTGATCTCAAGGATAATGCCCTAAATATGATGGGAAGTGTGTCCCAAGGGTGGGATGTTAGCCATGGATATAATGAAACAAGAGAAACATGAGATACAACAATAAAGGAAAATAGATGAATAACCAGTAAGGATAATGGCACAAAACCAAAGTAAGATAAAACAACCAAAGAGAGAGATAAAACATAAGTAAAAGCACAGCCTAATAGATAATAGAGGGGAGTTGGCTAATAGAGATCTAAAAAAGATTTAACTAGTGTGAGACCTTATGTGGTATCCCGTCGAGCATGCTAGAATATAGATCCAAGTATTTGAATAGAACCACTAGTGTTTGATATGGGGTACATAGGGTAATTAAACAAATAACTATAAAGTTAGAGGGCTCAAGGCTTTTATGTGATACAGGAGATCTATAGAGGCTATCCAATTTTCTATCTTTCACCAAGCTATAGATAGACTTATAAACTAGGTTTGGGCTAGCATGGTCAAGTGCACAAAGGATGAAAGTATCTCTATCAAGTATAACCATAGTAAATCAAGTAGCTAAGACTAGAAAACTATTTGCATACAAATGATGGAAATGACAATGTTGAATAAAGAGAGCTAACAAGTAATGTGAAAACTTATAAGCAAAGGCACTTTCAAGCCTAATGAAAGATGTTTTGGGAAGTAATAAATTTTTAATCAATGGTTTAATAGCATGCCTAAATTAAGTTTGAGCTAACTCTTTACTTTCAACACTATTATTTCTTAATAATGCAATTTTTTGGTTTAGCAAGAGAGTGGATTATTTATGCAAATTATATAGACCATTTTGAGCATTTAGGATTCTAATATGTAATGTTAAATGTTTTTAATTCAATAATGACATATAATTGAAGATATTTCAGGAAATGAAGACATTCTTAACCATATACAAATGCAATAAACTTCAAAAATTATCCTAGATAATGCCCTAAAAATAATAAAAAACTAGCATGTATATTACAATAAATAAATAAGAATTTCACTTTACATATCAAGTGCCCTCATAAAAACTAAAAACAAGTGTGTATAATTTATACCAACTGATTAACCAAGCTAAGAATCAAGAGAGGAAGAGGATCAGGCTATATGTGATCTATGTTCAGACCAAGAGCCAAAATTTGTGGAAGAGGAGAAGGAAAATCTATCAATTAAGAGAGAGCCAATGTAAGGATCACAAGAACATGTGCAATAGAGTCTTTATGGATCTAGGACTAAAAAAAAAGATTCAAGAACACCATAAAGAGAAATGTTAATCACCAAGATAAGTTTTAGTATAGTAGGTCATCCACTATCACAATGAAAGCTAAGTGTGCCAAGCAAGAACCAGGTGAAATTCAAGAAGGAAGCGAAGCTTTGAGTGTGATGATCAAGTTGGAATATCAAAGAAAATATGAAAGATAATCTTAAATGAATGATAAAGTGACATATATCTCAACCTTAATCACTAAAAGGTCAAAAACTAGCTATTTGGGCCCAAACAGGGACATTTTTCACATGCTTTGCCTGGGTTGTGGTTGTGGCCATAGCTTTCATGAAGGAAACATGCATCCTAGGCCATGGGTTTCCTTCCTAATCCATGATACAGGTCAAATAGCCAATCTAAGTGGTCAACATGCCTCTAGAAGGGCCCTAAGAGGCATCTAAAGGCCTATTTAGTGTGCAAAAGGTTAGAGATGTGCTAAGGATGTATAGGTGATGGACGTATCTATGATGTAGAAAAGGTCAAATTGAGTGGGAAGTACCTCAAAGTGTGATAACCAAGGTTAGTAGTATGCACATGAGTTTATGTGTAATCATAGAGAATAGCGTCATGGGAAGTATGATTACACCTCTCAATCCTCCTTTCTCCTACATGGATATGATACCATTGTTTACACCTAAATGGGAGGAATAACAGATAAAATATATTCAATGTCAATCACACTTATTTTTATTTTTGTACAAGGTAAGATTTAAAATCTTACGAGAGAAGTTGGTTAAATAAAACCAACCATTGGGTATAACCAACTGACAACCAATAAATAAATAAAAGTAAATAAAACACCTTTGGATAAATAATCCAATAATATTTTCAAAGGGTAAGGGTTTTGGTTATTTTTTTCTCCTAACTCAAGAAAATGGCTACTATAAATTTGTATACAACTGGTTATATTTTAATACTTTGTGAGTATAATACAAGTAATGGTGTAAGTAAAAATTTTAACTATTGATTTTTGATATTATTATCTGATTTAATAATGTATTTGTGTTCATACACAAATTTTTTTTAAACTCTATATTTTATTAATTGTATGTTAAAAATATGGACTTCACAAACTTTGTACTATGAGACTAGGTGAACAAGCTTTGAATCAATCATGTGTATTAAGATTTAAAAGATGATTTTTTATCCCATGTAGCCATTATTTTTCTTGTTATATTTTTTTTCCATTTGCAAGTTGGTAAGAAACATTGAAACCCATTTCAATCAAAATTAGATTATCCAAGTAGTCTTTTGAGTTTACTTTGTTGTGGGTTTCCCACTCCCCCTTATATCTCTTCTCATTTTTACTCCAATTACAACTTTTCCATATCCATTTTGCCCTTCATTTTTTTTTATTTTAGGTTTAAAATACTTAAAGCCCTAAAATACCCCCATCAGATGTGGGAGTTTCCCCTCTCAAATACAAAAGAAAATCACCTATTGCATGATAATTCTCCAATGTTCTCCAATGTTATAAATTTTATGTCACTTCTCATTGGGTGGGTTAGTGAAATAACTAAACAAATCATAACAACATAAAATATTTCCAACAATTACCCAATCACTTACAATATTAAACTCATAAACCATTAGCTAGAGCTAAAACATGGGAGAAAATAGAGAGATGATTTTTTGTGAATAAATCCCAAATGATTCCCCAAGGTCTTACAATATTAAATTCATAAGGTTTTAGCCAAATCCAGAATATAGAAGTCAAATATGAAGCAATGATATAGAATGGGAGATTTAAGAAGATTGATATTGGGAGTGAAATGTGTGATAATAAGGTTATTATGTATCATGAGGGTGATGATAAAATCCTTAGTGGAGATAAGACACTCTAATAAAGTGAGGAATAATGTGAGTTTTGGATATCAATGGCTTAAGAACCCTGTCTAACAAGTATAAATATTGGGCTAACTAATGAAGCATATATATTATCTCATGAAATTTATTCAATGAAATGTAAATGTGTGTACTTCACACAATGTGTTCCCTATTCTTTAAGACCCAAATGGGTCCATTAGTCAACTGCGAGGATTATGTGCTTTTTTAAAATGCAGTTGGCACAAATGATATATGATGCCTCTTGTCCCAGTATACTTACCTATCACATTCTAATGGACTTTTGTCTCTATTATGAGGCGAAGCATGGATTTTTAGATTCATATAGGATAAGAGTTATGTTAATGATTTGATCATATATTTTGGTTGTTTGAATTTTGAAAATTAATTTTCCTTTTGAATTTTTATTTTGATTTTAGTATTTTAAATTTTAGATTTTATATTTTTATATTTTCATCCTCCATATAGATTTGGAAGGTTGACAAGGAAACTTTATAATAACATAAGAGATCTTACACCTAGCCTCTAAAGAGGAAAACCTAGAAACCAAGATGATTATATAACCCTAGACCTACAATTTATAAGAAGATATGATCTTATCTCTAACTTAATTATTCCTCAAGTGAAAATAGAAGAGGGAAATATGAGTACTATGAGTAATCCATGAAAATTTAAGGTGGTAAAATGATGGAATGGTAGTATTTGACCTTGAGAGGGGAATTTTTTTTATTTTAAATTGAATATGACTAAATGGATTTTAAAGCAGAAGTTAATTTACATAAAATCACACAATTAAATGAGTATGAAAGTAATCCAAATTGGTATGATGATATGGAGGTAATATGGTATTAATTTCACTAGATAGATAATCTAAACCTATGATAGGTATATCATAAGTAATGATAGAGTTAAAGCCCAAGAAGGAAGAGGTAAAACAAGTGTGGTAAATCCAAAAGGGGAAACATGAAATTTAAATTGCTAAGGTAACCATTATTTTAACAAGGCTATATAATCCTAATAGGGATGGTATAAGAAAATTCTATTACCTAAGGATTACAAGTATCGAATGGTCAGATAAACACAAGATGGAAGATACAATAAAAGTAAATTACCATAGGATTGCTAAGACACAATGGTTGGATAAACCCAAGTTAGAAAGTGAATATAAAATTAAATGATAGATGAAATAAAGAACAAGAAATTATAAGTGAAAAAATAAAAAAATATAATAATCAAAACATGATAAGATATGTGATAAAATATATGATAATTCACAAATGAGTGAGAATGTCATTAAAATTTATCAACAACTTCATAAATTTCTCATTGTAATTCATAATGTGCTTTGATCATAGTTTCTTACATTATTTGAGATATGTTCAAGGATGACATTTTGAATAACCTAAAAAGATAAAGTAGGTGTGGTAGAATTTGGAGGATTGTTATCCTTCAATTATGGATATGATATATAAGGAAGTTGTGTTTCCAGTCAACTAAGGTATGTTTGATTTAGGGGAGGTTTTTACTCTAGCCTATGAAAACATTTTTTCATTATTTAAGGGTGGTTATTCCTTTGGCCTTAATTTTTTTTGATGTGTTTCTAATATTATTGGTACTCATTAATGGAGTGGGAATAGCACTCATTCCAAAGATGATAACATTCACATTTATTATGGATGTACATATAAGTAGTATTTGGATATTAGTTATATGAGGAGTGAGATGGTGAATATATTGGTTGTGTATGGAGGGATTCTAAATGTTTATTATAGGATCAATAATATATCATGATATGTGAGGCAGTGTTGTGAAACTTTATTAAATAATTAAGTGGGGAATGCAAGTGTGATTTTCATATTTCCACCATAGCGACTTGTGCTTGCATAGTTTATTATTATAAATGTTACTTATGCACTTGATAGTTCTGAAATATAATCCCATAAGCCTTGTTTTATGTGTAATAGTGGGTTTGATGATGATGTCCTAAATCTTGCATTGAATACTTTAGTGTTAGAAAGTGTGGTGTTAGATCCAACATTGGATTATGAATAACAAAATCCATATCGAATGAATTATTATAAGGGCCCAAATAGATTTTAGAATAATTATATACATTTCAAGGATTGTCACAAAAATAAATTAAATCATCATCATTAATTTTAAATTAATAAATATTGATCATGTTGATACTAGTGTTGAAATAGGTTGGTAGTTATGTACTTTTAAGGGAGTTTAGTAACACATAAATTTCATATTATTTTATTGGACATGGAAAAATAAATAGGGATCATATATAATATAATTATAATCATAATCAGGAGTCTTTATATCAACATTGAGTGACTCAAACACCATGTCAATAGGAAAAAATTATATTTTGAGGGACTATTTGAAATTTTTGGTTGTAGGAATTTTGTCAATAGCCCTCTTACAAGAATGGGGTTACACATGATGATGAAATTGATCTATGATATTATTTATAAGGTCAAATTATATGATTTTTAAATTAATCTCATGATGATCATCATCATCAAAATCAAGGAGTTTTGGTGGATTTATCCCCACAAGTTTGGTGTGGCCATTATATCCTTACAATAAATCAACTAGATAATTAAAACATTGATATCCTCAAAAGAGAACACTTGGTAACTTGTTGAGGGTGGGTGATTTTAAAATGTTGCACTAATGGAATTGATCAAATTTTTAAATTTTTGTGTCACTTTGGATATTATAAATAGCTCTTATGTAAGGGAATTTTTACACAATAGAAAGTAGAAGAAGTTATGGCCCTCACTAGATAAGTCTGAGGTCACCCAAGCAAGATATTATTAGGAAAGGGGGAATTTGAAGATCATAACCTTCACCCCAAATATTCTAGGAATTACCATGATAGGAAAGAAAATACAATCCCATGGGAGACATTTTTATTTAATAATATCCTTTGCATGTGGTGTGATTAATTTTAAGTATGCTTATTGAATAGCCTATATATTTGATTAATTATAAAGAGGAAACATATTTCTTGAACCTTCTTCAATGAGGGATCTCATTACTTGGACATAAAAAAATTAGATGCTAATAAAAGGGGCGGATCATCCACTAGAAATAATATTTCATTGGGAATAATTTATTTTATTAGGAATATAAGAGATAATCTTTGGTCAATTGTTTTATTAGTTTGGATATATGATTATTTATGTTATTACATGATAATCTCATCAGAACCATGTAATGTGCATTATTTCTACATAGTGGTTGTTTGAAGAAAATTCATGGATTTTTTTTTTGAATTTATCAATTGTCATTCTTGGTAGAAGTGCACATGAGCTCAAGGAATGAGATCTTTCCTATAAGATTAAAGAGTTCCTAAATGGGATCCCATTTTTATAAGTTAGGTTGTGTTGAAGTTGACTATAATTTAGATCACATATTTGAATGATATCATATCTAACCTCAGGGGGTTCTAAATCTAATTTCTTTTATTTTATTTTTTTATATTTTCAACATCATCATATCTATAAATGGCCTAACTATACTCAATAAATGTCATCATTCTGGTCGATGATATTGGAGTAGAATCAGATAATGCCATTGACCTAGTAGATGGTGTAATTGGATAAAATGTAAATAATTTCATCATCTTGTAGATAATTTTGGCAAAGAGTGGTCAAATTCTAAATATCATGAGCTTGGCCTATGACTTTAAAAAAATTCAAAATTTCTAATTTTACTATTTTTTAGTAGATTGCAACATTTTTCTAAACTATGTAGTCTTGAATATTTTTGTAGGTTTTAGGATAATGTTGAGTGTTAGTTCAAGTTATAATGTGTTACATAACATCCATGTGAATTGGTTTTTACTCATGGGATGATGAATCAAGGTTAATCATAATTTCTATGGTATTTTTGGATAGGGAAGAATTATGGGCCTTTTGGGGTTTGGGAAGGTTGGTGTTATCTTGAGATGCATTTAAATTTTTTATTGAAATGATCTAGCATGGGATTATTATAGATACCCAAGTGGGAATTGGCTTGGTAAATTAGTTGACTCTAGGTGTGATTTTCTTGAAGTTTTAAAGATTTTAGGAAGACTTGGTATCATTTTATTTTCCTAACATCATGATAAAATCTATTTTCAAGGAAAATATTATGTGCTAAGGTGTGAAGGTAATATCATATCACATGAAAGGATCCCAATTAGTGTGAAACCAAATTAAAAAAATTGTATCATAAAATTGAAGTGTTATTCAATAAGAATTAAGATCTTTTTGTTGATTTCTAGGAAGTCTCTTTCTATGTTATTCTACACTTAGAGGTTGATGAATATAGTTTTCAAAATGGTTAAGTGGTTGAAAAAGGATTCCCATAAGTGATTTATAAAATGATGTATTTTTAATAATCACTAGGAATAATTACATAAATAAATCTTTTAGACTCAAAACTATGATCATGGGTGTCATAAATGCAATCATCACAATATGTCAAATTTTGAAATTCTTATGAGTATGTATGTGTGTGTTTTAGATTGAGGAATATCAAATTGTATCATAATATGATTTTATATTTTATTTATGGGGTCAAGAGTTTATAGCAATTCCAAAACATAGAAACAAATTATAGAGAATAAAATTGATCAACAAAGAGATTTATAATTATTCATTGTTCATTATAAAAAAACATATATTTTTTAAATAATCTTCAAATCAAAGATAGAGTTGACATGCCCAATTAAAATCTTATTGACATAAAATCCAATCTTTGAGTTAGCTAAACTTTCCATTTTTAGTAATATTCAAAAATATATATTTTTAATAGCCTTTATAGGCAAGCTCAAATGGAAAACTAATTGTTCTTTATTATCTAAATCTCTAAATAAATACTAAGGGTGACTTTAAAATGTAAGTTCACACCTAGTTACAAAAAATATATATCTAAAAAAATATTTAAAAAATGAAAATAAAATTAGAATGCATTTTCAACCATTAGATGGTCAATTTCAAGCTTGAAATTAGTTCTAAGTAGCTAGCATGGATTACGATTGTATGTGGATCTTCAATATATTCATTTGTTTTTAAAGGGCTCAAATATATTCTCAGGCCAAAATTTATGGGTTTGAGATATATTATTCCACATCATTTATCTTTCTCAAAGGCTTCATTCAATGCCTTGGAAGAGAAGGATCTAATGTTATATTGTAATTTTGGTAAGGCAGTGGTAAAATTTTTGAAGAGAATTTATTTATTCATATTGTGATCAGATTTATGGTCCAAAGACTCCCATCATTTGATGAAATCATGGGTTATCTCATGTTCAGTATGCTTTCAATTGGTAAATTTTCCAAATTTATCCTCAAGTAATTCATAATATTTCATTTTTTGAACTAATTCATTAAATAATCCTTCTAATTTAAATATATAATTAGGCATGAGTTTATTATACCATTTTTAATCATCCCTATTTAGGTTTTTTCCAAGTAGTTTGGTAATTGCATAGGTGTTCAATTCGAGCCAATATTTGTATAGGTTGACAAAGGCCTTAAGTTTCAAGGTGGAGTCATTAGACCCAACTTAAGTTATGGTTCAGGTGATTTCCCCAAATATCCATATCTACAATATATGTCATTAAGGGTTAGTTTTTTTAATTTTAAAGATCATTGTTTTAAATGGGTGATTGCAAGACCGGGCTCCTAAGTTAGTCCTTAAGGGGGAAGGGGGTACATTGATTTTCATTCCCCACTAAATGTTTTGAGGTTGATTGAACATTAGAAAAATTTAGTTTTTCATTTTCATGAATTACATAGCACTAGATGTTTGTATGTATGCCATTTGGTTTAAGACATTCAAGATCATCTGAGTGGGATCCAAAAGAAGCATTTTTATTTGTTTGATATGCTTGAGTGACATTGGAAGCTTGATTATAATTATTTTGAGTAGTAATAAAACTAACATTAGACATGATTATGGTTATGTTTGGAATTATGAATGAAGAATGGATGGATCAATTCATAGATTGACTTTCCCCAAAACCTAGGGATAGACCAAATCTAGGAGTCTTGAGAAATTTGAAATTTTAAGGGTGTGCTTCTTTTTTTTTAAAAATTTTCCTATGTGTTCAAGATGAAATACTAATAAGTTCTACATTTTGGGAGTAAGATCAACATATTCACCATGTTCACCCTTGGATCCAGATTATTTGTGAGGTAAGAATTTATTTTTGGATCATTGTTGATTAGCTCTATATTTTTTTTTACCATTGATTTGGTATGAATTTTATTAGTTTTCTTGGTATTTGTAATGGTCATGGCACAATATTTTTTGAAATGGAATCCTTGAGAGAAAGATAAATATTGAATTCTTTCATCTTGGGTGATGTTGATATACTCCATTATGGGAATGGTGAGATAACCTTTAAGGTTTCTAAATGAAGAAAAGGAAAATAAATTTATTCTAGAAAGGTATGATTAAAAATTTTATAATGTTAAGAATCTAAATGGAAAATGTGAAAATGACCCAACATAGTAGTGGGGTAAGATTAACATCAAGTTCAATAGAATTTATGTAGAATAATAATGATCAATAGTATAAACACCCTGTAATATAGGAAAATGAATAATATCATGCTATAACCTACAAACATATAATACACTAGTTCACAAAACTATCTAGGGCTATATATAAGGGTTGTGATCAAAGTAGGCTCTGTGGAATTTGATATGGTAATCTATGAAAATAATAATAATTTTAGGTTTAACTAGATCTAAGATGTCATTAGACAGTAACTAAGAGGTTTTAAATGAAATCAAAATAAGTATAATTCCAGTAGGCAATATCCATGAGGTATCTAAACTAAGGGTTGTAAAGGTGTCATTATCTCATAAATATGAGGTGTAAATAAAGATATATAACATGTAAACATAATAATATACTAACAAGCATATTTCAACTATGCATGGAAGACATAAACATACCAATATTAGATAAATATCAAAGTATTAAATAAAGAGTATAAGGATATGATACTTACCTTGGGTTAAATTTTTAGTGCTTTAATTTCTCCCTTGGCTAAAGATCCACTTGGTCGCATATGGTTATAGATGAAGTCAAGATGAAAATAATATTACCTAAGTAAACCTTAGTATGGAACTCTAAAGACAAGGTGCACCTTGTTGGTTCAACTTCTCTTATATGAATATTCAAGTCCTTATGAAAAATATTCTTCCATAATTGTAAGCTCCTTAGCTATAATTCATATACTTATTACTGAGGTGGATTTGCATACATGAATATATTAAATTAGATGTCTTGCTTATGATAAATGACAATCAAGAATCCTATAAATATAGAGCCAAACCCTAAAATTAAAAACTCAAGCTTAGTTGATGTCATTGACCCAATCAATGGATTAAAAAAGTTCCCACAATACTTAGTATGATCCTGCCTACCTGGTTCCTAGTGTGATCCTTAAGACATACTCTCAAGGAGATAAATGTGTTGATGAGTATTTTAATAAAAAAAATTAGTATGTAACGATGAGATGGGGCTACATTGGTAAAGAAAATTGGTTGTTATATGCACCAACTAGGTTCAAATATCAAAGGTATTGGAAGGCTAGTTGTGGTCATTTCACTGGTATAGGTCAGTTGTGGCCGTATTGGTGGTAAAAATTCTAGTTTTGGTAGGAATGTAAATGCCAGTTGTGGCAGTAATATTGTGGCAAAGAATGTAAAACACTGGTTGTGGTAGGAATATTGGTATTCACTAGTTATGGTGGTAGTGTTGGCTTTGGTTGGTTATGTTCGTTGATGTACCTAGTTAGTTTCTATGATCAAAAGCTTTGTATCTATCTAAAAAGAAGTTAGTAAGTGAAAATATGGTGTATATCATCACCACACAAGCAAGTGTTATGAAATTAAATTCAAAATCATCTATAAATATACAAGTGTTGTGAATCATTTATACATAAAAACAATATTGATTACACATATAAAAGTGAACATAATGTTTCTACATAAGGGCCATGTTCCATGATTCTAAGGTTCCTAGTTATTTATTTTTTCTACTTCACTAGGTCTAACTATTATAGGTTTACTTAATGGACAAGTTATCCACCCAAACCCTAATATATGCCCCAAATTTAGTTTAATTAACAACCCAGGTCATATATTTAGTTATTAAAAGTACACCATAATTATAGCATGAACCTTTATATCAAGGAGGTAAAGAGAAAAACTAGGCAACTAGAACCCTTAAAATAGTATTTTTGTTTCTTAAAAAATTATAGATTGAGTTATGGTCCACACATATATTTT
This sequence comes from Torreya grandis, assembly GCA_037957365.1. Taxonomy (NCBI): domain Eukaryota; kingdom Viridiplantae; phylum Streptophyta; class Pinopsida; order Cupressales; family Taxaceae; genus Torreya; species Torreya grandis. The sequence goes on from JARHVA010003847.1 coordinate 385,583, forward strand.
AAGTGAAGTGTATGGTCCTATCAACCTTCTGCTATCATATTCAAATTTATTGATGACATCCATCTACATTATGGTGACACTTTTCTAGATTTAATTTTCAATGTCAAGTTTTAAACAATATTTTGTTCCTAATATACCATTTTTATATCTTTATATTTATTGTATTATTATTATTATTATTATATTCTAATGATTCTTCATTAAATTTATTATATAAATGTAGGAAATGTTCTATCTCAACTTATATGCATTATGTGGTACCCTAATTTGTGATAAAATAATAACTAGTAGTTTCTTTAACATAAATTAATCACTTAATGATTGGATATGACCTTTTTAATTCTTCTAGTATTAGGAAACAATGAGTTTTTATATGAACGTATTAGATTTGATGAATGAATTCCCCATATCTATCACAATTAGAGATTCATAATATTTTAAAATTGGTCTATTCCACTCTATTCAAAAAGGTTTCCATCTTTCCCCCATGTTATATGTTAGATGAAAAAATTTAAGTTACCTAGTAGCAAATGCAAAATATCAAGGTCTTGTCAAAAGTGTTTCCCTTCCTTTTGAAAGTCACGCTCACTAGTTAATATAAATTTTGCATATAATTATTTCCTCACGTTTAATTAGGAAGAATAAAAAATCAAGCATGTCATGTAGTGTCCTGATATTTTTAATCTTGCCTTGCATTCTAGTATTCAATGGAAAAGACTCAATATTACATGTAGTCCTTTCAACCCTTACCCCCTCCTCCTTGGTTAAAAATATATGATTATCAAGATGGAGAAATATTTCAATTTCTTAGTATCAATTTTTCATTTCAAGTTACCCCTTCCCATTTATTGTAGTGTGTTTTTTATCAATTTGAGAATGATATCTCATACTATATCATTGAACCACTCTATTTAGTAGGAAAAATTCAAATTTATTTAATTTATACTCTATATCTCATGTTTTTTATTCCTCTTATTGAGTACCATCAAAGGCTATTACTAAAAACTTCAAAAATCACTCAGATGTTTTATTTGGGCCAATTCATATCATGGTAAAGATTTTCATTGGTTAGTTTTGGAATATATTTTTCCTCCTAACAAGGCAAGGGGTTTGGTTTTGCTTGATATTAGTCATTATGAAATTACTCTATGTGAAAAATGGATTACATGAACCATTTAAGGTGATGAGTCATGGAAAATATTTCTTTGCCATTGATTTTTTTAGGTTTCTCCTTAGGGTGCTCAACTAGGAAGGTTTTAGGATTTTATAACTTTCTCCTTCTACATGAGCTAGTTAAGGTTTCTAGGTCATTTATAGTTAGAAATATGTCAAAATTTTGGGAAAAAATAAAACCTTGGTTTATTTAGAATGGAAATGGGTTTAGTGATGGTCTCTCTATAAAACATCATTGTCTCTAGTGGTCTCCTATCATCAATTTTCATGATTTATATTTTACAATGTCAATATTTTTAGAAGAGCCATGTTCATAATACAAGATATTTAATGAAAACTAGCTAGAAATTGGATTTATTGACCTAAATATAAAGATAATTTTTGTTTGTAAAATAATGACAAAGATCCTTATAATAAATTCATTGATGAGATACCTTCAAATATGTTGCATAAAAATTAAATTACTTCTACTATACCTAGTGGGAGGACTAGAATGGTATATGGAAACTCCCTTTCTGGATTATACTCCTAACAACAAGGGATATGAATATTTTTCACATAATTTTCTAATGGTTGACAATATCAATTCCTGAGAGTAAATTTAGTCTATTTCTCATTCTTACAACATGAGGTTCTAGACATTTTGAAGTATCATATTTGATCCAAAGCTAGCACATTTTTTTTTGGTTCCATCTATATAATGTATTTTATGATGCAACACCATCCAGGGCCCCATGTAATCTTGATCAATTAAAAAATATGTGTTATGTTATAATTTTAATAAGTTTTTTACTACACATTTACAAGTTTTCTTTGTTACATAGACATTCTTTGTGTTATTTTATGTTACCTTTGGTATGCATGTGTGTAGTGAATTTCTATGTTGACTCCAACCACACTTGTGTATATATTTATCTATGCATTATCTTTTTATATGCATTTAAATATTTTTATTTATTTGAGTAATTTTTTAAATCTTTTTTCAATATGTTATGGAATTATTTCCTAACCATGTAGTAGTGCAGAGATTTTATGTTTGTTTCTAAAAATATGCGAAGTATCTTGAAAATTAAAGTATTTAGAAAATATGATTCTTTACCATAGTGATAAAATAGTAGAGTTGATTTATTGATGTCATTGTATATGAATTATACAATTTGTACACTAAGTTTTAGGTCATTTAAAGAAATAATGGTAAAGAGCAAACTAGAGAGTTGTGATATCTATTTATTGATCTATGATATCACTTGAGCATCAATAACCCAATAGAGTTGAGTCTTAAGCATACAAGTGAGTGAGTGGGTGATATTTCATGGAGTATTTTTAGCTTCATTGTGTAGGTTATGAGTTAAATTATGGATCATTTCACAATCCTATGATAAAATGTATCATTCTTTATATGATGTGAGGATCATGGTACATAACTTTCTTTTAAGATTAGTCAATTTAAATTCATGTGATTTTGATGTGTTATATAAGGAGTCATTGATGACTATTTGGAATTTAAACCTAAAATTCATTGAAAATAATAAGGATCCATTTTAAAATGTTTATAATTTTTTTGGTACACATTGGGTTATAATATGTTCTTGTTCCTTGGAAATGTGAAGACATTTAATATTTATAACACACTAAGGTATGTTAAATTTTGTCAATGGGTTAAAATAAATTAATATAAGTGGGTGAGTTTTATGTCTATATAAGCTTAACCCTATGTCTATGCTAAGGGACTCTTTAGTTGGATAAATTGGGGAAGAAAATAAATTAGATTTATAGTAAATACTAGGTATGAGACTTTACTTGCAAATACTATGAGATACAAAAAGATAATATCTATAAATATAATGTTTTAATGAATCTCATTGTGATATTTTGGTGTGATTTTTGTATGTGTACATGTTATAATTCCTCATTTTAATCAATAATAAACATTTTTATTTAAATTAAGCTTATATTATATGTGTGTAATGCTACAAATCGATCTATTTTGTTATGTATTATAGGGGTTATATGGTCTAAGGTATCTCTTAATTGAGACCCCTAACCATGAATGCATCATTTGGTATCAGAGAAATGTTTCATTCTTTGTTAGTGATTGTTACTTTATTAATTTGTGAGTTTTGGAATAAAGTAGCTACAATCATATTCAAATGATATTTTTGGGTATAAATGTAGAGTTTGTTCTTTGATTCGAGGCAAGAATGGCATACAAAAGAGGTTGAGAATTTTTTTACCATTATAATAAGTTTTGGTAGAAAAAAATAAAGATTCAATTTTTTTAAAAGAATGTTTCGACTTATAGCAAGGGTTGGGTAGAAGGTGTTAGTGTATTCGCGTGTCAAACTAAAGTGGATAGAAGATAGAAATAAATTGTAGCAGATAGAGTTGTAAGAGTGTGTGATTTGTTCTCCTAGGTAGATGACTATAGATAAATACTCCATTGAATGTATAATGGGTAGAGGGTTCATATATTTTTTATCCATACTATGTAGTTGGGAAGAAAACAATAAAGAAATAAGAATCTGAAAGATAAATTTGTGTAGGTTTTCAAAGTAGTGCTACAATAGATCTATAGGTGTGAAAGCAAGGAGATCTATCCAAGATTATCACTATTACAACAATAGATATAGAGTGTTATTTTATTCATCATATTATATGGGTAGAGAAATGATAATTAATAAAAGTGGATAACCTAAATATGAATTTAATAATATTACAATAGTGAGTTGAAAGTGAATATTGAAGTGATAATAAGATAACTTGTGAATTTATGGATAATGGAGTTGTAAAAAAAAGCAACCAAGAGATGTTCTAATAAATAGACCAAGTGATGAAGATTTTGAAAAAGTCTTAGTAAGAATAACACATAGCAGATAGGATATGGTAATCATATTTTTCCATGACTAAAGATAATGGGTTGAAGAGAAGGAATCCCATATCTCATAGATAAAGAGACTAATGGAATCTATGCATGAAAGGATAATATCTCTAGAGAAGATAAAGAACATGGGTAAACCAATAGTACCCAAATCATAGATTGAGAAGTTTAAAAAGGATTTGAGAATGGTTTATCCATAATAGGCATCCTTGAAGAAAAAACTACATTTGAGATAATAGTTATAGAAGAAGATAAAGTTTTTGAAAATGAGGGATTTATAATATGTAAGCATGAATGTGATGAAGGGGTAAATCATTTTTATCTAGAATAACATGAAATCCTTGATGAATTTACCCTTGCATAAGTTAATTTCATCCAATTGTGGAGTTAGATAAAGGAAACCTCTTAAGGGAGGGTGGAGGAAGTGAAGATAAAAATTGCAACCATTCCTTGGAGGTTTCAAAATTATTTAAACATGTGGAAGCAAACCACATTAGAGTGGGAGAATATGTAATGAAAAAATTATGTATTTTAATATATTTTAAGATGATTTGATTAGAGATGAAAGTTTGTATGCCTAATGAATAGATCAATATGGAGGTAGTGGATATATTTCTACCAAAAAAATAGAATAAGAAAGAATTGAAAGGGACCATTATTTTAAAGAGGATCAAATAATTGAATAAGAAAAATAAATTATTTATGCATTCTTGGAATCTTTAGTATATATAGAATAAGATATCCTAATTGAAGAGGATCAAGTTAAAGGAAATAATAGTAATAGTTGTGAAACAATAATGTGTCTTGTTGAAGGAGTAGAGGAGAAGATGAAAGGAAAGGAGTTGCATCATGGGAAACTAAATATTGAAGAGCATCAATACAAGTGTGAAGAAAGAGACAATATCCTTACAAAATGGGATAAAATTGAAGAATATGGTGATTATAACAATATCAATAGGGAAGAAGAATGCCTTTTGAAAGGCAAGGAAATGAAAAAAAAAAGATGAAGTGGGATTATTGCACTTAGATAATTTTGTAAATGAAAATTGGAGTAGTTGATTTCTACATCAGCATACATGTATGCAAAAAATAAGAGAAAAATAGAAAAAAAAATGAATAAGAGAATGAAGAGAAGGAGAGAGCAATGTTAGTTTCACATGGATTGCATTTAATGCTAATAGAAAAAAATGAAAAGAGTAATAATCAGTGTATGGTTGAAGATGAGAAAATAATAAAAGGATTGGATGAACAACTTATTATTATATCAATTAATACATTTGTAGTAGAATAAGAAGATAAGAAAATTATAAAATATTTTGAAAATGAAAAGGATGAAATAGTTAAACTCATATGAAATGAAGATGTTAAGAAAATAAAATTGTTGATTAAATCTCTTATGAGTATTGAAACTAGAAAGAAATACCACCTATCCATATATGTGGATAATATTTATAGATATACATTATAGATATAAAATTAGGAAGATAGTGAAGTCTTGAAGCATCAAAATAATTTGATCTGGTTAAGCACAAGGAAAAAAGATCTAGCAGAGGAGAGATAAACATTGTATATTTTGAAACACATGAAGGTGGAAGTATAAGATGTGTGAGTGATTTAATATTGTTGTCACTTGAATTCACCCAATTATATGGGACAATATTATCCTCACTCAAGTGGCATAATGGAACCACCTCAAGGTTTTGGGTATCCCTTTTTCGAGGTGGATCTCTAAATTAGGGGTTAGCTCCCCTTAATGCTCAACTCTTACTACTAAGAACTTGGGGGGATGAAAAGGGTTATAATAAATAAAATTAAACATATCCTAATGGATTTTAAGCACAAAAATATTTTTTCTACTCACACTCTTGACATGTACTTTAAACCAAAAGAAGCCTAACATATACTCCATCCAATAGCAGCCTTCTTCGTGCATCAATGTTTCAACATGGGGTCTTAGAATTGGCTTAGGATAGGAAGACTTAGACAATAAGAAATCTAAGACACACTATTTAATTATCTATTCACTACACCTACAATTCCATTTGACACTTCTTTTTAACCTGCAAAGAGAAGTCTTTGAACTCACAAGGTACTAGGAAAATTGGCATGTGAAGGTAAACTACGATACACTTACACAAGATAATAACCATCACATACAATTAGAGAATTATTGAATGAGGTAAAAAATAGCTATATTTATTTATTCAAGACAAAAAATTTGTAGGGCTTCACCATACCCAAGTCGAGTTATCCATACAATGGCTAAAAGGGCCTAATTTATAGAACTTGGAGGAAGAGAGAGAGAAGGGGAGTCCAAAAGGCACAAGGACATGTGTCACCAAGTTAAAATTACATGTATAATAGATTTGGGGTGATATATTCCATGTCATATAATTATACTTGTACAAACAAGTCATAAGGATGGTGAAAAGTGGTACAAAACCTATAATTTTGGCATAAGAAACTACCTACATGATTTGCCTTTCAAAACTACCCTTATATCTACATATGGTTATATATTATGGTTTTTATAAGTAATATTGGTATGAAAATTTCCCAACATGCATTGTATTGACCTCTAACCATCCCTATTCTTCTAGACATGCAAAATCATCCTTGGCAATTTCAAAAAGGCTCTTTTTCATGTACCCTCTCCACTTGGCATTAAAAACTTCCAAATTTTCATAAATTATCCATTAATAATAGTTAATAACACATTTAAAAGGTTACCCTATCATAATTTTCAATAAAAAAACCTTTAAAAGGCTTCACAAATTGCTTTTCACCTCTTTTTCCAAGTGTTCACTAGCTGGCTCACTGGATAGGCTAAAAGTGAAGGCCTATTTGGGGAACTTAAAGGTTTATTAATGAGATTATGTGAATTTTTATAGTTATTTAAATTGTAATTATTCCTCCCAAATTTGTTTTCATCTCCTAATTCCTCTTGTAGCCTACACACCACTCAAAATGGGCAAAATAAGCCTTGTTTTCTTCTGATCCATATAGTTAAATACAAAATAAAAAATCCATGATCATCATGTATTTTTAAAAAACTTATATTCATCACTTAGTTTCAAATTATTCCAAATGGTGGCACTTTTAGGCCCATCTTCACCTCTAGTTCTTAAATAGGGTTTTAGGAGGGTTTTAGAGTGACCAGCCCTCTCAACATTTTTTCATAAAGGTGGCACATTTAAATTCCTTAAAAATTCCAATTTTGTCTCCTAATTATCCCCTATAACCTCATTTAAAATATCCAAGTCCCATGCAATATATGGTGGAAGTTCTAAGCATTTAAAGTTGACCATTTAAGCCATTTTAGGCCTTTCATGAGGGTTTAGGAGCTTCAAAGCCAAGAACTAGTCTTATGATGCATTTATTTGAAAAAAAATGTCACATAAACATTTATATTGACCTTAAAAACATTTTTTAATCCTTTAATTAACTCCTTAAGACCAAAAAATGAAAACCTGCCCTTGTTTGGCACTAGGCCTGGACCTTGCCAATAGGCATGTTTGCCATTTGAGACACAACCTCTTGCTCCAATGGCTTCATTTTACTTATTATGGATCCAAAACTCATAATTTTCCCCTAAAAACATTTTAAAATAAATTTTAGGTCATGTAAAATTCAAAAAATTAAGATGACTTCCAATTTGAATTTTAGGCCTGAGGATTCCCTTCACACCTGACTACAAACCTCCTTGGTTGGAATAACTTGTATGCTTCCATACCTTATATTAAAATTTTATAGGTTTAATTATGTCCCCTTCCACTTATAAAATCATAAAATTTCTTTTTTTATCCTTTTGGTTCAATATTTCATTATTTTTCTCAAAATGGGCACCTCCATGCACACTAAAACAACCCCTACTTTGAGATAAAACAATGAGTGTTTTAAATATTAATTTTGTAAAAATAATGATTTTATGGTGATATATAGATCATAATTTTACTTTTTACTAATTTTTATCTCCTAACTCCTCCATTTGACCCTTCAACTCTCCAAATTTGCAAGGTAGACTTTTTGAAGATGTAGGATTAAGAGGGTAGGTAGGGTTTCAATTGCACATGGAGGTTTTAAGAGTTTTTTAGGTTTTTTTTATGTTTTGAGGAATTATTTGTGTCTATAAAAATCTATTTCAACCATATCTATCTCTTTTTCCCTTTAAACACCTTGTCATCTCTTCCTTAGCACCATCCTCATGTTCATGCTTCAAATTGACTATGTTCGAACTGAGACATTCTTCATGATTGGATTAGGTCTCATGGAGTATGTTCAAACCTAAAAATTTGTTTAAGTACTTTTTTCTCTCCTTAAAACATACCACCATCACATGACTCCCTTAAATGCTCATATTCACTCTAAAGACCTCCTCACCTTGGGTGTCAATACCCTTGACTGGTCTTTGGCTATAAGTGTTCATTCTTTAGGTCTATATGTAAACTAAAGGTCACTTATAGAATTTTAGGAGTATCCTTGGATTTTTTGGATTGCATTTAGGATTATATAATTCACATTTTCATCACTCCACCCACATTTATGCTCCACTTGGGCTCAAAACACCCTACCCCAAACTGTGACCAATCTTCATCTATAACTATGTATGCATGCTTCTAGGTCTGAGAGTTAACCTTTGGGATGCATTTGACCTCAAAAATGTGTGAAAAAACCTTATTTTTAACTTTATATCATCCAAATACCATCACTCCTTCACTTTCATGTTCCATTTTTAGCTCAAAGGCCTCCACAATCTTGACTGTGGCATGTTTTCCAAGTAGGACTGAGACATCTCTTCTTTATGTTTGTCCTTCATTGTAGGTTGTCAAGCTAAGTCTTTAGCCTCAAAATGTGTGAATTTTATTTTGTCATTATATTATCACTCCATGTTCATCATTTAATTTATTTTCATGCATGAATTAGGCCTCAAAAGACCACTTTTACCCCTGACTGAGTTAAAATCCAAACACCTTGACTATGTAGCATCTATTCCTAGGCCTGTAGGTTGTTTTTAAGACATTTAAAGCATTTTTGTGATGTCTTATGGATTTTTTATCTTGCATCTAGTCCCCTAGTACTTAAAATTAGGCTCTAGTTCCTCTTTAAGATCCCTTTCACCATTTTTTGCACTACCTTCTCAAAAACTTGCACCCACTACCTTGTGTACCATGTGTACAAATAGGGGATGGGCCTATAAGGTCATTTGATGTGTCCATCACCTCTCCTATGTTGTGAAAGCTTAGGACACCTTTTTGGAATGTTTTTAATTGCTTTCCTAACTTTGATAAGGTCAATAATCTTCATAAGTAATTCAAGAACCAAATTTGTTTCCAAATTGTGTAGATGTCACTACCACAATTTGGTGGCTTTTTGCCATCTTTGAGCATGTCAAACTCCATCTTGTCCTTTTCCCTATAGTCTCAAAATTAGCACGGTGATAGCTTGTAGGTAGGACTAAAATATGATTATAATATGATTACCAAAAATAATCATGGTTTCACTTTATGAAAAGAGTAAAAACCTCTTGGAGCTCTATTTGGAACTTTTGGGGACTGTGATACCAAAACTTAGTCACCTCCTCCATTTGCAATTTCTCTCCTTTTCATGACTTGGTGGAGGAATTATGTCTCATAAGTGAAATCCATATGCATGTTACTTTTAGATGATATTCACAAGACCATCTCACATTCCGTAATGCTCCCCTTCCCCTTATGTATGAACCCCCTGTAGGTTAGACTATGTTGCAATGGACAGTGAATGGAAACAATGGAGAAGATGCACAATCTAGGCCTTTTTGAGAAGGATTAAGTCACCAAAAAAATAATCCAAGTAATTTCATAGATTCAAACATTTTCTAACATCACTACATGTTCTCATCTAACATGGATAACCCACTTCAAAGTAACTGAGCTAACTATCAATGTAAACTAGGCCATTTGTAAGTATGTACAAGCCTAAAAGAAGTTTTTCTAAGAAAAATTAACTCTCCAAAGAAATAATGAGCATGGAAACATCTTGAAAATAATTTTAAGACACCTAAAACACACAAATCCATCAATCCAAAATAATAAATTCTGAGACAAGCTCAAACTTTGACCCCCTCATGGTTGAACATGCATAAAAAGTTTTCTAGAGTCAAACTGATGCTTAATGAAGAATAATCCACCAAAATTCAAGTTATTATTATTTATTTTATGATTACTCATATCACTATCCACCCCCAAGATCGTTTCCTCCAATTCAAATTGTAGAGCCCATAGTGAGCACTTGAAGTTGACCTTTGTTTGCATGCCAAGAGGAAAAGTTAGAAAAATAAGTTACAGATGCAATTTTTTGTAAAAAAATGAAAAAAACACATTTATATGACCTTTTTGGAGTTTAATATTCACACCACCAAATTTTACAAGTGGCACACTTCCCAAGGCAATCGTACAAGTGTCCATTTCCCTCTCTTTGGCCAAAAAATTGCCTTTTGTCTGAACAACCTACCATTTATTTATTTGTCATCTTCTAATAATTCCTAGGACACATGGCATGTGATACTTCTTGACACTTTCACAATTCTTAATAAACCTATACAAAGCATTAAATGCACTATTTAGACCCCTTAAAATGACTTAAAATGATAAATGGACCTAGAGAACACTTAACCAAATCTAGTAAAACATAAATTAACACTAATTGACCTATGAAACACCTTATAAAAACTTATTACACCCCTTTAAATGCCTAAAAGTAAAGTTTTTTTTACTAGGGGTGCCCTATTTTCACCTACAAGTCAAAATTGGTCAACAAATTAGTGACTCATAGGGGTAGTATGTATGTTATACTAACTAGATCAGTAGCCTTATCATTACATTGGACTTATGGAGTCATATAAGGATTGAGTTAAAATAGATACCTTGACCATCGACTCAAATCTTGATCAACAAGATAACCATTGACTACCTCAAACACACAAAGGAAAGAGACACACAACAAAGACTAAAGCAAACACACATGTGCTACTAATCACTTAGGGGAAACAAACACAGTAGAAAGGCAATAAATATGTACATTCACCTTTCTCATACCTCCATTCTTGGATCAAATTGAATTATCTTAGGTCTCCTTCCTTACTAGATGAGTGAGGGTGCCAGGGATGCTTTTTCTTAGATGGGGTGTTAGATGACTCTTACTTCCTCTTTGCTCTTTGTCTTTGTTCATCATCCAATGGAGCCATCTCCTATGTATTTGAAAAATATTAAAGGTCCTTTTAAACCTCAAATAATGCCTCAAACTACTTCCCTTTCATCTTAACATGACAAAATTGAAAATCCATGTATGGAGCAGCTTGTTATAAGTTCATCTCTCCTTGAAGGATCTCATCATCCTTTTCCATTCTCATAATTTATTCAAATTATTCAAGGAGAATTGTATCATAACCATTTTAAGGTGTTTATTGATTTAATTCTTCATGAATATTTTTGGAGGTGGCTGCATAGGTAGATGTAGAGACAAGCTCCAAGTTACCATCCAAATGCCTAAAATCATCATAGATTGCTCTGCTATGATCCAGGTTCTCTTCATGATGTTGCTCTTAAACATGTATCTATTCTCTCTCATATTGAAATTTCTTGTCTAAGATCTTGTTCTTTTCCTCCTCCTCATACTCTTGGAACATTTACATGTAAATATGCCACATGTCCTCCTTTTGAGCAACATTTTCTTGCTTGTCATGACTAGTCAGCTCTAAAGGATTTGTAGGTTTTTTTAGAACTTCAAATTCATCACATATTCTCTCAAATGTTTTCCATAGGTTATCATCTTTTTTCTGACATGCATCATGAAAAAAAGAGATAAAAAATGCCATTTCTTTTTCATCCTTGGTGTCCAAGTTAACTTGCTTCAAGGCATTTTTTCCAACACAAGGGAAAACTTCCTTCATATCCTCACAACCTGACCTTTCCTCATCATCATTTAGCCATTCTTCATATTTAATTCAATCTAAGATTTAAATCTCATACTCCCTCCTAGTGACATCAACCTTAGGTACTTCAAAAATAAGGAGCTTGGCCAAAGGGGATTCCTAAGTAGCAAGACAATTTCAAACATTAGGAAGGGAAACTTGATCAGTTGGAAGGGGTAGATGGATGGTTTCAATATCTTCTTGAGGAAGGGTGGGAGGGATTTGAATGGTTCCAAAAGTCTCTTCCTTAAAAACTTCTCCATTTCAACATGACTTGTTCTTTTCCTCATGGATTTCCATCACATCTTTCCATCTAAGGAAGGTGGGTTAAAGGATAGCTTCATGGGATTGAGAAGCTGATGAAGGGGTAAAAGATATGTCTAAGAAACCTATAGTTTCCTTAGGATTGGTAATTTGACTACAATTTGGAGAATTGGGCTTAGATATATTAACTTCCCTTGCCATGATGGATTGCCTCAAGGCCTAATCAGCCAATTCAAACTCCCTTTCAATATGAGATTTAAAGTTCAATCTTTCCCTCTCAAAATCTTCTCCCAACAAATGAACCTGCTCAACCATGATGTTCTTCTACCTTGGGCTGATTTCTTGGATTGATTCCCAAGAAGGGAAACTTGGGAAAGTACATGAGGGGTTTGGGGTATTAGGAAACATGGTTGGACTATCATTTTGAAGAGGCAAGGATGGCACACTTGAAGGTGAATGTAGGGAATTTTGAGGTTTCCAAGATGGGATTTGTTCATAAACTCTCAATCTCTCTTCTATATTAAATATAAAACCACACATGTAAATAATTTCATAGGTAAGATTTCACTAATTAGCCCCCTCTATAGGTATCCACTCCTTGATTTATTCTAAGGCATTCTTTACACTCTTAATACAAACACTAGGTATGATTTCACCACAACCATGTCTAGTGTTAAGGTCTAGCATGTATTCTTGGTAACCAAGGAGAGTTCTTTTGAAACTAGCAATGGAATGGCTTGGAAGAGAGCTAGGTGGACTAGATGGAGCACAAAATTGATAGTTTTGTTCATTGGTAGCATATTCTTGATGAGGATCATGACAAGGTTGGACAAGAACATGCTCATAATCAAGAGGAAGAGGTAAGTTGGACATAACTCCTCAAATTGAGTTAAAACAATCTCAAACTCACAAATCTCTATGAATCACTTCATAAAAGAGTATGGAACAAGAAAACAACTTCAATTGGTATACATGGGCTACTCAAATAGTAGATATGTATGTGGAGTCACCATTGGTGTTTATTATAATTGTCTCCAAAGGTTGATGTCTTGAGGATAACACCAAAACTCCTCAAAGAATGGACTCAATAATCCCACCAGGCATGCCAAAAACTATTATCACTAGAATGTACCAAATGAGGATATGAGACAATCTTCTCCTCACTCAAGTGACATAATGGAACCACCTTAGGGTTGTGGGTATCCTTATTAGGATGTGGATCTCTAGATTAGGGGCTAGCTCCCCTTGATGCATTATTGAAGCTCATACTCTTACTACTAATAACTTGGGGGGGATGAAAAGGGTTAGAATAACTAAAATTAAACCTATCCTACTGGAGTTGATTCATCATAATATTTGTTCTACTCACACTCTTAACATGTACTTTGAACCAAAAGAATCCTAACATACACTCCACCCAATATCAGCCTTCTTATTGCATCAATGTTTCAAAATGGGATCTTGGAATTGGATTAGGCTACAAAGACTTAGATAATAGGCATTCTAAGACACACTATTCAATTAACTATTCATTACACCATTAACACCATTTGACACTTCTTTTTGACTTACAAAGAGAAGTCTTTGGACTCATAAGGTATTAAGAAAATTGACATGTGAATGTAAAATAAGATACACTTGCACAAGATAATAACCATCACATACACTTAGATAATACTTGAATGAGGTAAAAAAATTATCTTTATTAATTCAAGATAAAATTCTGGTAGGGCTTCACCATACCCAAGTGGAGTTATCCATACATTGGCCAAAAGGGCCCAATTTATAGAACTTGTAAGAAGAGAGAGAGAGAGAGAGAGAGAGAGAGAGAGAGAGAGAGAGAGAGAGAGAGAGAGAGAGAGAGAGAGAGAGAGAGAGAGAGAGAGAGAGAGAGAGAGAGAAGTAAAGTCTAAAAGGCACAAGGACATGTGTCACCAATTGAAAATAAATTATAATTACATTTTTAATAGAGGTGGGGTGAGATATGCCATGTCATAGGAGTATACTTGTCCAAACAAGTCATAAGTATAGTGAAAAGTGGCACAAAACCTATAATTTTGGCATAAAAAATTTCCTACATGATTTGCCTTCCAAAACTACCCATATCTCTACATATGGTTAGATCTCATGGTTGATATGAGCAAGAGGGGTTACAAGCAAGTCCCCACATGCATTGTATTGACCTCTGACCATCCCTATTATTTTGGACATGCAAAATCACCATTGGCAGATTTAAAAAGGCTCTTTCCATGCACCCTCTCCACTTGGAATTCAAAACTTCCAAATTTTCATAATTTATCCATGCAAGATGGAATGACACTTTTCCAAGGTTATCATATCTTTAGTTTCAATAAAAAACCTTAAAAAGGCTTTATAAACTGCTTTTCACCTCTTTCTCCAATTGTTCACTAGCTAGCTCACTAGATAGGCTGAACGTGAGGGCCTATTTGGGTAATTTAAAGTTTTATTCATGATATTAGGTGAATTTTGGATTTATCTCAATTTTAAATCTTCCTCCCAAAGTTTTTTTCATCTCCTAACTCTTCCTATAGCCTACACACCACTAAAAATGGTCAAAACAAGCCCTATTTTCCTATGATCTATATAGTTATATACAAAAAAATCCATGGAAATTATTCTAATGGAATTTTTTAAAAACTTATATTTAGAACTAAATGTCAAATTCCTCCAATTGGTGGCACTTTTAGTTCCATCTTCACCTCTAGGTCTCAAACAGGGTTTTAGGAGGGTTTTAGAGTGACCAACCCTCTAAACATTTGTTCATAAAGGTGGAACATTGGAATTACTTCAAAATTAAACTTGTGTCTCCTCAAGGACCCCCTATAACCTCCTTGAACATCTATAGGTCCCATGCAAGATATGGTGGAAGTTCTAAGCATTTGAAGTTGACCATTAGAGCCATTTTAGGCCTTTCATAAGGGTTTAGGAGCTTCAAAGCTAGGAATTGGTCTTATGATGAATTTATTTATAAACCAATGGATCAAAAACCTATATATTGTCCCCAAAAAATATTCACATCCTTATATTATCTCCACAAGACCAAAAAATGAAAACCTACCCTTGTTTGGCACTAGGCCTAGACCTTGTCAATAGGCCTGCTTGCCATTTGAGACCCAACCTCTTGCTCCAATGGCTTAATTTGACTTATTATGGCTCTAACACATCTCATTTTCCCATTAAAACATGTTCCAATCAATTTTAAGTCATGTAAAATTCTATAAATGAAGATGACTTCCAATTTGGCTTTTAGGCCTAAGGATTCCCTTCACCCCTGACTACAAACCTCCTTGGTTGGAATAACATGTATGCTTATATACCTTATATTAAATTTTTATAGGTCAAATACCACTTATCCAATCATAAAATTACCCTTTATCTTCTTCTAGTTCAATATTTAATCATTTTTCTCAAAACGGGCACCTTCATGCACACTAAAACAACCCTTGATCTAAGACAAAATAGTGGGTGTTTTCACTATTAATTTTTTATAAATTATGATTGTATTTTTATATATTTTTTCTAATGGTACTCTTTACCAAATTTTATCTCATAAATCCTCCATTTGACCCTTCAACTCTCCAAATTTACAAGGTAGACTTTTTGAAGGTGTAGGATTGTGAGGGTAGGAAGGGTTTGGATTGCACTTAGAGGTTTAAATAGTTTTTTGGGTTTTATTTAGGTTTTTATGGATCATTTTTATCTATCAAAATATATTTTAACCATATATATTTCATTCTCCCTTCAAATACCTTATCATCTCTTCCTTCGCACCATCCTCATGTGCATGCTTCAAATTAACTATGTACAGATTGAGACAGTATTCATGCTTGGATTAGGTCTCATGGAGGATGTTCCAACCTAAAATTTTTTTTAATTCCTTTTTTTATATCCTTAAAACATACCACCATCACATGACTCCCTTAAATTCTCATATTCAATCTAAATACCTCCTCACTTGACTGTCAATACCCCTAACTGGTCTTTGGCTGTAGGTGTTCATTCTTTAGGTTTGTAGGTCAGTTACAAGTCACTTAGATAATTTTAGGAGTATCCTTGGATTTTTTATATTTCATTTAGTATTATATAATTCACACTTACATCACTCTACCCACCTCCATCTCCACTTGGGCTCAAAACACCCTACCCCATGTGAATCTAGGAATTTGACTCAAGAGAGGATGGTTAGTATGGTGTTAGTTTAAAAATGAAAACAAAATAAAAGAAACACACTAAATATCATAACATCTCTAGGCCTATACACTAGGAAGATATTAGTTAACAAACATGAATAAAACACACAACTAAAATGCAAAATAAACCCTTTTTTACCTTCTTTGGATGCTCCAAAATGCTTGTTGTAGTGGCTTGATCAGTTTATGCTCATGAAGTCCTTGGAAATGGAAGATTAGCTACCTCCATCTCTCCTTGGTACCTTGTGGCTTTGGATTGGCTTGGCTTGGAATCAATTTGGCATGGTAACACTAATTTTAATGGCTTTTGGAATCATTTCTACATTACAACTTTGCATATTCATCACCTTGAAGATATTTGAGCAAAATAACTTTGCACAAAATTAGCTTAGAAATGATGTTCATGGCCTCTCTATTTATAGATTTTGGAGAATGTCTACAATCAACCTAAACCATCCATCCTAAGATTGAGATGTGTGGTTAAGGATTAATTCAATTTTTAGAATTAAGTTTATAATTATCCTCATCATGACATTGGAAGAAGGGGAAATTAAGAGGCATGAAGGGCTTTGATGAGGCAAGAGAGGCATGAATTCTAATATTTATGGTATTTATGGCCTAGGTATGTCTTCCCAAGAAATGACATCACCTAATGATATATATATTCAATTTTCATTTCTAAAAATAAGTATTCAACAAGTTTCCATGGAATTATTGATTAGGCTCTAATTTGGTTTAATTAGCTCTTAAGCATGTTTAAGCACTTTGTGCATAAATTACTCAAACTGATCAAAATGTCTTATTATTGATTCAAAATTTGATTGTATTGGAATTGGAAGTCAATGTCAGATGAATTGGTTCTATATTCCCATTTAGGATGTTATCAACAATAAATAACAAAGGCACGTGTCTTGTGCAAGAGATTTGATGGGAAATAGTAATCCAGAGCACCTAGATGCAAAATTGGCATTTTGACTCAAAATGATCTGATCAAATTTAGCTAGCCCACAACTTTTATTACCCCATTTAATGATAATATAGCCAAAATCAGCATTTTAATATGTCAGTTTCATATCATTTAGTATTTTTTAATATTTTTAGACTGTATTGTGCATTTTAAGTGGAAATTAGCCAAAAGCCTGATTGGAGGTTATTGGTGGCTAGATTTAGGTGTCTACAGTTTGCCCCTATTTTGGAAGATGTTGTAAACCATAGGTAAAGCAATGTCTTCTCAAATAATGAGAGATGGCATGTATGCCAAAAATAAGATGATGGTTGAAGAATAAAGCTCTAAATGGTTTTGGGAAGCCTATAATGATGCCCCCTTGAGGGAGTGGCCATCACATTTGTTGATGGATAATCCCTAAAAAAGAAAGAAGAAGAAAGGTGGAAATTAACCCATGGTTGAGATTAATCCAAATGATAAAATGCTTGCATGCATGATGTAAAAAGGATACTAATTTTCCTAAAGGTGGTTATAATCAGGATTAAAAGTCAAAATAATGATTTGCCCATAGATGGTTATAATCATTAAGAGGACCTAGATTGGATAAAGATGATTTTGCCCCAGTTAGGGCTGATTAGCAAGCATAACTCAAGGATATAACCTGTAATATAGATTAAATATGAGTGGGTGCAAAGTGATGAAATATATAAATAGAAGAATAAGATTGATTATTATGAATGATTCAGTTGTACTTGCTAATGAGGAGATGCTCATTTTGATTAGCAATGATACAACTAGAATGGTCATTGGGTTGATTTGATCAAGGGTGGGATGGAAGGATTTTTCCAAGGTACCAAGGAGAAACTTTTGCAGCTCCATTGATTGTAGATCTTTCTTAAGCTAATTTTTGTTGTAGCATGTGATGGTAGGCTTCATGATAAAACACCATGAAGACTATCCTAAAATATGCATAATGACTAACTCCCAATCTAATAAACACTCAAAAATAATACACCAATGATAAAAACCATGATGATAATATTGACATATGAATATGGATAGACTCAAGAATAATGTGCTCAAGGAATCACCCATGAATGCATATAAACTAAGTCAAGGCAACAGTGTTGAAAGTAAACAAAAAAATAAGAAAATAAACAAAAAAATAAATAGAAAAACAAACAAACAAACAAACAACATGAAATAAACAAATAAAAAAAATCTTGAAAACAAAAGAAAAAGAAAGCATCCTCACAATGACCATACCCTAGTAAGGTGGATCGAGGATAACTAACTAGGCGTAGGCAAGACAAATATTTTTGGTATTTTTGAAATGCTATGAATGTTTTTATAATTTTGAGGTATCTTAACTTGTTAGAGAATGACAAGATACTTGCTCACAAAATGGTGAGAGTGTTTAGCTTAGGTTACTCAAAAAATAGTGAGAACGTATGAAAAGGGGGACTGAGGTGACCTCAACATGAATTGAGCATGAATTACATAGTCCTAAAATGACCTCAAGTCACAATAATTTTGTCCACATAAAAGGTAGATAAAAACCAACTAGGTCCCAACAAGTTCTCAAATCTAGCAAATGACCAGTCAAATGAAAATAATAAAGGCAAGGTGATGTAGTAATACATAATAAACAAGTGTTTCCCCTAGTTTTCCCATAGGTGGTTATAACTAGGATACATCATAGGTCAATGATAATATTTTTCCCATAGGTGATTATAATTAGTAGCAAGACTGGTGAGATACTAATTTTCCCATTGGTAGTTATAATTAGGCTCACATAAACAAGCTTGATACTAGATGGAAAATGAAAAATATCTTGCTTGATCAATTGTCACACTACTTTCATAGACTGTCATTGTAAACATGAATATGATCGATTGCTAAAACTTGATTAGAATCCTCTCACAAAAAGCACAAGAAGAACCAAAATAACCAAGATCAAAATAAGATTGGGTAGGATGAGTAAAAATAAGCTTTGGTCTAGATAGGAATGGATTGATAGGATGGAATGGCATTGCTAAAGATAATGATCGTCTAGATAGATTGGATAAAATATTAAGAGGGTTTCCCCCAGGTGAGAGGGTAAATGGTTGGGATCTACAATAATGGTAAATAGGCATATATAACAATGGTAATGGCATGGCAATGAAATGGTATGGTACATGTTTTTGGCCTAGGTGTGGTTTTTTATTCTCTTGTTCATACTAATGGGGAGATGCATGTCTTAATCAACAAATGATATACATATAATACTTGATCATGTTAATTGTTATCCTACACATCATCTAAATAGTTACTCTATCAAAAATGGCCTACAGATTTGGATTTTGAGAATGTTATTGTGATATTCATTGGTCATTGATTCTAATTCCTTCAAGCATAAAGACAAGGTATCTTTGTAGCCTCTACAAATCAAAGTGTGGACATGGATGGTAAACAAGGAAAAATAATGGATGGTAGGTTTGATTATGAAATGGAATGGTAGATGATAATGGAATGTGGAATGGTTAAGTAATAAATGAATATCAGGATGTTCAATCACATGTAATGTTGTTGATGTTAAATTCAACATAATTTTAGTTGTGGTGGGGTTGAAGACTTGTTATCTTGATAGGATCATCATGTTTTTCTATTGTTTGGGCCTGACAGTAGCTACCATCTAATTAGGTTGTAGATAAGAAGCTATTTTGTTGTGATCTTTGATTTTGTCTTCACCAAGAGGTGAAGAACTTTTGTGCTCAGATATTGGTGCCTAAAAGAGGTTTTCACCAA
This sequence comes from Torreya grandis, assembly GCA_037957365.1. Lineage (NCBI taxonomy): Eukaryota > Viridiplantae > Streptophyta > Pinopsida > Cupressales > Taxaceae > Torreya > Torreya grandis. Next base: position 405,793 of record JARHVA010003847.1, read on the forward strand.
TGAAGTTGTCTTGATTATCTCATAGTGACTTAGAGAAGGTTTCATTAAGGAATGTTGACTTTTGAATTTTATTGCCTTGTTATGTGAATCTATGAATTTGACTCAAGAGAGGATGATTATTATGGTGTTAGTTTCAAAATTAAAATAAAATAAAAGAAGCACACTAACTAGCATAACATCTTTATGCCTAGACACTAGGGAGAAATTAGTTAAAAAATATGAATAAAAATACAACTAAAATTCAAAATAAACCCTCTTTTACCTTATTTTGATGCTCCAAAATGATTTTTGTAGTGGCTTGTTCAATTTATGCTCATAAAGTCCTTGCCAATGGCTTGGCTACCTTCATCTCTCCTTGGCACCTTGTGGCTTTGGCTTGGCTTGGATTGGAATAAATTTGGCATGGTAACACTAATTACAATGGCTTTTGGAATCATTTGTGTATTATAATTTTTCATAATAATGTCTTAAAATTCATATGGTGATGCCTCCTATTTATATATTTTTGAGAATGACTAAAATCAAACTGAACCATCCATCCTAAGATTGAGATGTGTGGTTGAGGATTAATTCAATTTTTGGAATTAAATTTATAATTATCCTCATCATGACATTGGAAAAAGGGAAAATTAAGAGGTATGGAGGGAATCATGAAAGGCATTGATAAGGCATGGAGGGCATGAATCCTGATATTTGTGGCATTTATGGCCTAGGGATGTCTTCCCAAGAAATGAGGTCACCTCATGATGAAAATATTCAATAATAATTTATAAAAATAAGTATTTAACAAGTTTCCATGGAATTATTGATTAGGCTATAATTTGGATTAATTATCTCTAAGCATGATTAAGCACTTTGTGCACAAATTACTCAAATTGATCAAAATGCCTTGTTATTAGTCCAAAACCTAACTAGATTAGAATTGGAAGCCACTATCAGATGCATTGGAACTATATTTCCATTTAAAATGTTACCAACAATAAATAACAAAGGCATGTGTCTCATGCAAGAGATTTGATAATAAAGAGCAATCCAAAGCACCCAGGTGTAAAATTGGCATTTTGACTTGAAATGATCTGATCAAAGTTAGTTAGCCCATAGATTGCATTGCCTTATTTATGATACCTTGGTCAAAATTGGCACTTGAATATGTCAGTTTCGCATCATTTAGCATGTTTTAGTGTTTTTAGGCCTAATTGTGCATTTTAGGTGGAAATTGGTCAATAGACTAGTTGGAGGTTATCGGTGGCCAGATTTAGGTGTCTATAGTTTGGCATTATAAAATATAATCATAGTAATGTCTTCTCAAATAATAAAAAGGTCTTGTATTCCTACAATTTCAATGATGATAAACTAATTGTATGATGCTCCCATAAGGGAACAGTTGGCACAGGTAAGTTGACAAATGGACCCTCAAAAAGAAAGAAGTGAAACAAGGGACCAAAAAAAGGAAAGATGATGGAGTCAAAACATAATGATATTAAAAAAGTAGTCAAATTCATTGATAATGTAAGTGGGATGGTGTACAATGGTTTTCCCAAAGGTGGTTATAAACATTGTACCCCGATAGTGGCAATGTGGTATGATAACACAATTATTTACCCAAAGGTGGTTATAATCATTTAGAAGATGGAGCTACCCCAGTTAGGATAGACAAAAAATAAAATAACATGCCCCTATATGGGCAAAAAAAGGGAAGTGGTGACAACATAATGATTTTCCCAAAGGTATTTATAATCATTGAAAAATGTAGGTGGGATAGTGTGCAATGATTTTCCCAAATGCAGTTATAATTATTATACATTGATTATGGAAAACATGATAAACATGGCCGAGGATGATGACAACTCAAAATAGAGGGTAATTATGAATTAGAACAACCTACTAGTAGGGAGATGTTCATCTGAACTAATAAAGGTTGAAATATTTCATGGTTAATTAGTCTGTTTGGGATATGATTGAGATGGAATCAGGAAGTTAGTGTTGAAGAGATGCTACCATTATTGAATAGACTTCTTGAAGCTGAGGTTTATTGTAGCATGTGTTGTTAGGCATCATGGTATAACATCATGAAGAATTGTCTAAAATATGAATAAGGACTGACTCTCATAATCCAATACTCAATAGAAAATAATGCACCAATAATAGAAACCATGATGACAATGTAAACATAAGAATATGGATAGATTCAAGTATAAGTTTGGGAAAGGAATCACCCAATGAACACACATAAATTGAATCAAGTTAATAGTGTTGAAAGTAAACAAATAGACACATAAACAAAACAACAAAGAAACAAACAAAGAAATACTCAAAAGAAACCATATGAATAGTGCCCCTAGAAAATAGGTGATAACTTTAACAAATGAAAAAAATAGGGGAAATAGAAGAAAAAGAAGGGGGTAGATGAGCTAACTCCATATTCACTAGGAAAGTGGATGCTACCTATATAGTTCTATAGATGTAATATCCAATAAAAAACTTCAAGCCAAATGTAGTTCTCTCAGGGAATGGGAAGAATGTGATAATTGATGAAAACAAATAGAATGAATGTGATAGAAGAATAGGAATGGTCTTGTAAAATGGAAAGTGCATGAGAGAAAAGGCCAAAAAATATTGGAAACTAAATGACAAGTGATTTACTTACAACTTAGTAAGGGTTCCCAGGATCCTTAAGGCAAAGAAGTGGTCAATGTTTTTGTTCTTTTCTAATAATTTTTTAAACATTTTTGAGATTGTTTTGTAGTGTCTCAACTCGATCAATAATGATGAGATGCTAAATGGTTCAAGCTTGAAAATGGTAAAAACATTTAAACTAAGGTTGCTCACAAAATGGTGAAAGTGTGTCTTAGGTTGCTCATAAAATGGTGAGAACGTGGCTTAAGTTGCTCATAAAATAGTGAGAGTGTGGCTTATATTTCTCATAAAATGGTGAGAGTGCGACTTAGGATGACTAAGCTAACCTCAATAAGTATCAAGTGCTACCTACATAGTCCCAGATTAGGACCTCAAGTCACTATAGTTATGCCTTTATAGCAGAGGAATTTGATTAGTCTAGTAGTCAATTCAAACAAAATAGGCACAGTTGGTAAAAAGGCATAGTATGACATAAGAACTATCAAGTTAGCATGTCAAGGCTTAATGTTTCCCCTAGTTTGCCCATAGGTGGTTATAACTAGGACACAATGGCATAGATCAATAGTATGAATTTTCCCAAAGGTGGTTATAATTAATAGCAAGACCAATGGTAAGAAAGGAATAACAAATAAAGGATGCAACTACCAAAACTTCTATCACACTATTCCAAAATATGATCTTTGTCTGAAGTACTTAAACCAACTGATGAAACTGATCAAATACCTTGATGATAAAAATGTGTAACAAATGCCAAAAACCAAGGTCAAATGGGCTAGGCTTTAGAACACACTGGGATGATAGGTTGGTAGCAAAAAGTGGATAGTGTAAGAGGACAGATAAGGATGATATTTGTATAAATAAAAATATAATAAAATGGCATAACTAAAATGGTCCTTATAAATAATACACCTAGCACTCAAGCATAGTACCACTTGAGATGAATAATATTCATTAGCTTAGAAAGTTCATCTTTGTCTAGTGTGGCAAGCTTGTATGTTTTTGATCCATAATCTACAGCAATGATGAAAGGCCCTATATAGTTTGGTTTGAATTTCCCTTTATATGTCTTCTCATCCATGTATTCCTTTGGTTTTCTTTAAGAAAAGATCACCAAGTTCAAATTTTCAATATTCAACATGCTAATTATAGTGGCCTTTAAGCTAGTTCTGATATGCTTGAATATTTTTTATCACGGTTGTGTATTTCTCATCAAGTAGGTCTAGCTCTTGCAGGCAAGCTAGTCAATAGTCATGATCATCTAGGACATGCTTGAAAGAGATGCATAGTGAAGGAAATTCAACCTAAATGGGAAGTATGGCTTCAGTACCATAAACAAGTGAGTATGGAGTGGCTCTTATAGGGGTATGATGATTGGTATGGTATACCCAAATGGTAGGAATATATGTAAGTGTCAATCATGATTGACATCATTGAAAATATTTTTGAGAATATTGACAATAGTTTTGTTGGATGCCTCAACTTGGCCATTACCTTGAGGGTAATATGCTATAGAAAAATGTTGTGTGATATTATATTTGGTACATATCTAGTATACATCCTTGTTATTGAATAATCCTCCATTATCAGATATAATGTCAGAGGGGATACCATAACATAAAATGAGATTGCCGAAGATGAATTTGGAAATTTGCTTTCCAATCACATAAGTGAGGGGTATAGCTTCAACCCACTTAGTGAAATACTCAATGGTGGTAAGGATATGTTTATGGTAATTAGATGAATTGGGGTTGATCTTCCCAATGAGGTCAAGTCCCCATGTAGAAAATGGCCATGGTGTCAACATCAATTTTAAAGTTTTGGTTGGGGCATGAATTAGATTAACATGTCATTGATATTTGTCATACTTCTTTACATATGCAATAGCATCTGCATCTATTTTGGGCCAATAATAACTAGTACACAAGAGCTTTTTGGATAGGACTGCCCCATTAGAATGAGCTCTACATACTCTGTGAACTTCTCTTAACACTAGTGTAGACTCTATTGAAGTTAAAAAATGAAGTAGTGTTCCATCAAAACTACAATGGTAAAGGGTGGATCCAAGTATATTATAATGAGTGGAATAATGAATAAAGGCTTTGGTTTGTTTTTGAGATAGGTTAGATGGTAAAACTTAGTCATGAAGGTAGTTGTAAAGGTATGAGTACCAGATAGAACTAGGACCAACAATATCACAATTCATTAAAATGATTAAAGGTTCATAATTTGGTGCTAACAAATTATTGATGAAGAACTAATACTCTCTAGCTTTATATATTTGTTGAACCAAAGAGCCAATAATAGCCATGACATCTACAGTTTTGTTACTAGCCCTTAGTATGTGCTCAAACTGAATATTGGCAATTTGTTGCTTAAGAGTGTCTACCATGGCTTTATATTAAACTAGCTTGTCATCTTTGGTCTGAAAATGATCTATGACTTGATTAATGATTAACTAGGAAATCCCCATAAACTTGATGATGAGATATGTCCCAATGCACTACCTATCATCAAAGTCCTACAACAAGTGCTTCATACTCGGCCATGTTATTTGTATAAGAAAAGTTGATTCTGAATGATTTAGGGATTAGATCCCCTTATGGTGTAATAAATAATAGTCCTACCCCTGATCCATGTGTAGTAAATGAACCATCAAAATACGTCTTTTAGGGCTACTCCTCAAGGGTTTTTTCAATGATGGTCATTATGGATTCATCAGGAAATTAAAATATGAGTGGCTATGTGTCTGTGAGAGGTGCTTCCACAAGTTGATCTATAAGAAGTTATCTTTTGATTGCCTTCTAATTAACATACTCTATGTCAAACTCACTAAGAAGCATAATCCATTTATCCATTCTACCTTGAAAAGCTATTTTAGATAGTAGATACTTGAGTCGATCTACTTTTTAAATGACCATGGTCTTATTATTCAACATGTAATGGTGTAGGTTTTGAGCTATGAAGACCATAGCCAAACAAGCTTTTTCAATATGTACATAGTTATGTTCATATGTAACCAAGGTATGACTTAGGTAGTTTATGGCATGCTCTTTTCCATTGTCATCATGTTGAGCCAAGAGTGCCCCCAAATCATGGTTAGTAGCTGATAGGTATAACAAGAATGGCTTTCCCAGCATAAGAGGTAATAGAACATATGGATTAACAAGATAGTCTTTGAGTTATTGAAAAGCTATTTGACAGTGATCATCTTAGTGAAATGCAACTCCATTATTTATAAGGTGTGTAAATGGATGGCACTTGTCTACTAACTGAGAGATGAAGCGTCAAATTGATTGGATCTTACCTAACAAACTATGAAGTTGCTTTAAATTAGTTGGTGGTGGCATCTTATTTATAGCATGGACTTTAGTTGGATCAAATGCAATACCTCTATGAGACATGATGAATCCAAGTAATTTGCCTAAAGTTATACCAAACACACATTTCTTTGGATTGAGTCTAACTTTGCACTCCTGTAATCTTTCAAATATCTTATGCAACACTGTTAAATGGTTAGCCCTAGTTTTGGATTTTCCTAATAAATCATCAACACAGTCTTCAATAATATTAGGCATCATATCATGGAATATGATAGTCATGGCCCTTTGATATTTAGCTTCATCATTCTTAAGGCCAAATGGTATTACTTGATAACAAAATGTTCCCCATGGTGTGGTGAATGTTGTTTTATGTTGGTATTTTAATGTTATTTTGATCTAGTTGTATCTTGAAAATCCATCCATGAGTGAAAGCATTTCATAACCTACCATATATTTGATGATCATGTCGATATTAGGTAGTGAAAAATAATCTTTAGGATAAGTTTTATTGATGTCTCAAAAATTAGTTCAAATTTTGATCCCTTCAAGCTTTTTACTAATAGGTACCACATTAGAGATCCATTTTGAGTACTCAATGGATTAGATACATCCTAATTCTAAGAGTTTTTCCAACTCTTTCTTTACCAATACAATAATTGAAAGATGCATCTTACATATCTTTTATTTTACCGATTTGGCATCAGGATTAACCACAAGGTGGTGTAGAACCAAGTTGGGGTCTAAACCTATCATTTCAAAATAGACCCATGCAAAGATATCTATAAATTATCTCAACAAATCTATAAAGACTTCATGTTCATCCTTAGTGAGGGATGTACCTAATTTTATCCATTTTAGGTTGAATGGAGTCTTGATATTTACCTCTATTATATCTTCAACTAAAAGGGTTGAACCATATTCTAAGATAGTAGGCAATGAATTGAACTATTGGATTATGTCAGGGTTCTATATTAGGACTTGCTCTTCAACTTCTCCTAGGCATGATGAATCTAAGTCCCCTAATGGAAGATCTAGCCATGTGACAAAAATAGTCAAAAAATATTGAAGAATTTGATCAAATACTTATTGCTCAAACTTGAACTCAGATACATAGGCAAGTTCATCATTGGTGGTCTCCTAGTCTACATTCAAAGAAGAATTAACACCCCCATCTAATGGCACTTGAAGCAGGTTTTCACCACTAGACTAGCCTTTATTTTTATTTTTTCCCTAGTCAAAAAGTGCCTCAAAGAAGTTTTCACTTTGGGACCTCGATGTTTTACTTATTCATTTTTGACTAAGGGTGTTCACTTGCTCTCCAAAATAGGCTACAAGATCTAATGTAATTAATAATCTTGACTTGTGATCTCCCAATGGAATGTTGTCTCTAAGGCCTAAGAAGTCATAGAATGCCTCATCATTGTAGAAATCATCAATCAGTAGACTAGATTCTTGTTGGTCCTAATCTATCAGTTGGGGATAATGTAATGAATAGCCTGGGCAAGGGTACACATGGAATTTTTATCAAATATGTTGGTTTCAACTAGGTCATCAAAAGTGAGGCTATGATTAGACTCTACTTTGTTGTCAGCATCACCATCACTAGTCATTGGTGATGGAGTTTGAATAATATATGTGGGGTCACCCCCAAGTATTTTAAATCCAAGTCCATAAGGTCTTTCATACTTAGTCATAAAAATTGGCTCAATGGTTCCTTGTTGAAATAATATGAGGCCTCTTCCTTCATAATTGTCATGCTCCATGATCCTATTGGGAATAGGATACTTGACACTTTTATAAAAATCAGCTTGGTTGTCATTGTATAACTATGATTCATCGCCTTCAAGAGGTTTGGGTTTTAGGCTAGATGCCGGTACAAATGTCATAGGTCCCTTATCTTTATTATTTTATTGCCAATGGATATGTGGAGTGACTTTAGATCACCCAAAGGTTTTCAGATTCAAAGGAAGATTAGCAATATGAAATGTATCATGGGTCACATACTCTCCTGGTCCATTATCTAAAATGGTGAAATGATTAGAAGCTTCAAGAGGTGGCATGTGGGAAAGGGAATCCAAGGCATTAGGATCTATGCAATTATCTAGTAAAGGATTAATAAGTATAGACTTTCCTTTATACTACTTGGAACTTGGATTCATGTCATACTAATAATTATAGCTTTGAAATTTAGCCTCAAAATATTTGTAGTGTTCATATGGGTGTAAATCTCTTAGAATATTCACTTCCATCCTTGAGTGGAAAAACTTGATACATTGGTGCAGCATTGATGGGACTTCATGAATCTCATGTAACCAAGGCTTGCCTAGAAGCATATCATATGATAACTCAAGATCAATCACATGGAAAAGTGTATCATGGGTCAAAGGCCCAATGATAATTGACAAACTAATTGTGCCTTGTGATTCTCTTTCCTGATTATCATAGGCTTTGATGGTTATCATTTCTAATTAGAGATCTACCATTGTGTACCCAAGAAGCTTGATGAGTTTTAGAGACACTATGTTGAGGCCTAATCCATTATCTATAAGGACACATTTCACATTATGTCACTCTATATAAACTTATATGTATAATGGGTTATTATGGAATGGGCCAAGGGAAGACATATCGCTTTGGTTGAATGTGACTTATTGGATTGGAGCTAGGTGTCCAACCAAAGCTTTAAATTTATTAAGGGATATGTCACTAACAATAGTGGATTGGGTCAAAAACTCATTCAAGATGTTCTTGTGGATTATTGAGGTTCACAACAAATCTAAAATAAAAATTTGTGTTGGTGTCTTCTATAATTGTTCCATAATATCAAACTTCTTATCTTGTTCAGTAGTGAATGGTTTATTCTAAGGCTAAACAATTGGTTGGATGATAGGCAAAGTGGTGGATGGTTGTGGGCCTGGGATAGTAATCTTTGACCTTAAAGTTGTGATTACATAATTAGGATTAAATATTGGACTATTATTGCTAACCAATGTTGGGAATGGTGTGAGGCCAGATAGGACAAGTCTCAATTACAGGTGCACTTGTATGTGGTCACATGGCAAGGATGAGTTGTCGATATAAGGTCCAAAGGGGGAAATCCTAGTTTGATGGTTTGCTTGTATGCACTCCTAGGTCAAAGAAGAATTATCCATATAATTTGGTTGAATGTTATTGTTTAACAATGGTCTAGGCTAATTAGTGTTTGGTCTAGGATTAATGGAGATGGTATTAATGATATGCCCTATAATATGACCTACAACCCTGTTGTAGTCATGTACAATTGCATGGTAGGTTTGTTGGTTGTTACCATTCTGACCTTGGTTTTGTCCATTTTTCTATTATTTGAGTTTTGGTACTAATTTTGTTGATTCTATTGGTTCAACCTTTGATTTTGATACTGTTGATTTTGCTACTACAATGCCCATTATTGTTGTTACTAGTCATTATTTTTTACTAACTGTTATGTCAAGGAAAGGGGTTTTGATAAATCCCAAGAGTTTGATTGGAAGTGGAAGCATAATTATCTAATATTATCTCCCCATTTTCCAACATATTCTCAATTAAATGCTTGATTTAGATGCATCTTCATAGATTATGTCTATTGACCTAATGATAGTCATAGATTTCATTTTCAAGATACCAATTAGGATAAGGAATTCTTTGTGGATAATGCTTTGGTATAGGCCAACTAATCAGATTAGCGGTAGTAAGCTTATGAAATATATACTTAATAAGTTCTATTAGGTCACTAAAGACATGATGTGTAGGCATAGTTCTCCTAGGAGGAGGGGTTTGCAATGGTAAATGCTGATGTATTTGTTGTTTAGGTCTTGATGGTTGTGATTGTAGCATTGGTTAGAGAGGTTTATGGGTAGGATTAAGTTGAAAAAGTGGTATAGATGATGTTTACACTATTTGGACATGATGGGATTTGGTTACTCCATTTCCCACAACATTCCTATTGTGGTTGAATTACTTCGATCTTTCTTGGTTATTGACATATGCTAGTTGTGATGCTTGTGCTTGACTGGATGTTGATGTTGGCCATTTACCTAATTCATATCTTGATTTTGATTAATTGAATTAAGCTTGATGACTCATTTATTGATGAGTACCTACTTAGTTAACAAACCTTTATCAATGATCTCTTTGAAAGTATGTGCACATTATAATTCCAGATGGTAAACTATCTCACTATGCAAATTTTTGGTAAACATAGTGGCTAATTGTTTATATGGTAAACTATGGGTGAAATAACTTGCAAAGGCTCTCCATCACTGTAGATAACTTGCAAAACTCTTACTAGCTTTTTGTTTTGCTTGCATTAAATCCACTAATGAAATTTCATGCTCAAAATTATAGGAAAAGTGCTACACAAACTTATCAGAAAGATCATCAAAATTTATTAATGAATTTTTGGGCAACTTTAAAAACCACTCCAAGGCTTCTCCAGCCAAGCTCCTTGGAAACAACAAAAGGTATATGTCACTATATGCCATTGGTTAACATGTGACAAAAAAAATTAGTTAAATGGGCCTTAGGGTCACCTTTCCCTTTGTATTTGTCAAATTTTAGTGGTTCATATCCTAGAAGAAATGGTATCTATAAATACTCCATGTTGAATGGATAGGAACACACATTATCCAATTTAAACTTTTTAGTCTATTTCTTAGCTTAAATGGCAGCAATTGCATCATTCATCTGTTGCAATTTTTGGGATAAGAAACTAGAAGGAACATTGGTTTGAAGGATAATATTGGTTTGGGTAGATGGTTGGGAGGTCACAAGTAGGACACTTTGACCAGGGTATGATGGAAATAGATATTGGGATACATTGGTTTGTTTGGGGAATGGACTAGGAATATGCATACGTGGATTAGGATGTACTTGAAATTATACATTTACTTATGCAATATTATAGTTTGGTTTGAAAATAAAGGTTTGACTTAGATTATTTTGTAGTTGAGATGAAGGGATATAACTATATTGTGCCTACTATGGTTTAAAAGGGACATCTTATCGACTAATCAAGCCTTAATGTTGAGTGGGAACTTGTGGACCAAGACCTTGTCTCTGAATCTGTGGCACATTTTGAACCAACAGTTGTCTAGTAGGTACTTGAGAAAGATGGGTACCTCCTCATTGCATGAATTCCTATGGGGAAGTAAAAATAGGTTATATATTTGGCATCTATCATTGACCAATATTTTCACATTATTGACTAGTCATTACTTTGTTTTGGATTGGAATATTAGTCTACGACTGAAGAGTTATGTTTGTCATTATTTGGTTAAGTGGGATTTTAGTTGCCCCTGATTAAGGTGTAAATGTATTTGTCTTGTATTGTGTTGATACACTAGATTGTGCCTACTATTATGGAATACTACTCGTTACTTGTTGAAGAAGAGTAAGATTCATCACATTCTACCACTGAGGTGTGACATTGGTTGTTGTTTGATTACCTAATCCCATAAGTTGTACACTTAAGGAATAAGCTAATTGAGGTTGGGATGTAGAAACTCCTATTCCCTGCTATGATGATCTAATCATGGGATTAACTATAGGCACATGTTGTTAGCTAGTTATTTGTGCATTAGTACCACTTTGATCAAGATTGGACATTGTTTGCACATTGTCCACTATGTTTGGCTCACTATTCTGTGTAGAAGTTGAAGTTGATTCTTTAATAATGAGCATATGCCTCAAGTTATCTATCAAATTAGTTTGCATGAATGGGTTAGAACTTGGATTCTCTTATCTATTTAACTCTATCAACACTCCTATTGAAGGAACTAAGTCAATAAGAGGTTTGCTCATCATGTTCATCTGATTGAAACTATGTGCTAGATTTAGGTAGGTTTTATATGCTATATGTATTTGGTTAAAGTGATCTTCTATGATGTTTTTTCCTTGATTAGATAAATTAGGATCTTAATACATTGTTTGGATTAGAACCATAGGATTTATAGAAGAATCCTATTGATCATAAATGATATTGTGGGGCACTCTTACTAGACTTGGTAAATTTTCATGGGGGAAGTCTATTAGAAACATGACCCCTATCTCTATATCTCTAACAAAAATCTCATCTTTGTTATCTAAAAAATGTCACTCAAATAAAAATGGATCATATGTGGAAGCCATATTAGTAGAATATGACTATTAAAGAACTGACTCGTCCATTATGGGTTTTGTAACTAGGTATTGTGTGGTTTGTTCTCAGTCTTGTTCTAAATAAGGTGGTGTGTTAACAAAATAATTAGCCAATGGATCTTGGATTTATGTTTATAATTGAGTATTATAAGAGGAAAAAAATTCCATCTCATAAGGAATATTATCTATGTAGGGGTCTTATACCATTTATTCTTGTGCCACCACATTACTAATCCCTAGATTATACATGAGTCCACTACAAGTGTAGGAATTCATGTTGGGATCCATAGTCAATGCTTTGTGATAAAAGGTCAAAGAGTAATAAAAACTCTAAAAAGGACAAGATCTAAAATAGATGATGTTCCAACTTGGTCTAGATTCATCAAAAGGATCAAAAGGTCTATGCAAAGATTTGTGAAGAAACATGCTATCATGTAGTATCTAACATTTCACTATTCACACAAAGATAAGCAAGTAAATGGACCAAAAATCAAAATGCTAAACTCTAAGGTTGAAGTGTTTCAAATCAATCTAATATATAAATTTAAAAGTTTCTAGGTCTTTTGGCCAAACATGGAATCAAAAGCTAGGCTCAAACAAGGCATGCGCTAAGACTCTTGGCCGAATGGTGTCAAAATCTAGACTTAGAAATAGATGGAAATTTTAATCTAATGAATTTGAAACACTTCTAACAAACACTAGGCATTTGATTCTTGGACATGAACTTGATCAACTAGGTATAAGGTTTGAAACAAAATGCACTTTAGAGGTAGTTTATTTTCTAATAAATAATGGTATAAAACTTGGTTCTTTTGATAAATAAGATAGATAAAAGTGAAAAATATAATTGTGCTAGACAAAATATTACAAAAGTACACTTGGATTGGTCTAAAAATGTAGGAAATTTTTTGAACTCTATGCAAGAAGGTCTATGAAACAATATTTGAAATGTTTTGGGTGGTGTAATGATGCTACACTACCCAAAAGGTGTGACAAAAAAGTTTGTTTCAAAAACTCTCTAAGGCAAAGATAATTTCCCACAATTTTGATAGCATAACACTACTTTTCTTGACTCAAAATATTGTGGTGCATAGACTCAAAGTGCAAGTGTTTTAGCACAAAATGGCTTAAGTATATCAAGTGATATTAATGATTATGAGTCTTAAATAGCCTTCAACCTAAATTGGAAATTGACCCTAAGTCCCCTCAATTTTAGTGTAAATGGTGAACCCACTTAATACATCAAGCCTATGAACTTATAAAGGTGCAATTTTGAATTCAGACTATAAGTGAAAGACTTAAACAACTTTGGTAAAGTTCTAGACTCAATAGGGAACCATAACTATGCCAAAGTGGATGATATGACTCCCAAGCTTTTGATGAACTTTGAACAAGGCAAATTTATGATCTCATGCAAGTAGCATAATGCCTCTTTATTCAGAGGAAAATGAAGACCATGTGTTTTGGTTTGAATTATTTGTTTACACCAAGTTTTTACTCTAAAGAAGACTTTAATCAAGGATAAGAATCCACTGATTAATCACTCTTAGACTCTAAACTAACAAGGTTACTTGGTATTATTTGAATTCATCAATATGCATCATTTGATAGGATTTTAAGTGTTCATCCAAAATTAAATATACATTATATAGTAGGGTTCTTACACCCCCCCCTTCTCTCAAATGACAGTACTGCAACATGGACCTTGAGGTGCACCTTGCACCAATAATACTTTTGTGATAATTGAGGATTTGTCTAAGATCTAGCAATTTTCCAAACATTCTAGGGGAATTAGTTATAAAATAACTTTCATGCCAAATAATGTAAAATAAAATCATGGATTTTGGGTCTGTATCACTTAGCTTGTTACAAAAAGGTCTAGTCCTTTTTTCAACCACTACATCCTGATGTTTGCTCAATGTAGTACGATGTCCAAAGTGCCACTACGTCCTATGTGCAACTTCAATTAGGATCCAAATGAAGTCAATGTTAGGATTTGAAACCTTAGGTCAAAGCTTCCCTAAATAACTCGTAGGAGGTGATGAAGTCCCCCTCGTAAGCCAAGTTTGCATAAAATAAAGAAAGCATGAAAGTAGAAAGACTTTAGGGTCATTTTCAAGGTCACCCAAAATTTGAAAATTTTTTGGGGAGTGCTTTACATGACTTTCTTTCTAAGCCTTAGACTAGGCTACTTGAAATAAGAATGGTTCTTTTGATTCAAAAGGTTACCTAATGGGGACAAATAGAAGAGCATACATGCAAAACCCCTCTTTTTGCCAAACAAAGATTTAACTTAAACAACTAAGTAAATACAAAAACTTGTAAAGGTGAATTCATTTTTAAGCTCAATGAGTTGGTATTCATTTGACCCCTTGATCTTAGTTGTAAATTTGAAAACATTCACCATAAACATCTAATTTTTTTTGTTAAACACCAAAAAAAGGTTCCTAATTGATTTTTATGCAAGCAAAAGGTGATCTTAAACATGTTTTTAGCAAATGTTAAGCTTGGTCCTACAAAAAAAAATGTTAGCATGCCCTTTAGCCTTGAAGCTCTTTTAGGTTTGAAATAATGAACTTAAAAAAAAGAGCTCTCGGTTTTATGTTTTAAAAAAAAACATGGTGATTGATGTCAGTTATATAACCAATGACAGTTACATTTTCTAATTGATGATGGTTATCTAACTGACATCAGTTATACTAATGTGACTGATGACAGCTATCCAATTGATTTTAGTTTTACTAATTGATGTTAGTTACTATGTAAACTCGTGTCAAATAAAAATAGCAAAAGAAAGTTAGAAAATCAATTTGCAAGAGTTTTCATGTGTGGGATGCATCTAGTCCCACCAGGCATGCCATATGTGAATCTATGAATTTGACACAAGAGAGGATGCTTAATATGGTGCTAGTTTCAAAATGAAAACAAAATGAAAGAAACACACTAACTAGCATAGCATATCTAGGCCTAGACACTAGGAAGAGCTTAGTTAATAAACATGAATAAAAAACACAACTAAAATGCAAAATAAACCCTCTTTTACCTTTCTTGGATGCTCCAAAATGGTTGTTGTAGTGGCTTTTTCAATTTATGTTCATGAAGTCCTTGGCAATGGAAGCTTGGCTACCTCCATCTCTCTTTGGCACCTTGTGGCTTTGGATTGGCTTGGCTTGGAATCAATTTGGCATGGTAACACTAATTGTAATAGATTTTGGAATCATTTTTACATTATAAATTTTCATAAACATCACTTTGAAGATATTTGAGCATAATAAATTTTCACCAAAATAGCTTAGAAATGATGATCATGGCCTCTCTATTTATAATTTTTTTAGAATGTCTAGAATCATCCTAAACCATCCATCTTGAGATTCAGATGTGTGGTTGAGGATTAATTTAATTTTTGGAATTAAGTTTATAATTATCCTCATCATGACATTGGAAGAAGGGGAAATTAAGAGGTGTGGAGGGCTTTGATGAGGCATGGGAACCATGAATCCTGATATTTGTGGCATTTATAGCCTAGGGATGTCTTCTCAAGAAATGAAGTCACATGATGATGCATATATTCAATATTCATTTCTAAAAATAAATTTTCAACAAGTTTCCATCGAATTATTGATTAGGCTCTAATTTGGTTTAATTAGCTCTTAATCATGTTTAAGCACTTTGTGCACAAATTACTCAAATTGATCAGAATGCCTTGTTATTGGTCCAAAATTTGATTGGATTAGAATTGGAAGTCAATGTCAAATGCATTGGATCTGTATTCTCATTTAGGATGTTACCAATATCATATAAAAAAGGTACATGTCTTGTGTAAGAGATTTGATAGTAAATAGCAATCCAAAGCACCTAGTTTCAAAATTAGAATTTTAACTCAGAATGATCTAATCAAAGTTAGTTGGCCCATAAATTTTATTCCCCACTTAATGATACTCTAGCCAAAATTGGCACTTGAATATGTCAGTTTCACATCATTTAGCATGTTTTAATTTTTTTAGGCCAAATTATGAATTTTAAGTGTAAATTGGCCAAAATCCTGGTTGGAGGTTATTGGTGGCCAGATTCTAGTGTGTACACCCCAAAATATGACCAATCTCCATACTATGAATATGTATGCATGCTTTCAGGTCTAAGTGTTAACCTTTGGGATGCATTTGACGTCACAAATGTGTGCGAAAGCCTTCTTGTTGACCTTATATCATCTAACTACCATCACTCCTTCACTTTCATGTTCCATTTTTTGCTCAAAGGCCTCCTCAATCTTTATTGTGGCATATTTTCTAAGTAGGACTAAGACATCTCTTCTTCATGTTTTTCATTGGATATAGGTTCTCAAGGTAAGTCTTTAGCTCAAAATGTGTGCAATTTCTTTTTTTATTCTCTTAGCACTCCATGTTCATCATTTAATTTGTTTGCATGGATGAATTAGGCCTCAAAAGACCACTTTCACCCCTAACTGAGTTAAAACCCTAACACCTTGACTATGTATCATATGTTCTTAGGCCTGTAGTTTGTTTTTAGGACATTTGAAGCATGTTTGTGATGTTTTAGGTGTGTTTACCTTGCATCTATTCCCCAAAGACTTACACTTGGATCTAGTTCCTCTTTTAGAGACCTTTCACCATTTTTTGTGCCAACTTCTCAAAAACTTGCACCCACTACCCTATATACCCTATGTATGGATAAGGGATGGGCCTATAATTTCATTTGATATGGCCATCACCTCTCCTATGTTATCAATGCTCAAGACACATTCTTGGAATGTTTGGAATTACTTCCCCAAATTTTACAAGGTCAAGAATATTCATAAGTAATGCAAGAATCAAATTTGTTTCCAAACCTTGTAGATGTCACTACCACAATTTAATGGCTTTTTTCCATCTTTGAGCGTGTCAAACTCCATCTTGTCCTTATCCCTATAGTCTAAAAATTGGCATGGTGATATCTTGTAGGTAGAACTAAAAGATGAGTGTAAGATGATTACCAAAAACAAACATGTTTTCACTTTATGAAGATATTAAAAACCTCTTGGAGATCTATTTGGAACTTTTGGGAACTGTGATACCAAAACTTAGTCACCTCCTCCATTTGCAATTTCTCTCCTTTTCATGACTTGGTGAAGGAATTAGGTCTCATAAGTGAAATACATATGCATATGACTTTGAGAGGATATTCCTAAGACCATCTCACATTCCTTAATTCTCCCCTACCCCCTATGTATGAACCTCCTATAGGCTAGACTGTGTTGCATTAGACAGTGAATGGAAATAATGGAGAAGATGCATATTTTAGGCCTTTTTGAGAAGGCTTAAGTCACAAAAAACATACTCCAATTCATGTCATGTATTCAAACTTTTTCTAACATCACTACATGCTCTCATCTAACATGGATAAACCACTCCAAAGTAATTGAGCTAACTGTCAATGCAAACTGGGCCATTTGCAAGCATGTACAAGCCTAAAGGAATATTTTCCAAGAAAATAAAACTATCCAAAGAAATAATGATCTTGGAACATCTTTAAAATAATTTGGAGACACCTATAACACACAAATCCATTAATCCAAAACAATAAATTTTGAGACAAGCTCAAACTTTGACCCCCTCATGGTTGAACATGCATAAAAAGTTGCCTAGATTAAAACTAATGGTTCATGAATAATAATCCACAAAAAATCAATTTATTTATATTTATGTGAAGATTATTTATATTACTATCCACCCCCAATATAATTTCCTCCAACTCAAACTATACAGCCCATAGTGAGCACTCAAAGTTGACCTTTCTTTGCATACCAAGAGGAAAAGGGAGAAAAATAAGTTGAAGATGTAATTTTTTGTGCAAAAAATGAAAAAAATAACTATATATGACTTTTGGGGAGGTGGATAGTCACACCACCATGTTTTTCAAGTGGCACACTTCCCAAAGTAGTCATACAAGTGCCCATTCCTCTCTCTTTAGCTAATAAAAATGACTTTTATCTGAACAACCTACCACGTATTTAGTTATGTCAGATTCAAAAGACTTCCTATGACACATGGCATGTGATTAAACTTCTTTACACTTGTACAATTCCCAATAAACCCATACAAAGCATTAAATGCACTATTTAGAGCCCTAAAAATGACTTAAAATGATAAATGGACCTAGAGAACACTTAACCAAAGGTAGTACAACATCAATTAACACTAATTGACCTATGAAACACCTTATAAGAACATATTACACCCCTTCAAATTCCTAAAAATGAATTTTTTTTAGTAGGGATGCCCTATTTTGACCTAAAAGTCACAATTGGTCAACAAATATGATGTGGATGTTGAATAATAATATCTTCCATTTTATAAATATGAGGTAGTGGAGGAGAGCATAGATAGTGATTATGGTATTAGTTTATGTAATTTCCATATTTGACCAAGTGGAAAAGTAAAACCAACTCTTAATTACATAAGAGATGAATATGATGAGTGGATTTTTAAACATATAGATACAAGTATGGATACTGATACAGATTATGGTTGGAACTAAAAATATAATATAGAGAGTGAAGATGGAAATGAAATTTTTGAAGTCATCATATAGATTGAAGTGTCAAACACATATATTATTAAAGCATAATGATAGATTTATTTGAGATTACAAAAACAGAAACATAATAGAATGACATGAGAAGCATTCTATAATTTTTAGTGAAGAGGATGGATAATTTTTCTGATACCCATAGTTATGATGAAACCTTTAACATTCAACTTAGATAAGAAATGTTTGAAGAAGAAGTGGAAGAAGAATTAAATCAACTCTTATTTAGGAAAGAAATGCATATTATTATGGAAACGTTAGAATGTGTTACTAATAAATTCAAATAAATATAAGAAGAGTTAATGTATAAAATATTCAAGAGAGAGGAAATAAATATAAGGGACTTAAAGTCATAGATGAACTGGGGAAAGATATATATGTGTGGTTGAATGCATTTTTTCAGTGCAATGGATTTTTATTTGAATTTTACCCAAGCGCAATAGGCAAAGAACAAATGAGTTGAGAAAATTATGTGATATAAGCCAAGGGAGAATCTTGTGCAATCATGTGCATAGATATTGTGCAAAAAGGGAACATTGGGAGTGCATACCAAATGTATTTGGTTGTGTGCAATATCAAGGGGAATTTGTAGGGGATAAAATGTGTAAAGATGTAGAGTGGCATTATGCAAATGAAATAAAATGGTTATGTAGATAAAAAAATGTATTGGCACATGAATTAATGTAAACAAGAGTTCTAAATAAAAACATGAGAATGTTTTACTAACTATTGTCTCAGTGGAATAAAATGACATGAAGACTATCATAGTGATAACAGTGGAAGTTATGAAAAAACATTTTTCCCAAGATATGAAAATGAAAATAGAGTAAAGATGAAATCTAATGAAAATCAATGAGGCTTACTACAAATTGAATAAATTTAGTTTGGGATCCAAATAAAATATTGGATAAATTATGAGCAAAGATATAATAGATTTTAGTGGTAGAGTTCAAACGATAGTGGGTTATTTCTACAAAAGAGTGGAGTAGCAACATGAAGATAACTGGGTGTATGTGGATGGATAGAAATGGGTCAAATACTACAAGATAAAGGAATTGGAGAGGAAAATATAAATAGAGGATATGGATAGATTGTACCCAATCAATGGGTAAGAGAAGGAAAATATTGGTTAGAGATTATTGGAGAAGAATATTATATGGTTCAATAGTTGATTGGAAAAGAAAGGAGGAACTAAATGGAAATATTATGAGGTATCTCACAAGATGTAAGCGTACATCATGGCTTATGTTTCAAGTCAAAAGTATTTTTCTACCATCTAACCTAGGTTTTAAAGCACTATGCTTAAAAAAATTATTACCTCATTTTTATAAACAACTAAGCCTTGTGAAATATTTCATCAACCAAAAAAATAATATCAGTTTAGAATTTGTCTAAGTTTTGTGTTGTGTAATTTTTTTGACTACACATATGTACTTTTTAAAATTTGTACAAGTCTTATTTTTTACATGGAACCTTTTTTCTTTTTTTAAACACTACCTTTGACAAGTATGTGTGTAATGAAATTCTATGTCACCTAAAAGAACACTTGTCTACAATGATTTATAGATTCTTTTTTTGTGTGCATTTATATATATTGCTTTATTTGAGTAAGTTTGTCAAGATATATGTAAGGTATTGTGTAAGTATTTACCTGTCACATAATAGTATGGATATTTCATGTATGTTTTTAATAGTCTATGAAATCTCTAAAAAATCAAAACATTTAACAAAGATGATTCTTCACTAAAGTGAAAAACTAGTCGAGGCAACTTCATGAGTTCATTTTATATGAATTTTACAAGCTATGCATTAAGTTTTAGATCATTTAAAGAAACAATGGTAAAGATAAGTGTATAGAATTTTTATATCTATCTTTTAGTTTCTGATATCACTCAATGATCAGGAACCAAGTAAAGTTGAATCTTTAGCATAGAAGTAAGTGAGTTGATGATATTTCATAGAGTAGTTAGAACTTCATTATGTATCATACAAGTTTAATTGTGGATGATTTATAAATACTATGATAAATCATGGCATAATTCTCAAGATGATGTGAGGATCATCCTATATAATTTTCCTTGAATATTGGTGACTATGAAGTCTTATGAATCGTGTGCAACTTTATCATGTGATTGTGATATGTTATGGAAGGAGTCATTGATGGTTGTTTTGAATTTAATCCCAAAGGTCATGAACAATGATAATGATTCATTTAATAATGTTTGTAACTTTTTTGGGGATGCATTATGTTCTAAATTGTTCTTTTTCCTTGGAAATGTGAAGACATTTAATATTGGAGACATTTAATATTTATAGCACATTAATATGTGTTAAATTTTATTAGTGGGTTAAAATCACTTAATTTAAGTAGGTGTGTCTTGCATATATATAATCATGCTCATATTTTGGTGCTAAAGGACTCTTCAATTGGATAGATTGGGGAATAATACTAATTAGAGTTATAGTTAAGACTAGATTTGAGAGATTACTTGTAAAGATTGAGTTAGCAAAAGTTGATATTTATCTATTTGATGTGTAACAAATCTCATTGTGAGATTGTGGTGGGATTATTATATGTGAACAACTTTTAATTCCTCACTTGAATCAATAAATAACATTTTAATTCCAATTAATCATATTTTATATGTGTGTAGGATTACAAGTTAGTCTATTTCATTTTGTACTCTGAGGGTTGTGTGGTCTAAGGTATATATTAATTAATACCCCTAACTGTTATTGCATCATTTAGTCTCAAAGCCATTTTTCATTCCTTTTTAGTGATTATTGATTTTTGTATTTGTGAGTATGAAAAAAAGTAGCTAAAAATATTCTCCAGTGATATTTATGGATCAAATATGTAGAGGTTATTATTTAATTTGAGGAAATAATTTCCATACAAAGGAGGTTGAGATATTTTTAGAAATTTGTTTCCATAAGAGAAAGTGTGGGTAGAAGACAAAGTAGAGGTTAAATTATGTAGAGTCATGTTCCATCTTAGAAAAAGGGTTGGGTATAAGGTGTTAGTGTATTGGAGTGTCTTCTAAAACAAAGGAAAGTAGGTAGAAGACAAAGAGATAAATTATAATAAATAAAGTTTCAAGAGTGTGTGATTTGTTCTCCTAGGTAGAGGATGCAAATACATCTTACATTTAATGTATAGTGGGTAAAGGGTGCATAAAATTATTCTCCATATTGTGTAGGTGGGAAGAGAATAGTAAATAAGCAATAATTTGAAAAATAAATTTGTGTGGGTTTATAAAGTAGTGAAAAAACATATCTAGAGGTGTGAAAGTGGTGGTATTTATGTAAGATTGTCAGTGTTAAAAAAACATATCTAGAGTGTTATGTTCTCCATAATATTAGGTGGGTATAGAACTAATAATTGAGAAAATTGGATAGCCTACTTAATATTACAATAGGATTACAAAAATGGTTTGAAAGTGAACATTGAAGTGAAAAGAATATAACTTGTGATGTTATAGAAAATAGAGTTGCCAATAAAGCAACCAATATATGTTTTGAGTAACAAATTGAGTGAAGAATATTTTTAACAAGCCTTAGTAATAATATCATAAATAAGAAAGGCTATGGAAATGATAATTTATCATGAGGAAATAGAATGGATTGAAGATAAAGAAACCCATATCATAGAGATAAAGAGTGTGATGGCATATATGCAAGAAATGATAATAGATATAGAGAAAATAAAGAAGATGGGTAAACCAACAGTACCCAAATCAAAGATTGAGATGGTTAAAAAGGATTTAGAATGGTATGAGTCATAATATACATCCTTAAGGAATAAATTACAGCAAAGATAATATTTGTATAATAATACAAAAAAATTGAAAATGAGGGATTCATAATATGTATTCATGAATGTGATGAACATGAAAACCTTGAAAATTTTACCCTAGCATAGCTTATTGTTAGTAACTAGTTATAGAGGGAGGTAAAGGAAACATTCTAGGGAATGATAGAGGAATTTAATATAGAAATTTCATCCATTCCTTGGAGGTTTCATATGGATTTGAATGTGTGGAATTAAACCACATTAGAGTGGGAGAAGAGGTAACAAAAAAATTATGTTGATTAAAAAATATGTAGATGAGTAGAAGAGAGGAGAAAGTATATACACCTAATGAAGAAATCAAGATGGAGGTAGTGGATATATTTCTACCAAATAAAATAGAAGAAAAAATAATTTAAAGGGACCATTCTTTCCAAGAGGATAACATAGCTAAAGAAAGAAAATGAATTGTATATGCATTATTGGCATCCTTAGTATATGGAGAATAATTCATCCTCATTGAAATAGATTACGCTAAAGTAAATGACAATAATAGTTTTGAAGTGTTAATATGTCTTATTGAATGCATAGAGGATAATATGTATGGGAAGGAGTTGTATTATGGGAAACTAAAGCTTTAAGAGCATCAAGCCAAGTGTGAAGAAAGAGATAGTATCCTCAAAAAATGGGATAAAACTAAATAATATGATGATTAGAGAAACAATAATAGGGGAGAATAATATCTTTTAAAAGGAAAATAAAAATGAAGTGTTTGTTACACTTAGATAAGTTTGTAAAAGAGAAGTGAAATAGTTGATTTCTACATCATCATACATGTATGCAAAAAATAAGAGAAAAGGATAAAATAAAATAAATGAAGAAGAGGAGGAGAAGGAAATAACAATGTTAGTTGCACATGGGTTGCATTTAATGTTAACATATAAAAATTAAATGAGTAATAATCAGTGTATGGATGAAAAGGAGAAAATAATGAAAGTATTGGATGAATAGCTAAGTTTTATATCAATTAATACATGTTTAGCAAAAGAAGAAGAGAAGACACCTAGAAAACATTTTGAAATTGAAAAGGATGAAATAGTTGAACTCATATGGAATGAAGAAGTTGATAAGATAAAATAGTTTTTAAATATCTTATGAGCATTGAAATTTACAATAGATTCCACCTATCCATACATGTGGATGTTAATTTTGAAGATATATTATAGATAACAAAGGAGAAAGATAGTGAAGTCATGAAGTATTAAATTAATTTGATTTGAATGATTATAAGGAATAAAAGCTCTATTAAAGGAGAGAGAATCATCATGTCTTTCAAAATACATGGGAGTGGAAGTAAAAGATGTGAAAGTGAGTGAATATGATGATGATGTTGAAGAATAAAATCTTTCATTTTCTGAAGATGAGGTAGTTGAGGTGAGTACAAACATAGTGATTGTGGTAGAAGTTTATGGAAATCCCTTTTTTGACCAAGTAGAAGGGGAAAATGTATCTTAATTATTAAAGATGTGAAGATGATTGAGTTAAAGTTTGAGCATACAGATACAAGTAAGGATGCATACATATTTTGGTTAGAACACACAATACAATATAAATAACGAAGAGGGAAATAAACTTTCTCAAGTCACCATATAGATTAAAATGGTAGACATCGAGGTTTTTGAAGTGGAATTGGTAGATTTATTTGATATTTTGAAGAGATAAACATAATATAGTGACATGATAAGCATTATGGAATTTGTAGTGAAGAGGATGGGTAATGTTTATCACACATGTAGTTGAAATGAAACCTATAGCATATAAGTTAGATAGGAAAAGGTTGAAGAAGAAGTGGAAGAAGTGGAAGAATTAGGAGATCAGTTCTTACTTACGAAAGAAATGCATATGCTTGTGGAAATTTTAGAATGTGTTTCTATGATGTGTGAAACAAGAAAGGAAGAGTTAACATGAAAAATCGTCAAGAGAGAGGAAATAACTATAAGGGGCATGAAGCCATAGATGGACTAGGGAAAGAGAAAGATATTTGTTTAATGAGTTTTTTCAGTGCAATGGATTTTGATTTAGATTTTACCCACGTGCAATAGGCAAATAAAAAATGAGTGGATAAAAATATGTAATAGAAAGCAAGTTATAATCTTATACAATATTATGAATATATATTGTGCAAAAAAGGAACATTGTGAGTGCTACCAAATGTATTTGGTTATGATTAGTAGTAAGGAGCATTGCAAGGGATATAGTGTATAAATATGTATACTGGAGTTATGTAGATGATATAAAATGCTTAAATAAATAAAAATAGTAGTGTCACCCGAAGGAAGGAAAATAAGAGTTTGAACCATAAACATGAGAAGGTTTTAGTGAGTAGTGTCATAGTGAAATAAAATGACATGAATACTATCATAGTGATAGCAGTGGAAATTATGAGAAAACATTTTAAATTTGAAGATATGAAGATGGAAATAGGTGTAAATCTAAGATCTAACAAAAATCATGGAGAGTTACAATTAATTAAATATAGTTAGTTTGGGAATCTAACAACATATTGGATAAATGATGAGAAAAGCTATAGTGTATTTTGGTGGTGGAGGTTAGATTATAGTGGATTAAAATATAAAAAAGAGTGGAGTAGTATCATGAAGACAACTAAGTAGAGGTGGATGGATAGATGTGGGTCAAATCCTAAAAGATAAAGGGAATGGAGAGAAAAATATAATTGGAGAAGATGGATAGATTGTACCCAAACAATGGGTAAGATAAGGAATATATTAGTTAGAGATAAGTGGAGAAAGATATTGTATGGTTTAATAGTTGATTGGAAAGTAAAGGAGGAATTGAATGAAAATATTCTGAGGTGTCTCACATGGTGTAAGGGTACATCATGGCTTATGTTTCAATTCAAAAGGATGGTTCTACCATCTTACCTATGTTTGTAATCACTATGATTAAAAAATCATTACCCCAGGTGTATGATGTATGAGAATCTAGGGCCTCATGTAATCTTGCATCAACTAAAAAAATATGTTTTGTTTAAAATTTGTCTAAGTGTTATGTTCTGCAATTTTTTTGATTGTGCATATGTATTACAAAATTGTGCAAGTCTTCTTTATTACATAGACATTGTTTGTGTTTTTTTTGCATTTTATTTGGTATGAATAAGTGATGTGAAATTATGTGTTACTTCCAAGCACACTTGTATCTATAATGATTTTTGAAATACTTTATTATGCATATTTGTATCTATTGTTTTATCTAAGAAAGTTTGTGAAGTTATATACAAGCTATTGTGGATGTATTTCCTTATTGTGTAACAATGCAGATATTTCATGTATGTTTTTCGTAGTCAGTGAAATGTCTCAAAAATAAAAGTAATTAGAGAAGTTGATTCTTCACTACAGTGACAAACTAGTAGAGGCAATTTATTGAGGTTATTGTATATGCATTGTATGAGTTGTGCATTAAGTTTTGGGTCATCTAAAGAAAAAATAGTAAATAACATAGAAAAGAGTTTTGATATTTTTATTTTGATCTATGATATCAGTTTAGCATCAAGAACCTAGTAGAATTGAGTCTTCAATGCAAAATTAAGTGAGTGGGTGATATTTTGTGGAGTAGTTCGAGATTCATTTTGCAACCTTTAGGTTGAATTATGGATCTATTGGAAAGCATGTGATAAATCATGAAATCATTATTAATATGGTGTGAGGATCATGGTACATATCTTTCCTTGAATATTGGCGACTTTGAAGTCATATGAATCTTGTGTGAATATGATGTGTTATGGAAGTATTTTTTGGTGATTGATTGACATTTAAAATTATAGTCATGAAAACTAATAAGGATCAGTTTAATAACATTTTTATCCTATTTTGCGGCATGTTTGGTTCTAATGTGCTATTGTTCCTTGGAAATTTGAAGACATTTAATATTTTTAGTGCACTAAAGTGTGTTAAAAGTTGTTATTGGGGTAAAATCATGTAATGTAAGTAGGTGGGTCTTGTATTTATATAAGCATGCCCCTAAACCTATGATAAGGGACTCTTAGGCTATACAGATTGGGGAAGAAGATTGATTAGATTTATAGTGAATATTAGATCAAATATTTTACTTGCAAAGACTATGATTTATAAAAAGCTAAGATCTATGGATCTAATGTTGTAATGAATCTCATTGTGATATTATGGTGTGTTTTTTGTATAATGTACAAGATATAATTCTTCATTTGAATCAATAAGAACATTGTTATTTCATTTAAGCATATTGTGTATGTGTGCAGTACTACAATTAATTCTAGTTTTTTGTGTATTCTTAGGGATGTGTGGTCTAAGGTATCTCTTAATTTAAATACTTAACCATGACTACATCACCTTGGGTCTTATCCTTATTTATTTTAGTATTCATATGCTTAAATGACCATTTTATAGCCACACTAAGAATCTTATCAACTTTTTTTAGTTATATGTTAGTACCTAGTTAGCTTGGACTTATATTCATAAAACTTTTAAACCCCTTTGTTTGAGCCCTTTATCTATAAAAATATTCTTCTTGGTGATTTTCCTATGCTACCTAAAATATACACATAATTTTTTTCATACTTTCATAATGGAAATTATTTTATTTATCTAGAAAGAATAAATGCTACACTATTTTATAACTCAACATTTAATGTTTAGTTTTAAATTAATGGTTATCTTAAATGTGTGTATGTATATTCAAGTGAAATAAAAATAAGGTTGATCTAGAGGTGACCTACCATTGGACACTTTTGAACCATTGGGTAATGGGTTATGCATAGTTTCATGTGTGTACCTATCCTCACCTTCTAGGAAGGTATGCCTAGGAGACGTCCCATAAGGAGACATTCCCATTGTTGTTGTCATAATTGACCTAGGTGGTTGTTGTAGCATAGGTAATCCCCTCCTTTAGCATAACATAGTGATTAGGATTATCTTGCACATCATGTTGATTTGGTTGATCCTCCTCTATTTAACATGTTTCTACACCTCACATTGGTCATTCCTCCCCCTCCCCAAAATTTGTTGCAAATGGAACACAAGATGGCACTGAAGAAAATGTGAAGGTAGTGAACAATACAAACACTGGTTGGGATCTATTCCCTAAGGGAGATTACTTTTCATATGTTGGTTTTGGAAAACTAGATGACTAGTATATACTTGTCACTGGTATATTTATTGTGGTTGCTTAAGTACTTGTTTTATACTATTTAAACAGTTTAGCGTTGGGTCTTATGGATTGATTTATGTTTCTTAAGCCTATTTTATATTTTATTCTAATTTATTAGCTTTGAAACATTATTCTATATCACCAAAATTTTATTTAATAATATGTAATATCTTTTTTAAGTAATATAATTTTATCTCTAATCTGGTGCCTAGGAAGAAACCGATGGACAACTCTTTAAATAATAATCTAGATGAAGTTGTGTGCATATGTGGAAGCTTTATGAGAGAGATAGCACAAAGAGAGGGAGAGAAATGTAGAACTAAAATATTAAATCTATTTTATTTATTTGTTTTTCATGTATATGGCATACTCTTGAAAAATATGTATGGTTGTTATCTTCTAGTCTAATTATTGCTAACTATCTTATCTACCTAATGTTATAGCTTTATAAGTAAATTTACATGTTGAGATGTTTGAGAGCCTTTATAAAAGTTGAACCATTTCCATGTATGACTCATTATCTCTAATGATTATGTTATGACATCAGCAATTGTCATTATTTTTGAGTTGTGGGCTATAATGTTGACATTGTAGGAACTATGTAGTAATGTGTTAGTGGAAATGAATTATGAAAATTGGTGTGAAATGATAATCATTGTGAAGAATATATTATCATTAACACAAATCTAACTAAATAAAAATTATGATATACAATTGAATCCAATAGTATAGATCCACATAAATTAATGTGAACCCAAAAATATGTCCATAATCATCATAAGCCATGAAAATAGACTAAACATTAACATTAGAACCACCATTAATTAATCCATTGAATCAATTTCAATATATAAATAAAAATACAATGAAAAGAAGAAACAAAAAATGAAAATGAAAAAGATTTGCTATAATATCTTAACATTTCTTAACATCATAGGACATGCCATCTCACCATGGGCCATTATGCCTCTGATCTTCAAAAGTGAGCATCCATCCAAAATATAACAAAATTGATTGTTGTAAAAGAGACATTACAGTATACCATTATTCTTTATCATATTTTTCTCTTTCGTTGATAACACATGGGACCCTTAAGCTATCTTGCATGTCTTTCACTCCAAATTATTGGACAAAGCTTTTCATCCAATATTATGATAGAATCATAAATACTATATACACTAACCAATTTCAAACTACTTATAAAATAATTATACTAATTACTATATTAAATTATTAAGAATGTTTTAAAATTAATGGGTTGCAAATAATTAATATTAAATCATAAACATTATATATAATGACCTATTTTAAACTTGTAGTAAACTATGCTCAATATATTAAATTAGTAAAAATGTTTGAAAATTACTAGATTTTAAACAATTAATATTTATAATAATTAGTTAGCTTAATATTTTCATATAATAAATAATAACAGATTTAAATATTATCAATTATTTATTTAAAAAAATAAGAAGAATTTAAATTTATTATTTAAAAAATGGTCTATTTTTTATATAATTGTTATTATGTTTATAATTCCATTTTAAAATATTAATCTTAATAATGATATTTCTGATTACATCAATTTTTTTAATATTATAATATAATAAATAAGTAATAACCCTTTTTTTTTTACAATTTTAAAAAAATAATCAACATTTAGATCTCTATCATATTAATAATAAATTATTAAAGGAATTAGAAATAAGATTCAAAGAATATAATTTGATAAATTGTAACTATGTTTTCTTCCTTTCAAATTTTTTAATAAAAAAAAGTAGTATGATTAGAAGATTCTCATGGGACCAAGTCTATTTTTTATTATTATAAAGTTTATTAATGATAGAAATAATATTTCAAAAATATAATTTTATAAATTGTAATTATGTTTATAGTATTTTTAATATATATTGTATTCATAGAATTTCTATGTTTATATTGTTGTGTATTTTTTAAGCAAAGTACAAGATACACATAAATTTTGCATAATTTCATAATGGTTCCAATTATTTTATTTATTTGGAAAGAAGAAATACTACATTATTTTATAACTCAACTTTTGATGTTTAGTTTTCAAGCAATGGTTATCTTAAATGTGTATGTATATTCAAGTGCAAGCAAAACAACATTGATATAGAGGTGGCCTACCTTTGGACACTTTTGAACCATTGGGGTAATGTGTTATGCATAGTTTCATGTGTGGACCTATCTTCACCTTATAGGAAGGTATGCCTAAGAGACATCTCATAAGGAGTCATTGCCATTAAATCTCTCACAATTGACCTAGGTGGTTGTTGTAGCATAGGCATTAACCTCTTTTGGCACAAAATAATGATTATGATTACCTTACAAAACATGTTGATTGGGCTCATCCTCCTCTATTTAACATGTTTTTAACCTCATGTTATCCATTTCCCCCCAAAATCTATTTCAAATGGAGCACAAGATGGCAAAGAAAAAAATGTGAAGGCAGTGAATAATACAAACACTAGTTGGGATCCTCTAACAACCCCGTTAGGTTCTACCTAGAAATATGTGATTTTTTTAATTAAACACATTCACTAATAAATAAATTACACCATGAGAATATAATCAAAGATAATACAAAATACACTAAGCGTGATAATAGTAAATAAAGTATATTACATCATATATCACTAATCTCTAATATCATGAGAACACGTCATAATACAAACATAGAAAGTAATTACATTAACTCAGGCATGACTAATACAAGTCTACAAGAACTAATATCAATGTACAATAAATAAATAATTATAACTCTTCATGATAATATTTCAATAGTAAGTACAATACAATGTACATATAAGATACATGACTCCCTGGAGCATAGTTCCTAAACTCTAGTATATGTAGTAATCTCAAGTGTCATCTCAAAAGTAGTACTATTATAGGGAAGGAGAGAATCATCCAAGCATTTTTCCACACCAACCATGAACCAAGGTAAATTTTAGTGGTGGATATTCATTAATTAATGAATATTTCAATTTTCATATTTTGGTTTTGATTATTTTTTAGGGTCGACAGATGAGACTGGATCACCAAAAATGTAGGGATATAAATTATTTTGGGGGTCAGATCACCAACCCTTTACAATAGTATATAATATTAAAGTTTAATTCACCATATATATATATATATATATAATACAACTACCACCCACCCGTAATATTAAACAAGTTAATAAGTAGAACCATAACCAGAGGATCACAGAACTAAATGATAGTAATAAATGGAGGAAAAAATGACAATTTTGAACGAAAATATCTTCAAACTTATGATATTTCCAAATCACAATGTTGAATGATAGTACCAAATGATAGTGATAAACTTCAATACTGAATGATAGTGTTGAATGGGAGTATTGAATAATAGAGCCAAAAATCAAAAAGCTACTACCACCAAATGACATAAATGATCTATAACATATACTCTTTGACCGTATGATAGAATCAAATGATATAACTAAAGTGTTCCATCCTTGACCATCATGGCATCTAGTGGGAACAGTAAAATGATAGGCCAATTATCAAGAAAAACATGCATATTATCTTATTTTAAAGAGCCAACCAAAAATCCCACAAAATCATAATGCACTCAGAATAAAGATGTTTATTTATTTTAGTTCATCATAAATTTGACTTTAACTATTCAAAAATATTAAAATAATTTTACATACAGAAATACCCACTGATATCTCACCAAAAAGAATCAACTAGAATAACATATCACCTCCTAAAGATTTTTTTGATGATGACATGCCACCACTTGAATTTGTTCCTCTATTTTTTGATAACAATGATAATGACACTCAAGTGGCTGAAGAGATTATTGGTTCTCACCAAACATAAAGTTCAATTGAAACCTCCACTCAGAAATCTTTGCAAAGGAATAGAAGTAGATGGATAATCAGAAGGTCATTTAAGGTGGATTGGGAAACAAAATTTCCTTTCATAGAACTTGTAGAGCCTAAAAATACTAATTATACTCCAACAAAATACAGATGTATAATATGTATTTGGAAACTAGGAAAGTAACATAGAATACAATTAAAATTGGACATGATTGAGAAATATTATGGAAAAGTATATGTGACAGTGAAGCACCCAAATGGATTGAGAATAAGAACACATAGGTGAAAAAATGTAGAAGAATGCATGCATGTAAGATATGCACACGAGTATTAAAATGATAAGAAATGTCAAAAAAATCTTCTTTAAAAAGGGGGAATAATTGAAGCAAATTTTGGAAAAGTCATGCAATCCCATCTAAAGACAAAATATATATAGTTTTCTACTATATATCACATTCTAAACAAAAGTAGACCTATTTCTAATTTTTTAGATTATAATATTTTATTTCAACATAATGAATTTTTTAATATTTCATAATCACATTGGTCAGATAGTAGTGCTTGGAAAATGACAAAATGTTTAGC
Source organism: Torreya grandis (assembly GCA_037957365.1). Lineage (NCBI taxonomy): Eukaryota > Viridiplantae > Streptophyta > Pinopsida > Cupressales > Taxaceae > Torreya > Torreya grandis. Next base: position 437,939 of record JARHVA010003847.1, read on the forward strand.
ATTGGTTGACAAGGAAGATTTGAAACAAAAAGTTCAAAATTCACTATTCAACTCACTATCTATTGATGAGGTCATGGAAATTGACAACACAACCTAGGTTTGCATGCATATTTATACTTTTGAGAACTATTCAAGGCAACCTCATTTACTATCAGTTCATAAAATGGTAGAAAATTGTAATGCATTTAATATTCACAAATTGATTGTATTAAATTTGAAAGATAAAGCTGGGATGGATGATTATGCAATAGCTATAAAAATAGTGTGTGTTGGGGTTGATGGTGTATCAGTTATGAAATGGCATAGAAATGGTTTGTGTTTGGTTACAAACAATAGTTTCCCCATATATTATGCCAATTCATTGCATGGTTCATAAGATGAATCTTGCTTATAAAATGGTTAGCAAATTTGCTAATATGGCAAAAGTGGAGGAGTTCATTCATGACCTACATGCTTATATGTCAAGCAGTCAAAAAATATTTTTATAGTTTCAAAAAAAATTAATAGGAGTGATTGAAGGTAAGAAACTATTGAAATGTGTTGATACAATATGGATTTATATGTATCAACCTGCATGCTGAATTTTTAAATAATATCTATCATTAGTAGGTTTTATGTATAAATATCATAGAGAAAGTGACAAGGAAAAAGATTTGTTGTGTCATTTAATAGATTTATAAACACTGATAACATTATGTGGAATGTTTCCAATGATGAAGGAAATTAAATTTTTAAAGAAACATGCTTAGGAGAGATCTATTTATATTGTTGACTTTATACAGCTAAAACAATGAGTATCTCAAACTCTATATATACTATACACTTCGAATGAAAACTTTCAAGGCCCTATTTTCAGTAGTTGGCAATGTTTGATAGATTTAAGGAACCCTGAGAGTTATTTGAAGTTGAATATCAATGATCATTTTTATGTCATTGTTAATAGCAATGAGATATTAATGCACACTTTCTATAAAAGACCTAATCTTATGGGAGCGAAATCCAAAGAACTGCCTGTATCACGTATTCTATATGACATTGTTCTATCTAAAACCTAGATAAAACTAAGTAGATTTTTCCAAAACTTATCTTCAGATATTAGAGATCATCTTCAAAGGGATGATTTGTTTGAGGTCATAGTAGTTGTGAATCTCATTTTTTTGAATAGTAATAATAGTCAAAAGATTATTAGCAATTTATTTCACAAATACATGGGTTGTCTTGTAAAGCATTTTGATAAATATGTAGAGGTGAATGGATTACAAATAAAATTTATGTTGGAAAATAATTTATTAACATCACAGTCAACTCATTTTGGAATTACAATGTTTGAACAGTATCATCTTCTAAGCAAACCAATAAAAAAATGGGGCAATTACATGACTATGGAAAAAAAATTATTCTCGTAGTATACTATAAGAAAGTTTAAGTGAATATTTTTGATTATATGAGATTTTTCAAATAATGACTCTGGGCTCAATGGAAGATGAAAGAGTATTCATTGCATTATCATTCATAAAGTCCAAACTTTGAAATAGATTGGATAAAAATTTAGAAACATGTTTGAGTTTATATGTTTCACGTTATGTTGTGTACATGTTTTCTTATGAAAGAGATATGACAACTTGAAGTTCTCTAAATGAAAGAAGAGTCATAGTAATATAGTGAAAAATAAATAGGATATAAATAATGACACTAACATGACAGATGTAAATGTCACTAGATATGATCAAGTTTGTGTAGGATTGTTTCAACTACTAGACTATTAGTTTGTAGTTTTTGAATTTTAATTTCATATAATTTTTTAATTTGTTTCTAGTTACTACTATTCAATTTATTCATGTTTTACTTTATCTAATTATTTGTAAGTAATTTTTGCATGTTTATCATAAGATGCAATAATTATTATACATTTTCTAAAATTCATTTCATTGTTTCTTGCTAAGTGTTGAATGTAAAAGATTAATATATAGTGATTATGTTAGGGGGAACACTATACTATATAGGTTAATATCACACAAAATAAAGGACATACTTCATTGATTTCAACTCCTTAATATGGTTCTCTATGTCTTGGATACATATTTTTTATAGATCTATTATTTTTACATATGTGATATATCTATTGTGCCTCCATAGTACTTGATTTATTCCTTTATATAGTGATTAATCTATTTCTTTCCATTTATTTGACATATATTTTCTCATAATTGATATGTATATAATGTGTTTTATTTTCTTATTTTGTATTTGATGTGGACTAGTTTCACTCTCTTATGTGCCTTATATGTTTTTAACTCTAGCATCTGAAGTGTTAGCTATGTGTTTTGTTATATAATTGATATTGGTATTGTTATTATTTGATTATTCATGAATGTATTATGTGTATCTTATCATACTATCATACATGGTGTGTTTAATCCATTTATATTAAGATGTGAGTTTCACAAATATCAAAAGGGGGCCTAACACCATATAACATCATAAAATTCAAATTGAAATTCATTTTCAAGCCTAACAACAAATCCATCAAACAAAAAAATTGCAATCTACATGGCTCATCCAGTAATCAAAATTGAATAAATTGATCAATGCAAATATAAACTTCAAATTGTCATTCAAAATATATTTTTTAAAACAAAACATTATTTACAAATATTATAGAATAGATTCTCAACTACTCAGCTACTTTCTCAACCAATTTCTCAGCTACTTTCTCAACCACTTTCTTAGCTACTTTCTCAACCACAACATCCTCTATGCCACTACTATTTTTCAATATCCCTACCTTTTCAAGATCCTTGACTATAAAATTAATATGACTAAGATTTTCCCTTTATTCTTTTCCAGCATCTCGTACAGAAAGTAGACTTGGATCAGTAACTATCTTCTACTTAAATAAGGCATCGAGATCTTGTCCTTGCTCCTTAATGTTTTTTTGGAGTGTGTTGTTCTATTTATTCAATAGAATAAGCTTCTCATTAAATTGAATGGCATATAATAAACTTGTCCATGCATTTTTTAGATGCACATTAAGGACCTTGGCTTCTTTTTTCAAGTTCTCATATTTTACCTACAATTTAAAATTAAATGTAATTAGGTGTGAAAAAAAATAATTATGACAAAAAAAATTATTAAAATGAAGATACATTACCAAATAATTTTCCTTCTCCACATTCACAATCATAACAAGGTTGGCATCTTTTGCCCATTTATTAAAATATGCCCAAGGTTTTAGATTCAAATTATCTAACCTATTAAGCACAATAGTCAACACATTATCATTATAGCTATTATCAATAGTAACTGACCCAAATTTATCTTTGAAAAATAAAGAATCAATCTCTATGGGTTCATATTACATAAATGAAAACAAATTTTCTCACTGGCAGTGGTTATGATAATAGAGGTTTATTTCTTTTATCAATGTCTTCACCAAAAAATTCCAAACTTGTAAATTTTTAATTCATCAATTACTCCCTCCTGATGATTAGCATTAATACTATCAGATACCAAATTATTTAGTGGAAAATATGTAATGGCATCATCAAACAGGACAACATTCTTTATTAGGGTGGGATTTTTGGGTGAAGGTTCCTCCTAAGTAGTCACATGAACATCTACTAATGCTCCCTAGAGAAAACCATGTAGATTGAAATCAAATCCAACAACATCACCACTTTAAATCCCCAAATATTCCTTATCAAGTTTAATATCCTACAAATAAGTCAATCCTTGCACACTTGATACACCTCTGACAGAGAAAGTGGGGAATTAGGAACATGATAATTATAATTTTCCTCTGCTAGTTGTTGGCAATTATTTTAATGGAAGAGTCTTCCCCCTTGAGTGAACTGAGTTCTAGGGTGGAGGTGATGGCATTATGTTCCTCAGAGATTGAGGATGCCCTACAAAATGTAAATTATTTTTTAAAAAATTAAATTTTAAAAACAAATTTATATGTTAATTTCAAATTAAAGGTTTAGTTCTTGTATTTGGAGACAATGTATCCTACAATCTACATGTTGTACTACAAATGATAGGGATGTTTTAAGATAGTACATTACATAAACTTTTAGTCATAAAAAATTATAATCAAAAACAAAAAAACAAAAAAATCAAAATATGCAATGAGAAGGCACATTAAATGTTGTGATTTGTTGCGATGGTGGTTATTCCATGATCTAATTTGATGCCAAGTTAACTACAATAATAAAATAAATAACTAAAATAATGCACTTGAAATTTAAAATATCATTTCCAATTTTTAAATATCAAAGTTGAATATAATAGACAAGTTTATACTCAGATTAATCTCATGTAATTGACAATAGAGAGTCAAACATAATAGATAGTTATATTTTAATCACATTGATATTATTCTATTGCATCACTTTCATATTATAATACAAATATGTAGAATACCATCCTATAATCATGGAGATCTTCTCTACCTATAATATCTTCCAATCTCCTATATTCATGAGTTGGTTTAATAAATCCACTCACGTATAACAATATAGTAATAAATATTAATCATAATATTGTTATATAATAATATTTTGATAACTAATTACTAACCAAATACTAACTAGCTCATAAATATTCTATTTACCTCTCAGTAAATATCAAACTATAAATGCTCAAACTTACATAATGTGAAAACTAATCCTAACATTCCCCCCATAGTTTTTACATGGTGCAAAAACATTCACACTCTTATCTATAGTATGCTCACCCATTATAGCATACCCTATTTGGATTATGACCTTGATATAAATATAGCCTCACTCCTCTCATGGTTTTACAAGATTAACACAAACTTTGACATGAATAGGAACACCATCTACCTCCAATAATTAGCATGAATAAAATTGTATGCCACTGCATACTCATAGGTTTGCATACTATTGATGTAATCTTGTTGCACATGACCACTATTATGTGAAATAATGCATCCCACATTTAATTTACATGAATAAAATGGATGTGTCACTAGGGGTCATCTCCATTAATAATTAAGGTAGTCACAGGATCTCTGTAGTAACTTCTCTCCTATCTGTTACCAAAATATTGTTCACCTCTTATGGCTTTTTGGATCTCTACCACAAACCCTTTCAAGATCTCTGAACTAACTTACATTGGTGATTTTTATCTTTTTAAAATGTTTTTACATCAGAGAATCATGTTTGGAATTTACACACAAATTACATATCTTGAACAAGCATATTCTTTTGTTCTTATTCTAAAAATCATAGTGGAAATTAAAAACATATCATACTATATATATCACCAAAACATTGGTGCAACCCCATCATTGGAGACTAAAGAGAAGTCATTGAAAGACATCAAACCTTTGTGTATCTTCAAACCTCCAATAAGATATTTCTTACTTATCTGAAGTGTTGATGAAGCTTAGATGCATTAATTTAAGGAAAAATCCACCACTTAATGTGAAATAATACATTAACATAGGACATCGGGGTTGCCCAAAAATGCATCCTTTTATTTTATTTTTTAAAAAATATGACACACTTAAAACAAAAATTGACTCTTGTGACATAAGACTGACACTTTAATTTATTTTTAACATTTTGACAAACTTTATTGAATCTTTGATGACTAATGGCATACACTGTTTTGAACAACAAAATAACTTGAAAAGTATTGTCTTGGTATATTGACACACTAATCCAAATACTACAAAGACTATTATGACACATATACCCTTAATAAAATTGATTAAACTCATAATATAAAAAGGGTATAACCTAACTTGCTATTGACTAAATATATAAACTCTAAACTAAATACAATTCTTTTCCTAGTATTCTAACAAACACCATAAAAGACTCAATAAATACTCTATGTCTAATTTTTAAATAAAAATGCAACTATTTTAGACTTTATTTGTTTTAATTGTATAATTACATACTTGGTTTATGAAGAAATATTTGTTGATGGAACACTTGGGGAGACAACTTAGACTATAAAAAAAATAAACTCAAAGACACATCACATGAGCTGATTTAAAAAACATAATTTGTCTGAACCAACCTTGACAGCTACATGATTTCTAATTTTAAAGATTTTGATAGGATTTATCATTATTCACTTAGATGAATGGATGAAATTTTTGGAGTAACTAGTGATAAACCAAAAGGTGAATATGCTACTGTATAGTTGGGAAAATCTTTCATCAACTGTAGATAGATCAGGAACTTCTTTTCAACTACACTTTGCTTATGAGGATATGGGCACATTGTATAAATAATAAGACTACTTAAATTACAATAAGATCAAACAATTCACTTTAATTTGTAATCACCTTGCATGTAGATTGAACATGGTTCTATGTAAGTTGAGTCTTAATTCTACTGTGCTAAGGAGATTAGAATATAAGATATATGAACCATTGGTATTACATAAGTTGTATATTGATATGTGAATAGAATGCTTAAAAATCAATTTTTTTTCATTCTAACACCTTATAAATAATCCCCAACACAACAATGTCAAATACGTTTCTTAATGTAATTGATACAGAGATCCATGTATAAGTTCTTGAATCGATACAAAAAAAATTTATAGTCTAATGATTAAGAATTGAGTAATAGATTTCATATGGATCCACAAAAATTAATTTAATGAATTTGCCTCATATTTTCTCTCATAATTCCATGGATCTCATAGGGTTGACTGAATCTACTCTAATACCAAATGAATATATTAGACAAGTTTATACTTAGATTAATCTCATGTAATTGACAATAGAGAGTCAAACATAGTAGATAGTTATATTTTAATCATACTGATATTATTTTATTAAACTCACTTTAATATTATAATACAAATATATATAATACCAATTTATAATCATGGAGATCTTTTCTACCTATAATATCTCCTAATATCCTATATTCATGAGTTGGTTGAACAACTCCACTTATGTATAATAATATAAAAATAAATATTAATCATAATATTGTTATATAATAATATTTCAATAAATAATTACTAACCAAATACTAACTAACTCAAAAATATGCTATTTACCTCTCAGTAAATATCAAACTATAAATACTCAAGCTTACACAATGTGAAAACTAATCCCAACAAAACTTGCATGTAGAGACAATTTCGAATAAACTCTTACACATTTTGAAATTTGAAATGATTACAAGGATGATTCTACATAGAGATTTAACATTTTTTACATTTTTCAATAAATATTTCTCATCTCCCTTTGCCCCCACCTACAATAATTCCCCAACCATGGAAAGATAATTCATTTTCAATAACCTGATATGCCATAAGACACTCAAAATGTCTAGGCATAGCAGGTTATTGATAATTAATTTTATTTCCATGGTTAGAGAATTGTTGTAGGTGGGGGAAAAGGGGGATGAGAAATCTCTATTGAAAAATGTTAAAAATGAGGATATAGTGTGAGTATTTATAGGAAAGGGTGGTGATCGAGTAATTGGATAGTAGATCGGCCACGCAAGTCACCCAAAAACATGGTTAGGCATCACTATTTGACACTACCCACTCAAAAAGCCATCCAACACAACCATATAATGATGGACTTCTAGTACACACTATCCTTGATTCATCATTTAGCTAAGTCTTTCAACTCCACTAGATGAAATAGTCATTTGACATAGCCAAATGGCACAACCATTCAGCATAGTGCTTTGTCATAATCATTCGATGCAGGCATTTAATGCAATTATTCAGCACAACCATTTGGCTTAGACATTGAGCATAGTCATTTGGCATATCCATCTAGCATAGGCATTTATCATATCCATTTGATAAAGGTTATAAAAAAATAGGCAACATTATCTTCTCTCCTTCAAAATCATCATAGATTCATCACCTCCCATAGATGATTCACCACACTTAGGAATCAAATTTTCCTAGATTCACCAAATATTTATAATAGGTTTTCAATTAGGCCATATTAAAATTAACCCTACCATGAACCAATGATCCCCTACACTAATCCCATCAAGGAAGGACCCTCCCTTCACATATGAGTATATAGTGATGGTGTAGGAACCTAGAGGGACAAGCTAATACCTGTGTGATGTATGATTTCTAAAAATAAACATGTAGTGTATCATAGAAAACCTTTTCTATAGAAATATATCACACAAACATGTAAATCATACTCATGAAATGATAATATCTCATTAAACATATTTTAGCCAAGGTTTTCAAGAATAATAAAATATAATGATCTATAGATCAGTCAAAATTCATACACACCACTTGATCAGATTGCCTTCATCTAGAATTGTGATGCTAGTAAGCTACTGAAGTTCTTCTCAGTACTTAGTATTGATAAAGTGGATTGGTTAACAAAATATAGTCAAAATATGCATACACTTTTACATCTTACTAGCCATCATATCATATAACATGTTAAACATAAGATAATAAAAAAACATATATTTATTCCATCAAACATATGAATGAATCTCACATTAAATTTATCTTATAATATAAATAATAAGCAACATGATCAAATTATACCACTTGGGTATAATATATATTAAACTGCACACTATATTTTTTGTAAGCAAACACAAAATAGTACATGCTACTAATTGTCATAAAACATATTATTCTTAGAAATATCCAGCACATATACATTTAGTCTATCAAACATATGAATGAATCCAGATATATTAATTACATTTTTTACCAACCAGGTATAACATACATTTAGTCTATAATTTACAAATGAAAAAACTCTATGACATCCTATAATATCAGAGATCATTGCACATGAGCACACTACTTAATCATAAAATAACCAGTCTCACAAATTTTAAGAATCAATAGTTGATTTAACTATTTTATTAATATTGGAGTCTTATTCCTAATTTAGTTAAGGGTATAAAATAAATAAATCAATAAATACTACTACAATAATTATAGTATTAATTTGTATAATTTATTGTACCTTTTAAACCTTTCTAAAAATAGTAATGAAAGAGGAGAAATGTAACTTAGCTTAAAATTAGATAGAGACAGCTAAGATAGAGACTAAAATTGGCTGTGAAAGACTGGGGTAGTGTCATGAACCTAGATTTGACTTTCATTCAGTGAAAGGATAGGAGCACTAAAAACATGACACTTTAAGGTCTGATGCTATAGTCTAAGTCATGTTGCTATTATCCAAACTAGTCATAGAGATCTAAGTTTTCTATGTTTTGTCTATTGTCCCTATGTGAGCCTGCATGTGAAATTTTAGATCCTGAATGTCAATGGAGATCCTTGTAAATCTAATTTAATATTGAACTCTAGACCTTCATTGTTCTTAAATAACATCTGAGAAAGAGGAGAGGTTAGTGTGTGTAAGATACACTGAATGTGTATGCACACCCCTTGGGTGGGCATGTTGCCTACATACCAATACTCTAAAAAGGGATCAATCCATATATAGTTCTCCCACATGATGTACTTTATGAAATAGTGTTATGTAGATGAAAAAATACTAAACTAAGTGTGATTGAGGTGGCTAGGGACTAGTGTGAGGATTTGGATATGCTTGTAGTTGTATAGAATAGGTGTATGCAAAGAATAAACAAATTTGTCTTAGTGGGTTTAATTTTATTATTTCTTTCTTTTGTAATATTTTCCAACCTATTCTAAACGAACTTTGAATGGACTTTTATAGAGATCTATTGATCATGGGTTAAATGTATTCACGTTAGGCCAACATAACAAATAATAGGAATCAGAAGGAAATTGTCATTTAAGATTGAAATGTTATTGGATAAGAGCATCAAAAATGAGACACCCTCAGGTCCGACACTATAGTCTAACCCAAGTTCTCCTATCCTAAAGGCCTAGGACCTAGGGGAATGGAATTAGCATGGGAAATGCAACCTGACTGAGCTAGAATCAGGTCTCAAAAGTCTATAGATGACCAATTATAATAATAATAAAAATTTAGAAGAGTTATGAGAGCGTACAAGAGGGTCCTATAGATTGGGTTTCACAATCCACACTCAAACTACAAATTTAGACATTTTATATGACTACATTTGTCCCTCCTTTATTCTAGTGATGTAGCAAAATGTAATACTAAGATAAAAGAAAGTATAAAGCATACCTAAACTTACCTGCAAGGGTGAAGCCCAAGATGATGTGTGATGTTGAATGTGTGTAGAGAGAACACATTATGAAATGTAAATCTACGAGAGAAAACAAAGATTAGATTATTTCTTACTAGATACATTATATCTAAAATAAGAACGTATAAAATCTAGGTAAGAGAGAAAGGAAGAGAAAGGAATGAATACACCTCACTAGGTATGTGGACCAATTAAAAACTTTTTGTGTTATTGAGTGATGTTGAGTGATGCTAGGTATGTGTTATACCAAGAGTAATATCACAAACAAATATGAGTGCTCAATTCCCTGAGAGTGGCTCAAAAATGCAAAGGCTAGCCCTTTGGCTCCATATTCTCCCACTAAGTGAAGCTATGTGATCATGCATGTGTTAATCAATATTTAGACTATGTGTCCAATCCCTCTGAGTAGGTGGCTTAGGAATACAAAATCTAGCTAATCCTTTGGCTCTATTGTTGCCCACTAAGTGAAGATATAAACTGATGCTAGTATGAATGTGTGTCATATGAGATGGCTCTTGAAGCCTATGAATGCTCTAAAATCTAAAAATATGGCATGGATAGCTAAATATGTACTAGAAACTAGGCTAATCTTGGCCACTCTATAAGGAGGATATTCAACTTATATGAAAGCTATTCTGAAATTGGAAACTAGGCTTATGTGGAAGCCACTTGGGAATGTGGAGGTTAGGCCTATATGAAAGCCACTCTAAAATGATACTAACCACCTGTAGATAGGATAAGGCATGCAACTACTAAGAATTCTTGGGTAATATACTAAACTCAAAAATAATTAAATTCAAATGTATCATACACATTACCCCCAATCACTAGTGTCTATAACATGGATTTTGATCTAAAAGTTATACCAACTGCCCAATCTAAAACTGGAAGTGAGAGCCATCATGCCATGTATGATGCCCCCTATATCTAGATTATCTATGAAAAACTATACTAAAACTCCTAATTCTAAACTCAACTATATTTGATAAAACTATAGCTAAGCTTACCTTTCTACCTATTTCTAAAAAAAATTGGATTTTTTGTTGTTTAGACAAGAACATCAAAAATAGGACACCCTACTATCTAGACTTCTTGTCCATGTTTGGGATTATTGTCCTTTGCTAATTTTGATGATTGTTTTATAATCATCACTATTTTTCTAGTCTATTTTTCTTGGTTTGACCTCTGATTATTGTTTTGAGTGTTCTAAAAACTAATTCTTTTTACCAATAGGAGCTTTGATCTTTATGACAAAACCCCTATTTGTTACCCCCTCTTCTATGGTTAGGAATGAAGACCTTACAATGACTACCCTCAAAAATAAGAGCCCTAAAAGTGTGTTTATGTTATGAAATACATGATATAGCAATGATAATCAAATAAATGTCTCAAGATATAACATAGTTTGTATTGGAGATTATTAGATCAACAGGGGTATGCCTAGATAGATATAACAATATAATAGTATATGGAATGTACTGAAATGAAATTAAAAATTTTATTTTTTATTTTTTAATTATTAATTTTCAATAACGGATGGATTATGATGTCTATCATGATATCCAAAATATCAAGAAAGTGCATGATATGGATCATGGCATTGTAAATAGTGAGAAGAAAACAAGAAACAAGCACAAAAATCAAGAATCAAGAAGCATAAAAGATTGGCCAAAGGGCCAAGAAAATAAGGGACATAGGCACATGTCCCTCAAAATATAAAAGATGCATACAAGGCATGTTCAAATACCACATACACATATAATTAAAAACAAGCCAGGTTGGAACGAGGGCCACAATCACATAGAAGAGTACAAGTAAAATACATTAGCAAATGTCCTAAGGCACACACAAGAGTAGAAGCAAAGGACATTGGAAAATATCCTAAGGCACACATAAGAGTATAAGCAAAGGACATTGTAAAATGTCCTAAGGCACATACAAGAGACAAAATAGGAACTGAGAAATGCAATCACATCTAGCTATACAAAACAAGAAAGGAAGACATGTAATGTGATGAAAATACAATCACATGTAACTAATCAAAGTAAAAAGTGAAAGTAAGCAAGATATGTACTACAAGACTAGGTATATGCTAAGAGATACAAAAGTGTTATATACTAGTGAGTGTTGATATAATAATCTATGTAAGCTAGTAATTAATGTACATCAACATGATAACTAGAGTGTGTGGTATAGGAATGGCATAACCTAGATGGTGTAGTCATGTAGAAGATGCCCCCAGTGGGTAAATATGTTGATGAATGTCTTGAATGTAGAAGTAGGATGACCCCTTAATAGGTAGAGTGAAGTAATCAAGGATCTGGATGTCATTGCACACACTCAAAGAAGATCAAGTGAATCATGGTAATGTAAATAAATCGTCAAACAATAGCATAGAACAAAATATGTAAGTCTAGCATGGTAGTAGAAATATAAAGCATGGATAATGCGTATATTTGAAATGTTTTTGGTATTTTGAGTTATTTGAATGTTTTTGTATTTTTAAATATTTGAATGTTTTTTTATTTTGAGATATTTGAATGTTTTTGGTATTTTTGGTATAAGCTATGTAAAATCAATCATGAGGAGACTATGTACAAGAAATATTGAGAAACTGTGTACAAGTAAGCAAAAATAAATTACCTAAAAGTATATGAATAAATCAATATGTACACAATGACATAAAATACTAGGCTAGAGGGAGTAAAGGGTTCAAGGATGGAGCCCATTAGGGATGGAGATGGAGGAAGGTATCATAACCATCATCAAATGCCTTAAGATCATCATGATAAGTATCATCATATGCCATAGATTACGTATGCATGGTGGTTATCTCTTTAGGTGTCAATAATATTTGTGCTCTTTGTGTAGTCAAAGATCTATCACTCTTAATGGTGTCATCCTGTCGATGGTGAACTAAATTTTGCTCTGATGGTGAAGATACTGAGTCCTCTCTGGGATGTTTATCTCTAGTATGAGCTAGTTTTAGTAGAAGTGGCATAGTCGATATTAGTGGTGATGTAATCTAAATAATACCCTGAACCTATAGTTTATCTAATCTCTATTATAAATCTATACACGAATTTGTATCACAGCCTGTGATCCTATGAAAGAGCTAAAATGGGTGACCATCTTACCATGATAGCCTACTAATAGATCGGTGTCATATTATAGGTAGTGTGATTAATCCATGATTAAGCAACATCTGTAGTATAATATATGGTTGATGTTGTGTGTTGCCTACTTGAATCTAAATGACTATCTCTATATCCATAGAGGTGTCCATGTGAGCTATATGTTCCAAGTGATATGTCTGTAGCCACAAATTTGGAGTATATCCTAAGAGTATTGTGTGATATGCTAAGAGTGATGTAGGATGTGTAATGAGAGATCTAGAGTCATCTTAGTACTCTCCTAGGCCAATTGGTGTAAATTTCAATCCACAAAAATAGTCATATATGAGTGTGGGTGTTGTATCATCATCTGAAGTAGCCTAGGAATTTGTATCAATATCATGTACATATGGTAACTTAGATTTTACCACAAGGGGTAACTATGATATGGGAGTCTCATCAACTGTACTAGTAGAAGATGGTGGTGATGTGAGAGTATCTTTAGCTATCAAAGTAACTATAACTATTGGAGGAGTTGTAACTATTAGAGGAGTTGTATCTATAGAATAAATTGGTACTATTGTAAGTATTGTCGATGATTATATAATTGTAACTAGTGTAAGAACTATGACTGATGGAAGAGCAAGAATGGCTAAAGCTACTATGATTAGCTAAGTATCTGGAGCCAAGGACATAATTGTAAGTGGAGGAATGTAAGATATGCTAGTCTCCTACCTCATATGTATGTATTTGATCAAGAGAAATGTGATGAGGTGGTGACTAAACTATGATATGAGGTGTCCTATCTAGAAAAATAGTTGAAGATGACTCTATAATTTAAAAAAATCTAAATGGTTGGTTATCTATTAGGCATGTGTATAGGTATCCTTCATAGATAAAATTAACACATCAATGAAGAGTAGAAGGAAATACCCCCATAACATGTATCCAAGGTCATCCAAGTAAAATATTATAATGAAGAGGACCTGGCATGACCTAAAACTATGTAGAGAGGGTTTTGGGCCTTATCATGATATTCAAAGCAATAATGCCCAATGTCTATCATGATATATCATCAAACCCTCTAATATTATTATATTATTTTTGCATAGATGCCATATCTACACTCATGGTCTATAATAATGTAATATTACATATATTAAGTCTAGAGCACTATCAACTAGAATTTTCTTAACTGCACTAGTTTTGACTTGGGATTGTATTAATAGTGGTAAATTTTGATCAATAACTATCTAAGATGGCATGTTCTCACAATAAAAAAATAGTATTTTTTTAGTTTTTAACATGTTGACCACTGATGCAAAATAAGAAGGCTCTAAATCAATGGGCATAGAAGTCTGAGGGAGTGTCTGATAAAGAATGTCTTTGTACACATTGGCTTTTTGAAGTAGTTACAACATGAAAAAATTAGCTAGTGTGTTTCTCAACTAATCAACAATATCATATGCCTTATAAGGATATGCTTATACTAGTGGGTTAGGCTTGGGATAGGAAGGAATAAGAGGGTGGTGGGTCTTCTAACTAGGCAGGGGAGGCATGGTGGCATGTCGAGTAATAGTTCTAATTGTATTATCTACTAATCATATAGGATTAGTAGTAACTATAGGAGGAGATCATAGATAATCGGCATATTAAGGTGGTGGATGGACAAAGGGTGTCAACTACGCTCTCTAGCGATGGGTAGTGACCTAAGAAAGAGTAAAATGGACCATGCAACATAGCTCAACATGGGATAGAGGCTCCAAGGGAGGTGAGGCAAGAGGTATCTTAACATTTTTATCAATGAATGTGATAATATCATCCAATAATATAAAAATTAAGCATGAAAAGCAAAGAATGAAGCTTTGTATTAAAATATGGTAAACTTCATCATTCATATACATGATAGGACTGAGTATAGTCTCCTTCTTGTTTGCAAGAAATGTAAGAAATATGTGTAAATAAGTGAGATCCATTTTTGTTTCTATGTGAAATTTGATTTAGATGTAAGGTGATACCTCAAGCGAAAAAAATGGCCTAGTATATGAAACTAGGGTTTTGAAAAATGATATTTTTAAAATTACTAAGGAATTTTAAAATTTAATATGAATTTTGAATTCAAATATGCAGGTAAAAAAAAATTGGAAAATTTTTGATTTAAATGGACCTAGTATATGCAACTATGGTTTGGAAGAAAATATATTTTTTACATTACTATGAAATTTTAAAAATTAATGTGAATTTTTTGTTTAAATATGTAGGTAAAAAATCAAAAAAATATTGGAAAAATTAGCAAGAAATTTTCCCTAGGGTTTCTAGGGTTTTTATGTGTAAACAAAGTAAGTCGGGTTCACCAAATAATTTAACTATTTTGGGAATATTGGAGTCCTATTCAAAATTTAGTTAAGGGTCTAGAATAAAAAAATCAATAAATAATATTACAATAATTATAGTATTAATTTTTATAAATTTATTGTGCCTTTTTAAACCTTCTAAAAATAGTAATGAAAGAGGAGAAATGCAACTTAGCTTAGAATTGGAATGAGATGGCTGAGACAGAGGCTAAAACTGATTATGTAGGACTGGGACTATGTCATGAACCTGGATCTAACTTTCATTCAATGAAAGGATAAGAGAACCAAAAATAGGACACTTTGAGGTCTTGCACTATATTCCAAGTCTTGTTGCTATCATCCAAACTAGTCACAAAGATTTGAGTTTTTTGGTTTTGCATGTTGTCCCTATGTGAGCCTACTTGTGATCCTACTTTCATTGTGCTTGAATAAAACTTTAGAAAGAGGAGGGTTATTGTGTGTAAGATGTGTTTAATGTGTATCCACACCCCTTGTGTGGGAACACTACCTACATACCAATACTCTGAAGAGGGATCAAGCCATATGTAGTTCTCCCACTTGATATACTTTATGAAATAGGGTTATGAAGATGTAAAAATATTAAATTGGATGTGCTTGAGGTGGATAGGGACTGGTGTGAGGATTTAGATATGTTTGTAGTTGTATTGAATGATTGTATGCAGAGAATAGGGAAATTTGTCTCAATGGGTTTGCTTGTATTTTTGCTTACTTTTGTAATATTTTTCAAACCCTTTTGAATGAACTTTGAATGGGATTTTATATAGATATATTGGTCATGGGTTAAATGTATTCACAATAGACTGACATAATGAAGAATAAGAGTTGGAATAAAATGATCATTTCGGCTTGAAATGTGATTGGATAGGAGTGCCAAAAATAGGACACCCTAGGGTCCAGTGCTATAGTCTAACTGTAACACTCCTGTCCTATAGGCCTGGGACCTAAGGGAATTGAATTAGCATGGTAATGTAGTGTGGTTGAGCTAGAATCAAGTCTCTAAAGTCTATGGATGACTGGTATAAGCAAAAATGTGTCTATAAGGGTTATGAGAGCGTGTAAGAGGGTCCTATGGATTGGTTTCTACAAGCCACACTCAAGCTACCAATTTAGAAATTTTATATGACTATAAAAGTCTACAATTTTAAATATTAGACAAGCTAGTATAATTTATACCAACTGGGTATATCTAATGATTAATCTTCATAATATAAATTAAAATAAACATAACTTATAGGCACTCATCATGATGCACCAACATATGTTACATATATCTAAAACCTATACATATTAATCTATTCACAATATGTTTCACTCACTAGATTTCATTACTATAAGTATATATAACAACAATCTTTCATGTTATTTCCAAAGAATCAGATAACTCACAACCAAGTAATACCATAATATTTTAAACAACTTAATTCTATTTGTAGAGACTACTTTCTTATGGTTATAGTTCTGGTCCCTCGGGCACCTTAAGACTTAATATAACCACCCATTTAGCTACAAGCTTAGGAATATGACCCAATACACCTATATATGTAATATTTTCATATGATTTCTTAATTCTATACATAAATATGTTTCCTGTATGCAAATAATTTTACAACATAATATGTATAGTATATAAACACACAAATGATATACAAATATAATATCAATGGGTAATTATATTCTTAATTCAATAACTCCATGTGATTTAAACAATCATTATACATTCTTGATCACAAAATATATTGAAAATTTTATAAGGTAAGGGATTCAATAACCTAATACTCCATAATTTATCCCTACTTAAAAAGGTTTCCCAAAAATATGCCACACCTTATTATAATCTTTATTATCATAGTCTAGTGTTCTTATTCACAACTATTAAGTATGGTAACCAATCTAATAAAGTAATCATAAATCCATGGAAACATAAGCTTCTATTCAAGTAACCATATATAACAAAGCAAATCACATGAACATAGAACACTCCATTTTAGCATTTGTTATATTCTCAAGGGTTTTATGCATGTAATACATAAAGCTCTATTATACATAATTCTATAATATAGTTTGTAACCACCTATAAAACTATAGTTAGAGGAACACCCCACACATTCAAGTATAATCTAATAGGCATTTTTATACCTAAGTTCATATAATGCATACCATTGTTAGTTCACAAATATATATCTTATCATAATGTTATATCCATATAAATGGTTTTGTACCACAAGCTACATATAATAAGTAATCCCAAGCCTATCACAAGCTATCACAAGATAATAAAAGACTATGTTGAGTTATTTATACCCCATATGCCTTATTAAATGTTAATTTTAGGATTTTGACATATTATAGCTATAATTTTTTATAATTTTGAATAAGGTTTTTCAAAAATCCTTTGTTAAAGTAGATCAACTATCAATTTAATTAAAGGAATATTAATAAATAACCATCTAGATTAATCTAAGGTTATTTATTTTGGTGACCCAATTATTCAATTGGTTATATCTACCTCATTCAAGGCTCTTAAAACTTGTTAAGCCTATAAATCTACATTTTGTTATAAGATCAATTATGTTGATCATTATTCATAAATTCCATTCATATTTTTAATATATACTCATGTCCAAGTTCTTACACATCCCAAGGTGTATTTATGAACTTAATTCAATTTCATTAGTTTAATATTACCTAAAACATTACTTAACCCAATTATCTATCCAAGATGTTTAAACAATACAGATCTATTATAAAAATATAACTTGGTTTAATTAGATATGGAGCACTAAAGTAAGTACTTTAGCTTCCTAAAAAAATGAGTTGACTTACCATGGCTTACCATGGCATTATGCCATAGTTTTAGGTTGATTCAACTTTTAATTCCATTCCTCAAACTTAATAATGTGTTTTAGGTTTTATATTAGTTTTCCAAACTAAACAAAGCAATTTAACATTTTAGATCATAATAATAACCACCTCAGATGTTTTCAACTTGTATTAAGTTATGATTTTCTAGGATGTATTGATTTAAATATTTTATCTAAAGATATTTAATAATATTCAATAAAGCTTTTACCTTGAAACCATATCCTACACCTACATTTTAGTTACAGCTCATTGTTACATGCAACAAACTACTTAGTAAATAAGTCGTGTAATATTATACATGTTGGGAATAAAAATACAATGACGCCCATTAACTTAGTATATATAAAATTAATAATTATTCCACTAACTTCCTAGATTAGATCTCCTATTGGGATGCCTCATATAGGTAAACAATATTTGGAAATGCAAGTCAATCTACTTTGCATAAGGTGTTAATGTATTTATGTTGTTGAAATAAAACTAAAATAATTAATACATCTTGTATATATCATGAATTAAAGAATATTTATGGTTTTGTTGTCTAAGTATGATGCCCTTGGTATAAATCATCTTCTTCTTACTCAAATCACCACAGTTAGGTTAGAGTTTGGTGACTTAGTCTGCCAAAGGTCTCTATTCCATTATTTTGGTTGAACCATTCTACCAGGGTGACTCCTAAATATGGATTGATATGTGTTTCACTATTCAATTTTGTCTTATTTCTAATGATTTATCACTCTTTTATTACATATTTGTTATTGAAAATTAGATTGGGATGAGAATCAAACATCATGATAATATTCCATTGACTATCTAGCTAGAAAATCCCAACTTCAATTCTATACAATCCAATTTATAATTATGAAGGTTTAATTATTATGAAATTTCATATTCATTCAAAGCTATACACACACACACACACACTCAAGGGTTGTGTATTATTAAAATTATTTCAGTATTTAGTTTATCAATTAATTCCATGACAAACATACACCCATACCAGATTACTAATTTTGTAAATGTATAGATAGATATATAAATTCAATAACACAGCCTACCTGGCAACCTATATTGTATTTGACCTTGCTTCCTCTCCTTCCAAATGCATCTTCTATGTTTTCTTTCTTGTGTTGCACCCCCTCTCTGCTATACCTTTTCCTTTTTAAATAATACTTATTCTCTCCTAATTTTTTTCCTGATATATGATATAAAAGGTGTAGTCTCTTTACTTCTTTTAGAATTTTTCTCTTTTAATTTTATTTTTTAAATGTTTTTAATATATTTATTTCTTTCATTTTTCTTAAATTTAGCCCTTTCTCTTTGATTTATTTTTTATTGTTTTTTAATTTTCTTATTATTTTCCCATTTTTTCCTTGAAATGTAAATTTCTAAAGTTTATACATTTTAACATTAATTACAAAAATCCATAATTTAATTAACATCTTCTAATGCCATAGAAATTTAATGAAAATTTCATAAATTACCAATCCTTATTTAATTTAATTAATCAAATCACATTTTTATTTAGAATTTAATGATCACACATGTTAATTACAAAAAATGGGTTTCATAAATGATTTAACCTATACTTAGCAAATCATGATAAACAACTATCTAAAGTAAGTAGTAATAAACACACTATGTTGCCCATTTCATTATGCATTCTAACATATGCTAACTACTATGGTGTGTAAAAGGTTCTAGTTAATTTCTCTATCATCCTTCGACATCTCCATCTACATCACCCTCTCCAATGATGCTTTCCCTCCATCACGCTCTGAGGGATGAGTTCTCCTGCATCAACCTCACAACAGGGAGGTAGTTAGACCATAACAACATGATAAACTTACATCATAAAATATATTTTATATAACAAGCTAACATGTTTGTAACATAAATATTTATAGTACAACTAACTCATAGTAATGTAAACATGTAACCTAAGCAATATCCTATAGCAACATATATCCCAAAGCTTAGTTTAAAATAACCAAATCTAATTTTGTCAACTATAAATATCCATGGATAATCATATAATTTGCTTAGCAAAAAATTAAGATGTAACATCCTTCCTCCCTAAAGCTAGTCATCATCCCAGATGACTCTTATTCAAACATAATTTCTAAATCAAAAACATTATTCAACAAAGAAATAACATAGTAGAAAGTATCACATTCCTATCTTATGTAACATTATTCTCATCTCATGTTCCTAATTCACCACTCTTCCCTTAGGTCTCCATGACCTAATGATCTCCAAAATGTGCACAAATTTAAATGAATCACAATTCTATACTAACAAATCATAGAAAGCAATACTATATGCTAAATAATTTTAGATGTACCTACATACGTACAAAAAAATCATACAATCATTCTGTAATTGTATTAGTTTTCTACTATCCAAATATATAATTAGTATCTTATTTTATAGCTTAACCAATTCTGTAATATTCATAGTCAAGAGAAAATAATGTTAAAATTAAAATAACATACCAAGGTTAAGGATCACACTAACCTTACGACCTTATAAAGGTAACAAGTGATACAATATTTCTCTGCTTGCTCGGCTAGTACACAATGAGTTAAAATTTTATCTCAGCCCTTTTAAACTAACAAGATGTTCCATACATTATATACCCTATTCACTTTTGATGAATTTACATAAATAACTCTTCAAAATAACATGCTTTAAGCAAAAAGAGAATAATATCAGTCAAATCAAGGGTATATAATAACATAGCACTTTGTATACACCCTAAATTGGTCAAGCAATCACACATATCATGTCTTTTCATAGTCCTCTTTACAAGAGACTTTGACTAGAGAATATGAACCTTGTTCACACTAGTTATGTCTTTAATTTTGCTTATCTTGGTCTTGTTATTTGCTTGGGTCATCTTTTTGTTTATAACCAATCATCCAAAACCTTTTGACTAATCATTTCACCTTAGCTAGATAGTGTTTCCCATGTCAATCATATTCTCCTAGGTCTCGAGCCTGTAGGATAGGAGCACTATAATTAGACTATAGCATTGGACCCTAGGGTGTCCCATTTTTGGTGCTCCTATCTTTTTACATTTTGAGTCTCAATGGCCATTTCTCTTTGCTTAAGAGTTCTTAAACCCTTCTTATCCCCTCCCTTAATTTTTTTTTGTCTTTTGAATGTCAGTTAATGTGAATAAAGCTCCCAAATTCAAAATAAATAATATCCTATAAAAATGACTTCACAAGGAATTTTATATCTAACACTTACTACTTTGGCATAGTAAATAATTAAAATTGATCAATAGTATAGCTCAACATTCTACATCACACATAGATTTGCATGCTTGATCAAAGAAGGGCTTAGGTAAAAGATCATTCTTGCATCTATCATGCACATTGATTATGCACATTCCCAAAGGGAAAACTACATTTGATCTAAAACCCTAGCTTGAAGGTTAATATAGGTAGTGATCAAGACAATAGGGGTTCTAGATCATGCGATTATACTTCCCCTAACCTAGTTTTTACCCCATTTACTTTTGATATGTTTGTTATTTTATGTGTGTAGGTAGACCTAGTGTTTTAGAAGAAAATAGGTTATATAGTGGCACATACAGATGATCATATAGAAATAAAGACACCCACAAGACCCAAGAACTAGACCACACTGGAATCTAGAACCAAAATTTGATTTGGACAATAGTGTCAAAATTGGATTATAGTGTTGGACACCAAAGTGTTCACTTTTTGGTGGTCCTGTATTTTCACTAAACAAAATCCAGATTCATGTTTTTGACATCTTCCCAGTCTTGCATAGTAGTTTTCAACCTTTATAACAGTCATCTTAGCGTATTTTATAGATAAATCATTCCCTTTTACCCATGCAATTGATTTAATCAAATTAATATAAATCTATGTTTTACTACACTTGATTGCATTTTTTCCCTTAATCTAGACCCTTTATTATTTAGGAACTAAACCCTAGTTTCCCAAAATAATAAAACATTTGATAAACCTGACTTACTTCAAATAAATTTTAAACCCTAGGTACCCTTAGGGTTTTTCCTTCATATTTTTGTGCAAAAGTTTAATTTCAAATTTCTAGTTTTTTTATAATTGTGCATTTATTTTATTCAAATTTATTTTATAATTTAAATTATTTCAATAAATTTTAAAAATTCTAAAAACCCAACCCAAAACCCTAGAATTCCAAATTAGGTCCTCAAACCCCTAGCCTTCCTCCCTTACAATATTTAGATAAAAATTTTGAAATTTTTACAAATTATTTGGAGTGTCAAAAATATTTTCAAAATCTCTATGTTATTAGTTATTTTAGCATTTATTTTCTTAATAGTACTTTTACATATGCTCTTTGGTGAAAGCAATAAAATGAACACTAAAGCACTTATTCCCTCTCATCTTATAGATAAATTTCTAAATTTTTCTCATAATTATGATAATGAATGGATAAATTTGTAAAATTACACATTAGCCAAAAATGTGGAAAATGATTCCATTTCCAATGAAGATAATTGCTATTTTTATAATGAGGAATATGATGATGCACATGAAATTGATAATGAAGAAGAAGTAGATGCATATTCTTCTCTTAAACCTATCTCTTTCCTTCCCTCTTCTAAAGAAAATAATTTTGATAAATGGAAAAGTTACTTTTCACCTCATTCTCCTATGGACAATACATCAAATGTATAAATTAGTCATGACTTTCCAAGTGAATCTTGCATTGGTGATAATTTGCTTCCATTTGAACCTAATCTATATTTTTCTTTTGCTACTTCTATGTTCAAATTACAATAATATAAATGCAATAGAATACAAATTCTAATGCATAGTTCAAATGATCCATCTCATGTTCTTAACTCTACTTTGTCATCTCAAACAATGACAAAATAATGTCTAAATGGTAACTCTCTTACTCTTAATTCTCATATTGCAAATGAAAATAATGCATACACTCCATCCAAGGAAACATAGATGTACATAGTATTCCAATTTCACATGATAATTTATTGCATACTAAAAAACATTTAAAATATTCTCTTACCTCTCTCCCTAGTGATAATGGAAGTGATAATGAGTATGATAGTGAACATGCAAATAAATATGAAAATGAGAGTAAATATGAAAAAAATATTGATTATGATAATGCATGTAATAATGATGACTATTATGCACATAGCGAAGAATAAATACATCTCATGCTTCTAAATTTTCTCTCACTTCTCTCAAACATAATGCATTACAAAATATTGCTTCTACTTCTATGCATGATTCTATTTTAAATGATGCACATGTCAATGATAACATCACATCTTCTATTCAATTAGAATGTCATTCACTAAATACTAAAGATACCAATGAATCTCCCAAGCCATCACATATTGTAGTAGCACCTATTTCTCACTCTTCACCCAAAGAGAATGGTAGCCCACATCCCTCTACTAAGGTCCAAGTTACCATTCATCCAAAGGTTCAAGTGAACACAACTCCTCTCTATGATACAATTGCTAAATGTATCATTCCCATGGCTAAAATAAATAATCAAACTCACTTTTTAAATGAAACACTTCAAAATACTAATTTACCATCCCAAGAGATTATTTCTGTAATGAATGTCGTTGGTGAATTAAAAAACCAAGTACATCTCCTTACTTTAGAAAAAAAGGCTTATAAGTCTTGGATGGATGCCAATGACTTTCACAATAACCCTCTTTCAAAAACATTTGTCAAAGCTTCATGACCTAAATATTTTCAAATACCATTATAGCCTCAATTTCATGGAACTATAAATCCATTTGTGCACATTAAAGCCTTTCAAAAGGCTTTGCCATCTCATGTAAGTCTTTTGGTTTTATTGAAGTTGTTCTAACAGAAATTAGTAGGTGATGTACAAAATTGGTTAGTTCATCTATTCCCTATTGGTTCCTTGCATACATATGATGACTTATAGGAGGAATTTCTCATATATTAAAAATCAAACATGATCCCTCATGTTACTTATGAGAAACTTGTTGCATTGCATCAAAATCTTTCAAAGCCAGTTAGTGATTATATCTTATGATTTAATACTTCCACGTTATGCTTGATCTACAAACCAACAGATTTATAGGTTTAACATATATTTATTAAAGGGCTTCACCAACCTCTCTTGGAGCATATATTATATTAGATAGATTACTCTTTCAGGAACTTATGTTATATAATTTTAGCCTTGGAGAAGAAATTGGGATTGATTGATAAATATTCAGTTGATCAACTTACTCTAGATATCACAGCATTACCTCCATCTACCACTCCTAGCACATATCATCCACCATGTCCTAAACAAGATAGGATACCACAACTAGAAAAACAACTAGTTAATAATAGAGAGATAGTTTCTAAAAAACCACTTACAGTATGTACTACAGAGAATAGTAGCAAGGCACCACTATAGTTTGATTCATACTATAAACACTACTAGATAAGAGGTTAATCACAATGCCTTCTACTCATCAATGAGATCCACATCTCTTACATAGATATCAACATCAACCTTTTTGTAACTATCATCATATCCATCGACATAGAGATAATGACTGTTATGGACTCAGGGATTACATTAATAGATGTGTTGGTAATGACATCATAACATTCACATAGGGGGCATAGATATTTCCTCTATCATAGATTGTCAGACCTCATTCCTCCATGACTGAGTCATCCCAATACATTCCTTCATAGGAATCATTGGTTACTCATCTTGAGAGTAATGTAATTTCTAGGATAGAGCCTCATAGATATCCTATCCCACCTACTTAGAGGGTTTAGAGACCAGTATAGTGAGAGTAACCTACATATATCAGTTTAGTGTGAGGAGTACATAGTGCAATTCCATATACATATCTAACATAGTCACAAGCACTACAACAAATTATTTAGGGTCCTATCTCATGTAACAACCTGCTATAGTTAATATTAGATGAACCCACATTATAGAGCACCACTTTAGATAGATATTCACTACAGCCAATTTTTCAAGGATTTATTTCATGTAGCAACCTACTATGATTAAGATTAGATGAGAACCCATCATAGGTTATAGTTCCATCTTGATTTATTGCTTAATCATACATATCACAATAGAGACCATAGGGTGTTATTTCATGTAGCAATCCACTATGATTATGGATAGATGAGCCTCCTTCATAGCACATAGTTTCATTTACACATCCATTGAGGTTGCATCTCATATAGTATCCAAGTACAATTATAGTTAGTGCACCACATATAGCATCAAATACAAGGCATGTTCCTACATAGCATGAATAGTATGGCCATTTGTTTAGTTGGCCATTAGGGTTCAGATAGTGATATAGTAGCCATGGGGCTAATATGCATAGAGTGATATCTTACATCCCCTTTTACTAACAACTAGCATTCCTAGTTATAAATAACCATACCTATCCAAACCAAATTATTCAAATCTTGACCTTACCAATATCCTATTTGACCAATCTTAAACCAACTCACTTTATCAAATCAATTTACCAATTATAAAACAAACAAAGTTGTTTACTTACATATGATTCAAAAATCAAAGCTAGCATCACACTTGAATAATCAAATCACATCCCAAATAACATTTTACCAAACATATGCAACCTCAACATCAATACCAAATGAATTGTTTCTAAACAACCATTTTTAACAAATATATCAATATATTCCAAAAATAATAAAATAATATGCCCAAGTCAAAATCAAACAAGTATCCATGTGTATATAATAAAGTTTTCAATACATATAAACTGGTATCAATTATAATTAGTCATGAATAAGCATCAAACCCTCACTCTCAATCTCACTCTCTCCACCATTACTAGTCCCATAATCTACCCTAGTACCTGATGGCCCTGCACTTCCTTAAGTTGTTGCATGCCTCTTGTAATGACTTTCTCACTCCATTATCCAACCATGCTCCTCATGCAAGTTTGCATATCATCTCTAAATATTTTTATACTCATCGATGATTCTCATGCTAACATATCCAAAATTTGGTGAGGGTATCCTATACCTATCTAGCTTAACTCTTAGCTCATCTCTCTCTCTTTTTGCCCTAACATATGTAGATGTCATTATAGTAACCCTATCAAATAGATGCACATGAATACTAGTCATGATTGTCACTCACTCTATTAGTCCCTCCTCCACCACATTGTTAGGTACATGCCATGTGAGCTCTAAGAGTTTGACTCAATTATGGTCTCTTGGTAATCATTATCCCCACCTTCTACCTTAGCTTGTGCTCCATCTCGAGCACTTCCCACTTCACCTGTACATAAATTATGACACTATGTTAGCTATATAATTTGAAATCAAACTAAATCATAAATTTATAAATAATTCAAATGTAATCACTACTTACCTCCCATCATCTAGATCAGTTCAGGATCCTCATACTCTAGCACATCCCCTTCATTAATAGGATATAATGAAGCCCACTGATGACTTACCCATCATGAAATATACACATTTATGCATCTAACTTTATCTACATCTAGAATATCTATGATCACATCCCTCGCATCCAAAGTTAATTGTGCAAAGTCAGCCTCAATAGGCTTCACATGAGCTCCTACTCTTATAGACATTCATGCACTCCCAACCCACACCCATGCTACTGGGATCACATTTTGTGGTACCCTACACTATCTAATAACATGATCATATTGAAAGTGCTCATGTACTCCAACCTAGTGATCATGTATCCAATAGTTAACCCTCATATATCATAGTTTTACTCCATCCTCTGCCCACCCAAGAAATCCTCTATAAGGCTTCCATATGATGTCACCAGCCACCAATCCATCTAAAACCCATCTATAAAAGACCATCCCATGGGACCAAATACCTACTATGCTCATCCACCACTCCCTGAATGGCTATGGAGGTGCCCACACTACACTAGGTAATCCAATCGATTGCATAACTACTATGTGCTCATAATCCCAATAATGTAATAAGGTCACTACACTCACCCCACCACTGAATGACTCTTATGTAAACCTATAGATATCCCTATATAGGTGGGTTATCATAATCATCCCCCATGAGAATATAGTGCCATATACCTCCATTTTACATGCACTCTTATGTATCTTATATGAAATAGATACTCTACTCCCATCCACAGCAACAAAATATGCCAACAAAATAGCCAACCACTTTTGTAAGTGAACACTAGATTGCACAATAACTAATAGTAATACATCACTATCACTACCTCTTTGATGTATACATGAGGGAACATCATCAAAGTACAAAGACATACAATCAATTACATCATCACCTATATCATCTTGTACCATCACTTACCACCCGCTAATTGTTAAATACAATATATGATACACATCCTCTAGAATAATGGTTATCTCCCTTGTAGGAAGCCATAAATTACATGTATATGTGTTCCACCTCTCACATAAGGTGGTCACAAGATATTGATCCCACTACATTGTGCTTAGGTCACACACATGACCCAACCCTACCTTTATCCATGATAACTCTCTCATTAGTAGACAATGATAAGAACCTCAATGTCTCCATCATCCAGCCACTATGAAACTCTCTCATCCACATCTCACCCTACATCACCAAAAATAGCACATACTTTAGTCAATAATATCAAGTCAAAATCCAAGAAAAAATAATAGCACCTATCAAGGCATCATTCTCAAAAAATCATGCCTATTAGACAATAGCATTGTAGAAAAGATAGTAACAATGGATAAGAGTACTAAAACCTAGACAAGAGCATTGAACTCTAGATAAGATTGATAAAAATACAAAAAAAAATAGTAGGCTACTTTAAATAGCTCAAAAACAAGCAAACAAGCCTAAAAATAGATAAAAAAACAAGCACTTGGGTTACTTACCAAGGTCACATTGCTACCAACTTGAACCTGGGCTGCCAACTACTTGAACTGGGTCATGGTATGTCCTCATCCCCTCAAAAATTTTCTCACTCCAAAGCTCAAAATCTAAACCTAGTCAATGCACAAATGAATCGAGATTCAATCCAATTTCCTATATTAACCAACTTTTTCATTCAAAACAAAATATTATTTTGCCCATAACTCGAACCTTGTAACTCTATTTTTCAAACCATTCTTTCCATGGAATCTTGACAATGATACCTTTGACATCACTCAAGATTTTCACTCTTTCTACCTCATCTACCTACTATGTCATACACATCTTTATATTTCTCTCATACCTAGACACACACCTTGGTCCTCACCAAGCAGAATGTGTTCTAATTTCAACAATTCAATCTAATCAGTCCAACAACTTTTCAATCTATTCACAACATACCAACTTTGTTTTTATTTCTACACCACTAATCGTCACTTTTGGCTTGACCTCTTATATCATATCTTTCATCCCTCTCCCTAAAATGGGGGCATCATTCATACTATTACTATTTCTACACTTACCCAACATACCCATCCACTCTCATAAGTGGATACACCATGGTTCTTACACATCCAGCATTTAGACTATTAGATTTAGCTTAGATTGGTCAAGATATATAGTGATTCAGATTATATGGGTCATTTAGCATTACTCAAGACATCCAGAGGGATATAACTTTAGTTTAAAGATACATAGACTATTTAGATACAATGGTTCAGATCATATGGATCCATAGTGATTTTAACTTACAAACACATAAACTATTCAGATACAGTGGTTCAGATTATATGGATTCACAATGATTTTGGTATAGATACAGACTCAAATACCATATTTTGGGGCATGTACCTACTACACATCTCACACATATGGCTTCATATAACATGACATAGTTACATAATTAGATAGCAGATTATAGGCCTAGTACAGAGCACAGTGTTTTGATCTCTAGTTTTTCACATGAGAAATGGAAAGATATGTCATATCACATGTGGTTATATATATTACTAGATTGTATAGATACATCACTCGCATACCACATTTGAGGGCATGACATAGATATTTATGTTCTTCATCATTCAAGATTATATAGATGGAGTGGTTAGATAGGCCATTATCTTCTTGCACATTGATTGGAGTTTTAGATTACACCCAACTATAAATAGGTTATCACCATATTAGACTACATGGCTATTTTTAGTGGTTGGTCCATTGTATTACTCAGACCCAAACTAAATGAGTTTGTGTGGGATAGAGAACAGACATTGGTTTTGGGCCTCTGATTATTTCTAAGTTCTAGTTCAGATATTCAGAGTGGGGGCATGACATATTTTGTTCTTCATAGCATAAATAATTTTATACACATGTTCTATATTACATGATTTTATGTGGGATAGAGGATAGACATTAGTTTTGGGCCTCCGAGCATTCCTCATTTTCAGCCAAATTCAACATAGGGGGAAAGCATTGCCTTCCTCCATGTTACATTGATTCTACATTTAGATTCAATATAGGGGGCATCCAATACATGGATTCCTTCTCTCTCCAAGCGCTATTCATCTCTCCATCCACTTACCTAGCTAGGAAGTGATTTAGATCCTTGCAGCATATTCATCTCCATGCAAGTAGGTTTGGGTAAACATTTTTTTCTTATTTATTTAATCTAGTATTTCATTTCATTACATCACTAGAATAAAATGGGGGGAAATGTATATACCCTAAATTAGTTAAGCAACCACACATATCATGTTTTTTCATAGTCTTCTTTACAAGAGACTCTGACTAGAAAATACAAGCCTTGTTCGCACTAGCCATGTCTCTTATTTTGCTTATCTTGGTCTTATTTCTTGCTTAGATCATCTTTTTTTTTATAACTAGTCATTTGAAACCTTTTGACCAGTCATTCTACCTCATCCAAGTAGTGTTCCCCATGCCAATCCTATTCCCCTAGGTCCTAAGCCTATAGGACAAGAGCATCGAAATTGAACTGTAGTGTTGGACCCTAGGGTGTCTCATTTTTAGTGTTCTTATCCTTTTACATTTTGAGTCCCAACATTCATTTCTCTTCACTCAAGAGTTCCTAAACCCTTCATAGACCCTCTCTTAAGTTTTGTTTATCTTTTGAATGTCAACAAATGTGAATAAAGTTCCCAAATTTAAAATAAAAAATATCTTATAAAAAGGACTTCACAAGGGATTTTATATCTAGCACTTACTACTTTAGCATAATAAATAATTAAAATAAGTTAATAGTATAGCTCAACATTCTGCATCACACATAGATTTGTATGTTTGATCAAGGAATGGCCTGGGCTAAAGTTTATTCTTGCATATATCATGCATGTTGATTATGCATGTTCCCTAAGGGAGAACTACATTTGATTTGAGATCATAGATTGCAGGTTAATATAGGTAGTGATTAGGATAGCAAGGGTTTTAGATCATGTGATCATATTTCCCCTAACCCAATTTTTCCCTCATTTGATTATGATATGTTTGTTATTTTATATGTTTAGGTAGACCTAGGGTTTTGGAAGAAAACAAGTTATACAATAGCATATACAAATGATCATGGAGAAATAAAGACACCTACAGGACCTAGGAAATAGACCACACTGGAATCTAGAATTAGAATTTTATTTGGACAACAGCACTAGAATTGAACCATAGTGCCAGACACCAAAGTGTTTTATTTTTGGTGGTCTTGTCCTTTCACTAAATGAAAGCTAGATTTAGGCTTTTGACATCTTCCCAGTCTTGTACAATAGTTTATAGCCTTTATAATAGTCATCTCAACCTATTTTTCTAGATAAGTCAATCCCTTTTACCCATGTAATTGATTTAATAAAATTAATATAAATATGTGTTTTACTGCACTTGATTGCATTTTTCCCCTTTATTTTTTATGAACTAAATGCTAGTTTCCCAAAAATTAATAAAACACACTTATAATCAACTTATAATTATTAATATAGAATTAATATAAATTCAAGGTTTGCCACTCCATGTGGTCTAAGTTCACAATTTTAGATAAACTAATACTAGAAAGTATGACTCAAAAAGGTCACTAATAGAAATTAGAGAACTAACATCTCAACAACAAAACTCTTAAATACTCTCACATGGTAAAAAGAAAACACCACAACTCAAGTTGCCATAATCACTACGTACTTTTCAAACTCTAAAGAGTATTATCATAAGCTACTTCCATAACCAAAAGGAAAATACTAACCATAAATATGTATCAATCCATCTAATACTGTAACTTATATCTCAACAAGAAGTAAGAGAAATTATCCCATGAACTCAAGGGAAAATGGTCCAAAAAAACATTTCAGAAACAAGTTTCCACTTAAAGAAAACACTGAGTCAACATCATGAAAATATTCATCCTCTTTGTGGGTTTATAATGATGTCAAAATAAAGTGAGGAAGTGATAACTCACCTCTATTATAATTATGAGAGATAACACTTCTTCCTAATCCACCCAACATAAGGGTGCCAATCTACAAACAAACTCCTAACACAAAGGAATTCTCAACTAAAACATCTACACTCTACTTCAAGAAAACTCCCACCACACTATGTAGTACCAAACTAAAAATGTTCTTATAATATTTCTCACTCCTAGGATTTGTGTATATAAGACACAAAACTTATGCATATATAATTAAGTGAGAAACATCTCATGCTTTCTAAACACTAACCAAACACAAATGGTGAAAATAACTTAATTACTAAGAAAGATGTAATCATACTCAAGATGTTCAATCTAAGTGATCAAACTATGGTAAGAATTGTTAGAGTATCCTACTACTCATGTTTACTAGGCTCTAGGTATTTGTGTTTAACTAGTTTTTTCTTATGTGGGGTTTGTCCCACATTGCCTAGTTTAACTTGTATATTATTTTGTCTTGCCTATATAAGTAAGTGTTCTTCATTGTAATATAAATGCTTTACATGCTTTTGTAATACTTTTCATATCTCATTGTGTGTATAACAATTATTTTGTTTAAAATTGGTTTTATCTTTTAAAGTGTATGTTGAAGCATTAATTGAGTAGTAATGAGCGATTGGAGAGATCTTGGCTAAAGAGTTATGATGAATCTTTCATGGTATCAGAGCCACCCTCTAATAGTCATTACTCAGCTTGTAGATTCTTTTCCATTTTAAATCTATATTTTTTATGCAATTCATAGTTTCTTGTTCCTTAGTTTGTCATTTATGAAATGAGTTTTTTGAATACCTTGGCCTATTTGTCTAATGGATGAGTTTGTTTTTCATTCCATTGGCATTATGTTTGTATGCTTATATGGAAGTATTGTAAATTTTAAATTGAATCTACTATTATGCTTTTATATTTTTGGCATTGGAAATTTAGCACAGTTGTATAAGGATTGTTTGGTGTAGATCTGGTCAATTTGCATTGGATCTATGGACCTTATTTTTCAAGAATTATTGGTAAAGATCAGAGTGAAGCAATTGATGGCATATTTATCGTAATAAGAGACGTATCCTTCACATGACAACTGGTTTGTTCAAACATGGATGTATTCCAAATATTGTGGTTTTTTTTTTAATCCATCAAGTAGGGTGTTTGTAATAATCCATCTTTGATACCATGAAAGAGTTATCAAAACTCTTTAGCCAAGATCTCTCCAATGAATCATTACTATATTCATTAATGTTTCAGCATACACTTAAAAAAAGAAAACCAATTATAAATAAAATAATTTTTATATACACAATGAGATATAAAAATTATTATAAAAACATGTAAAGCATGTATATTAAAATGAAGATCACTTGCTTATATAGGCAAGGCAAAAAAATATATAAGATAAACTAGGTAATGTGTAACAAACCCCACATAGGATAAAACCAGGTAAACACAAATACCTAAGATCCACATATCTAATACAAACTGACCAAATCTACACTAAGTAATATTTATATATTTATGCTAAATTTCCAATGCCATAAATACAAAATCACAATAGTAGATTCAATGTAAAATTTGTAGTGCTTCCATATAAGCATACAACCTCAATGCCAATGGAATGAAAAACAAACTCAGCCAATAACCAATAAACAAACTTAGCCAACAGTGGGCTTAACCTTCTAACCACTTGTTAGAACTGGCACAAAACCAATAATCTCCTCAAGCTTTAGTATTTTTTAAACTTTTAGTGCAAATTTTATTAAATAGGCCTTATTAATGGAAACATAATTGTTTAATAACTTTTGATTGGTAACTCAAATCGAGTACCAATTTTGGCAAAAGTTTATGTTTTAAAATTTCCCACATATTAGGACTATTTACATTATAAACCATGCTAAAATATAAAGTACCACATTTTGGGGGGGTCTCTTTGCATTGGTTGTATTGCGTTGTGCTTATGGTTTGTGGTGACATTTTATTGGTGACACATTTGCTATATTCTGAGTATTTGTTGAGGGAATGTTCATTATTTTTCATGTAACTTATGTCTTTCATTTGTTAGAGATTGGAGGGTGAGGTTCAGTCTGTCAGGAGGTTAGACCCCCTCAAAAACAACACAATCTTCCTTCTTGCTTCTTCTGGATTGCATTGTCATCATTTATTGCACTCATGGATGCATTTTCAATCAAGTCTGGCATCTCATTCTTGAGTGTGCATTATCACTACTAGGGGGTTTCATGTGCTATGGACCTTGCATTATACTTAGCACATGCACTATCTTAGATGTATTTTTAGCTGATTTTGACATCCTTTTACATGTGTTTTGCATGTTATTATTTTTTACTATTGATCCTTTTCTGGTGTGTTTGCATATAATATGGCTCTTTTCACCATTTGCCACACTCTTACATCAACCCACAACATGAATTAGTACTTTGACACACTAGTAGTTGTGTCATGTCTCTCAAGCCCCCTTTCTTAGTGCCTCACCTTCTTTTATGGGGACACCTCTTCACTCCCTTATTTTTGGAGCATCTCTCTTAATGAATTATTCAATAGATCAACAATCTCCTTGTTTGGGGTTATTCTGGTGAAGTCCAATGTCTTCCTTATTTCCATTTGGTGTTTTCTATGTATGGATTATATTTTACTCACACTTATTTATAAAGTGTCATGGGAGGTTTGTTGATTTAGATTTATCTACATTCATGTGTTTGTGTGTTCTATTCTATGCACCTTTTCACTTCTTTAGTTACTTGTTTTTTCCATCACCACCATGGGCCATCATATTTAGGAGACATTATCTATATTTTTGACACCACTTGTATGATAATTGATAGTCTCCTATAATTTGAATGTAGCTATTTTGGTTAATTTCAGTGTCATCTTATCTTTTTTTTATTTTGATAGTATCTTTCAGCGTGTCATGGAGCTATTTTGGTGTATATAGTGTCAGTTTGTTTAGTATTCAAGTAGTGGTTTTGGACCACTTATGCAAACCCTTTTTTCTCCACTCCACCTAATCAATAGTATGTGGGGTGTGATGTACATTTTGCTTCTTAATGTTGAGTTTTCCTTGCACATGTAGTGCTCTTTTATACTTTTATCACCACTTATAGTGTTCTTGATTGAAGTTATTCTAGTGAAGCCCAGTGTCAATTTTTTTTGTGATCAAGTAGTGGATTAAAACCACTTGTATAGATTAAGTTCCTTTGTGACTTACAAGTACTTGGAGTATGAAATTATTTAACATCATCTTTAGGGGGATTTATAGCTCTCTCTTCTTCTTTTCTCTCTTCTGAGGGGGAGTTTTTCTTACAAATTTTCTCTTTTTTCTCCACTTTATGAGAGTTATATGTTTATGTTGCACTCTTTTGAGTATTTTCTAGATTACTCCTTTGTATATGGGTATCTTATTTAGTCACTTTGTTTGCCAAAACCTATAAGATGATTTTTGCTTGACTCTTTGACATTTTTGTGATTCTTATAGTGACACAAGTATGGTATCCCCACTAGTGACACTAGTATGGCATCCCCACTAGTCTTTATGCTCACTTCTCACCATCATGATGGAGGGTGTTCAAGCAATGCTTCCTTGAGTTCATTATTCTACCTAGTATTTTAGAGCATAGTGTTTATTTTTAATGATCCTCATATTCAACACCATTCCTACTTCGACTTGGTAGTTATAATGACTCAACATTCATATACATTGTCACAATGGATAGACATCCATAGGGACATGTGACTTCACACTGCATCCTATATTGATAGCCAGTAACTTCACTTTGGGGGGGAGAGGGGGGGAGGGGGCTCAGGGGGGGTATTAGAGTATCTTATTACTCATGCTTGCTAGGCTCTAGGTATTTATGTTTACCTAGTTTTGTCTAATGTAGGTTTTATCCGACATTGCTAGTTTATCTTGCATATTTTTTTGCCTTACCTATATAATCAATTGCTCTTCATTATAATATACATATTTTTGTAATAATTTTCATATCTCATTGTGTGTATAATAATTATTTTATTTACAATTGATTTTCTCATTTTGAGTGTATGATGAAGCATCAATGGTTGTATTAATGAGTCATTGGAGATATCTTGGCTGAAGAGTTTTGATAACTCTTTTAATAATATCTTGTTTATAACACAAGAACTATCCTATGTACCCACATACTCAAACCTCGATTACAACCAACACCATCGAAACACTCGATAAACCAACCTTTTATCAACTTTGATAGCTATGAATGCTCCTAAGGTACACACTCAATGTACCACACACATTTCACTATTTTAATTCCTAATAAACATAAGGATTCAAAAATTATAATGGACTCATTAGGTCCTAGATTTCAAACCACAGCTATGATACCACATTTAACAATCCCATTGGATTCTACCTAAAAACGCATGCATTTTTTTTAATTAAACACATACACTAATAAATATATTACACCATGAGAATCTAATCAGAGATCATATAAAATACTCTAAGCATGATAACAATAAATAAAACATATTACATCATATATCAATGATCTATAATATCATGAGAACATGTCTTAATACAAATATAGAAAGTAATTATATTAACTCAACCACAACTAATACAAGTCTATAAACACTATTGTCAATGTATAATAAATAAGTAATTACAAATATTTATGATATTATTTCAATATTAAGTACAATACAATACAATGTATATATAAGATACATGACTCCATAGAGCATAGTTCCCAAAATCTAGTATATGTGGCAATCTCAAGTGTCATCTCAAAAGTAGTACTATTGTGGGGAGGGAGAGCATCATTTGAGTGTTTTTTCAAACCAACCATGGACCAATGACTCATAGCACTAATCCCATCAAGGAATGGCCCACATTTTATGGATGAGTATATAGTGATGGTATGGGGATCTAGAAGGATAAGCTGGTACCCATATGATGTATGGTTTTTAAAAATAAACATGCAGTGTATCATAGAAAACTCATTTTATTACAAGATATCGCACAACCATGTAAATCATACTCATAAAATGATAATGTCTCACTAAAAATATTTTGGCCAAATTTTTTAATAATAATAAATGATAGAGATATATAGACCAGTCAAAATTCATACACACCACTTGATCAGATCGCCTTCACTGACATTGTGATACTAGTAAGCTAGTGAAGTTAATCTCACTACTTAATCAATATCAGTAATGAACAATTAGTTAACATAATAGAACTAAAATATTTGTACACTTTTACATCCTAATATCAATCATATCACATAACATGCTAAATATAGGATTATAAAAAAGCATACATTTATTCTATAAAACATATGAATGAATCTCACATTAAATATATACCATAATAGAAATAATAAGCAACGCGTTCAGATTATACCATCCATGTATAATATATATTAGCTTGCACACTCTATTTTTTATAAGTAGACACAAAATAATACATGCTACTAATTGTCATAAAGCATAGTAATCCTAGAAATATCCAACACACATACGTTTAGTCTGTCAAATGTATGAATGAATCTAGATAAATTAAATACAATTTTTACTAACTAGGTATAACATACATTTAGATTGTAATTTACAAATGAAAACACTATATTACATCCTATTGGTGCAGGTTTTATGTACATCATAATTGTAATGAGTTAGCCTCTAATGTTTTATGATCTCAATGGAGATAAACTTCACTCCAGTGCATAGCGAGTAGGGCATGCAAATTATTGACAAGGTTTTTTAGATAGAGATGTGGTTCCTAAAGGTTTATAAATTTCTATGTGGATTGGATGGGTGGCTGGATTCTAATCTAGAGTGGATAGGTCTAAAAAAACTCAAAAAAGAGGGAAGAGTAAGGTAGAAAAGAAAGCTTCTATAGTTTTTAGAAACCACTTCCCTGATTAGTTTTTAAAAAGATAAGTGCTCTAAGAACCTATGCCTATTGCTAGCAATGATTTCACACACATAACAAGACATGGATAAGAAGTCTAAGGAAATAAAAATGCAGAAAATTCATAGGCCTTAGACAAAGGTTTCACCTTTTAGAACAGCTATTACACACACAAAAAAAACTACATCCAAGAAAACATTCATGCACACTTAGAATTATAAATCAATTTGAACTTGACTATCTTAACTAATATATTTACCAATATTTAAACAACTTTTACACGTCTATAGATTAGTATATCAATCAAAATAATCAAGAATCTATTCACAGCTTTTGCACACTAAAGATTATTGAAACATACAACTAACAAAAGTAATAACTAATTACACAAAAATTGGAAAGAAGATACACAAACACAATCATTGATGATCAAAATTAATGTTACTCGTATATTTTTTTAAAAATTGACAAAAATCCAATTTGAATTATAATTTTTTATATAGACATGGGGAAGGAGTCAATTCATCCTCCAAGTTCATGCAAGGTCATTACATGTGATATTTAGGACATGAGTTCTAATTGTGGTC
Organism: Torreya grandis; assembly: GCA_037957365.1. Taxonomy (NCBI): domain Eukaryota; kingdom Viridiplantae; phylum Streptophyta; class Pinopsida; order Cupressales; family Taxaceae; genus Torreya; species Torreya grandis. Next base: position 476,342 of record JARHVA010003847.1, read on the forward strand.
TAAAACCATATAAGAGTCTAATTGTAGTTATCCATTTAAAATAGTCTTTGCCAAAGCTATGCAACATGTTCATGTGTATAAAGATAAAGGTAATTTTTTACGATTATAATTTGAATTGTATGTAAACTAAAAATAGATGCACCATTTACCAAAACTATACAAGCCTTCTTTTATAAGTTGTGATAATAACATGTTAATATTTCAGATTAGTCACCTTCAAATGGAACATTGACATATGCATGAAGAACCAAAATCACTCTACCAATGTTTTAGAACCAATGGCATTACTGTTAGTCATGACTAATCTGAATTTTGCATTTCATAATCACCCATGATTTTTATATAATCTATATCTTCACTTTTATATTTTTCATTAAGATTAAGATATGCATTTTCATACTCTAACTTAATTGTGAGACCCAATGTCTATTGATAGATACAGCTCAAGTTTCCAAAGATATACATATTCTATCTATAATTCCCTACTATCTTTTAAAATTTAACATGTGTCAACACCTAATTAAGTCTAAAATCTTTGAAAATTCCACTTAGGACTCACATCATCAATCCTTATGTACTGGTTTAAAGTGATTCATTTGATTTTAGTGATTTTGGCTCATTGACTCATATGTGCTTGACACTTGTCATTCCTTATTTTTCTCTACTTCATATATATGCCATTTGGCAGTTGTTCAAGGCTCCTAGGCTCTATGTACTTGGATCCTTACTTCTTCCCACAAGTCATTGGATATGTGTATTGGGCTCTTGTGATGGTGATACTTGTCACTCTCTTAGAGCTTTGACATTTTAACTCACTCTCATATCATTTGATTAAATAGGCTCGAGCAGATGCATGTTATAACATCTTAGAGTAGACCTTTTGACTTGTACTTTGATCATATGAGTATGACACTTCATAACTCTTTGTTTAATCAGGGACATTTAAAAAGTATCTATTGATCTCATACCATCATATTAACTATATGAATCAATGAAAACCATTAATCTGTTGGGTCTACTTAATGGGTAATTTATGAGGTTAAATTTAACATTTGTGTGACCATTAAATGATGTCCTCATGATCGTTAATGACATCTATGTGACTACCAAATATAATTCTATAAACTATCCATTATTGAGATTAAATTTGATGTTCATGCAACCATCAAATAATTCCCTCATGACCATCAAATGATGTCTATACAACTATCAAATTTAATCTCTTAAGTTTGGCATGTATCATTTCCCCAAGACTCCTTGCTCAAATAGAAACAAAAAGAAGACTTAGCATAATAATTTGGAAAATACGTATAAAATACCCTACACAAATATTCTATCCTAAGGTCTTAGTATTAGTAAAATATGATTTAGATCCCTGGCTAAAATCCTAAATCAAACTCAAAACATAATGAAAATGTTTTCTAAGTAAGGGTGCCACATGGCAGTATGGTATTTATCTCAGGGTAATTATTGTGGGGGAATTGTTTTAAACAGAATGTCTGCAATAATTTTCTTGAAGGGTCATTTTCATTAAACAAAATATCTGAGACACAAAATTCATAGGAATTCTATCAAGGGAATTATTTTAGATAAAATGTCCTAACAATTCTTTTGAAAACTCAATTCTCTTAGATAATAAAATGTTTGAAGGGATGGTCTCAAAAGGGTTGGAGGGCAAGACGTTTCAAACAAAATGTTTGAAAGAATTGGCTGAAGGGAAAAAGGGCCCAGAACAAAATTCCTGAAGGGTAAGTGACCACTTCAAAAAGGACTTAAGGGTCTCTTTTAAAATATTTGAAAGGCTAGTTTAGAATGTTTGAAGGGAATGTACCTTTAGGGGAATTGTTTTGAGCCTTTTACATCAAACAAAATGTCTGAGACACAAATTCTAAAGGCATTGACCTAGGGTAAAAGGTCAATACAAAAAGGCTGAATGTCAACTGCAAGGAATCTGAAGGATCTACTTCATGTCAAAAATTCCCAAAGAGTCTACTTCATAGGGTATAATGATCCAAGATAAAATTCAAAAAGGGTATTTACATAGGGCAAAGGGCCATTACAAAAGTCCCAAAGGGTAACCACAAAAATCCCAAAGGGTACTTTCAAAAGGTTGAAAGGTATGTTCAGGAAGTTCAAATGAATATGTGTCCTTGATAAAACTTTTTAAGGGCAATTTCAAAATGTTAAAGGGTAGGTTGGTAAGGCAAAGGGGCATTTCAAAAGTCTCAAAGTGATTTTGTTTAGTAAAATAGATGTAACAAAAAGACTGAAGGATATATTTCACAAAGCCCCAAGGGTATGTTCATCTCCTCAAGGAAAATGTCTTAGACAAAATATATGAAGGAATTTTTTAAAAGGCAAAGGTGAGTGATAAAAGTCCTGAAGGATAAGTGCGGAGGGGTTGAAGGGTCATTTTAAAAAGGTCTGAAGGAATTATTTTAGGAAAAATGAACATAATAAAATTTCAAAAATCATATTGCATAAATCCTAAAGGGTAGGTTCAGAAGGTCAAAGGGTAATTCAAAAGTTCCAAAGGGAAATTTTAAAATGTTGAAGGATACTTTCTATCTAGAAATAATCCAAAGGGTCTAATTTGTAGGGTATTTATCCATGAAAAAATTCCCAAAGGATCTACTTTGTAAAATCCAAATGGAAATCTCAATGAGGCTAAAGGGAATATCAAAATTTTTGAAGGGAAATTTTAAAATGTCAAAGGGTAGTTTCTATCTGGCAACAATCTGAAGGATCTACTTCGTAGGGCATTCATCCATGATAAAAATACCAAAGGATCTACTTGATAAATGTTGAAGGGCAATATCAAAAAGGCTATAATGTAAGTTCAAAGGGGTTGAAGGGAAATTTTGTTGGTGAAAGTGTATTGACAAGATTATCTGTAAGAATAAGTATGATTTGGGGAAATTGTTTTGGCAGAATTGTTGTAGGGAAAATGTTGCAAAGAGAAAATTTTGTTAGAAAAAATGTTTGATACAATAAACCTAAAGACCAATTCACATGAAATAAAATTTTCAAAGAGAAAAGCCTAAAAACATAAGTCCAAAAACATAAAGCCCAATAAAGACTCCCAAAAAAGGTTAGTCCATGAAAACACAATATCAATGCTACTTTGCTAAAGTACAAAAAAGGCCAAAATTCAATTTTTGCCTATAATTTTCATAAACATATAGTAGAGGGGCTCAAAGTCAAGACCATATTCTAAAAAAATTAGTTCCCCATTTCCCTATAGGAAAGGGAGGGTGTTGAGTACAACAAATGGTGACTCACAGGGAGAATACTCTTGAGTATTCAAGAATGTAGAACTCTAGTTTACAATCCTAAATCAATCATGAAGTGTACCATAGAAGAATATTTAAATCATAAATATGAAAGAGACTCATAAGTAGATTCACATAACATATTTTCCTTCTAATTTTATTGGATCTATGTGTGTCAAATGTGTGGTTTATTTAAACCCTATTGTGATGAGTTTTTCAAAGGATTTGATGGAGTTGTAAGTTTTGTTTCAATATCTATTAAAAGTTCAAAAATAAAGGAATCTCAAGTATTGCTCTACTACCATCCAATCATCCATATCCCTAATAGAGATACCTTGGGCTCCTCCTCTTCTCATTTCATTTTTTTTATCATGATGTGTGGTACATTGACCTTATTTCATCATGTACGCCTTTTAGTTGTTTTAGATTTTGTTTTGTTATTTTAAATTTATTGGTTCTTTCTTCTTTTATTTTTCTTTTATTCTTATTTTATTCTTGAATGAAAAATAAAAAGATCTGGAAACCTAATGACATGGTATACTTATAAAACAAATCACTACTATAATGTTCTTGTCAACTACACCTATACCCATAATTATCACTTCCAACAGGTATTTAATGTGATAAGTGCATTTGATCCAATAAAAAAAGAATAATTTATAAATTTGTACAAATTAATCTAAGATAAACTTAAGTATTCAATTGCGACATGATTCATAATAATCTATGATTATCTATCTTCATCCTAAAGACTCAAAAACATAGAAATACACCTAAGTTGTAAACTAGTCCCAAAAGAATTCAAGAGTTTAATTTTCCCCTTTTTTACAAGTCATAAGCTCAATTGGTTTGAATTTTTTAGCTTAGTTATAGTAGAGCACACACAATTTAGATCATCAGATAAAGCAAAGAACAACTAATCTAAGAAAGCACTAAAATCTTATCTAGAAAACATGAAATCTAATATATGAAAACAAAATACTTAAAATAGGAAAGACTAATCTAACAAAAACAAATGATATAAAACAAGAGACCTAACCTACTCCTACTCTAAATAAAACCCCAAAAAAATGGGAGATGGATTTGGAAACTCTATTTGGTATGTTACTCACTCTTTGATAATAATAAAGTTTTCCCCATTAAAGTTTTGAGATAGGGAGGGACATCTTTGTATTTATTCAGTAGAATTTTGAGCCTTTTCCTCATATTGTAGAACAAAAAATTAGGGTTACTCATTGGGACATGCCAGACACAATAAACAAATAACTCTTCCCTATGACACATACATTCTGAAAGCTCACCATTATTACTCATGTATTCAGGAGAACCTAATTTAGACAAATAATTCTTGAAAGTACCTACTAATATGGATTTTAGATCTGACCTATAGTTTTGAAAGTCATCATCCTTTGTGAACTCATTATGGGAAGGTCCTTAAAGATAGAATCATAATCATAAGTATAAATAATCATGAACAAAATATTCCTGAAAAACTTCATCTAAACTCTCATTTTGAGTGTGACCTTCAATATTTGTATGAATCAGCTCTTGACTTTCCAAATCATGAATAAAAATTTTGTTTACTTGGGGCTCACTATTTTTTATCTAAGGACTAAGAGATTCATTAATTATTAATTTCAAAGGGATCATCCCATCTAATACATGTTATTGATCCTTTTTTTTTATTATTTTAAATAGTTATGTTCTAGAATATATCCAACTTCATGGGCATCATATGTGCAATCAAGTGTCTTTGATTCAATGCTGAGTAATGTTGATGTCCACACACATTGGGGTTCCTGGTTAATCTAATAATTAACCATAGTGTCCTGCACATTAGAGTTAGGTACCAAATTAAATTCATCATCTATCAAATCAAGGCATGAACATCTATGTGAATTAATTCCATTAGAAAGGATCTTAGAAATAGAATCAAAATTATTATGGGAAGACAACATACCATTTCCATTTGCCCCATGATAAAAATACATACTTGCCTCAGGCATGACATAATCTAAAATCTCAATATTAGAGCCTACATGATCAAAGGGGAATAAGTAAAGAATATAATCATCAAATGAGTCTTTTGATAGAGAATATAATACAAACTAATAGTCATAATAGCCATCAACACCATATTCAAAGCTAATATCTTCTTTTTCAAGGCAAAGTAATTGATCCTCTAACTAGGCATATTTTATCTCATAGAGTTGTTGTTAGTAATGTTCCTTTAAATTGACAGTTTCCTCACTATCATTATTTCATTTTTTAATTATCTCATCTAATACAAGGATGGAATTAGCATGATCCAATTCTTCTAGCTTGACAGATTGCTCTTCTTGTTGTTGGTATCTCAATTTCTCTTATAATACTGTAATTTCTTATTTGATGCCTACAATACATTCGTTTTCCTCTTTTATGATCCAATCATCCTCTTCATTTGGGATTTCCTCTTCCTTGTGTATTGTGCCTGGATTAAAAGGAAACCCTTCCACTATGTTCTAGTTTGGGAACAATAATAAGCTTTCTCTTTGGATGGATTATGTACAGTTCATATCCAACATACCTATAGAGAACCTCATAGAAGGTGTTAAATTATTTTTTAAAACATGAGCATCAATATTTGGACCAAATTGTATAAAAAATATTTCTCAATATCACTCCAACTAGTAATATAACTAGGTGCCAACTCTATAAGCCAATCATGCATTTCTTCTCCCAACATGAAAGGGAACAATCTGCAAATTACATCCTCAAATTTTACATCCATAACATGCATAGCATATGTGTAAGCAACAAGATACCCTTCAGTAGCTCTTGGGTGATTATAATGGAACCAAAAAAAATATTTGAAAATGTCATCAGGGAAATTATGTTGAATACCTAGGATATCTATGGGTCATTTGTGAATCCAATCCATTATCAAAACTTTTAGTACAATTGAAGGTGTTGGTCCTCCTTCTAGTGCCAATTAAATTGTTGGTATGGGTTTTATACACACTATAGCCATAACAAGGTAGCCTCTAACATTTTAGAATCTAAATGAAGGTAAAATATAATCCAGGGCATGATTTATAGGCATATAGTCTATTACAACCTATTGATGGAATAATGGGTAGGGCATGTAGGTTATTGATAAGGTTTTTTGGATGGAGGTGTGGTTCCTAAAGGATTATGAATTTATATATGGATTGGATGGGTGGATAGCTTCTACTCTAGAGTGGTCAGATCTCAAAATAAACTCAAAAAAGAGGTAAGGGTAAGGCATAAAAGAAATCTTATGTGGTTTTCAAGAATTATTTCCCTGGATGGTTTTTAAAAGGATAAGTGCTCTCAGAACCTATGCATGCTGCTAGCAATGATTGCACACACATAGTCAAACATGACTAAGAAGTCTAAGGAGATAAAGATATAGGAAATTCATAAGCCTCAAACAAAATTTTCTCCTTTTAGAGTAGCTATTGCACACGCATAATCAAGAGATATGGCTCAAGCTAGTGAAGTATCTAATACAATTATTACACACACATATAAAACTACATCCAAGAAAGCTTTCATGCACAATCAAAATTATGAGTAAATTTGAACTTGACTATCTTAACTAATATATTTACCAATCTTTCAATAGTTTTTACACATCTATAGATTAGTATATCAATCAAAATAATCAAGAATCCATTCATAGCTTTTGCACACTAAAGATTATTGAAATATATAACCAACAAAACTAACAACTAATGACATATAACTTGGAAATAAAATATACAAACACAATCACTGATGATAAAAATTGATGTTGCTCCTATATTCAAAAATTATCTGACAAAAATCCAAGTTGGATTACAATGGTTTATATATACTTGGGGAAGGGGCACCTCATCCTTCAAGTTCATGCAAGGCCATTACATGTGATAGTTAGAAAATGAGTTCTAACATTGTTCTAAAATCATATAAGAGTCTAATTGTAGTTAACTAGTTAAAATAGCTTTTGTCAAATCTATATAACATGTGCATGTGTATAAAGACAAAGGCAATTTTTTATAATTATAGCTCAAATTGTAGACAAACTATAAATAGATGCATTGTTTATCAAAACTGCACATGCCTTCTTTTATAGGTTGTGAGAACAACCTATTGATCTTTCAAATTAGCCACCTTCAAATAGAACATTGTCATATGCATGAAGGACCAAAATCATTCTACCAATCTTTTAGAACAAGTGGAATTAATGTTATTCATGACTAATCTAAATTATGCATTTCATGCTCACTTGTGTTTTTTATAGAATTTGGATCTTCACTTTTATATTAACCATTCAGATTAAGACATGCATGTTCATACTCTAGCTTAACTATGAGACCTAATGTCTATTGATAGATACATCTTAAGTGTCTAAAGATCTACCTATTTTTTTAATAATGACCTACTAGATTTCAAAATATAAAATGTGTTAACACCTGATTGAGTCTCAGATCTTTGTAAAGTCCATTTAGGACTCATACCATCGATCCTTATGTACTAGTTTAATGTAGTTCATTGGATTTTAGTGCTTTTGGCTCATTGACTTGTATATATAATATGTAGAATATGATTTATATCCTTGGCTAAAATCTTAAATCAAGCTCAAAACATAATAAAAATTTTCTCTAAGCATGGTTGCCACTTGGCAGTATGGTATTTGTCTTAGGGAAATTATTATGGGGGAATTATTTTGGGATTCCTATGTGGGGGATTTATTTCAAATAAAACATCCACAATAATTCTCTCAAAGGGTCATTGTCATCAAACAAAATGTCTGAAACATAAAATCTAAAGGAATTCCATCGGGGGAATTATTTTAGACAAAATGTCTATAATAATTCTCTTGAAGACCCAATTCTTTTAGATAAAATGTCTAAAGGAATGTTCAAAGGGATGGTCTAAAAAGGGCCGAAGGGAAAGATATTTCAAATAAAATGTCAATATAATTGGTTGAATGGCAAAAGGGACCAGGACAAAAGTCCCAAAGGGTAAGTGACCACTTCAAAAAGGCTTGAAGGGTCTCTTTTAAAATGTTTAAAGGGTCAGTTTATAAATTTTGAAGGGTATGTGCACTGGGGGAATTGTTTTGGGCCTTTTGCATTAGACAAAATGTCTGAGATACAAAGTCCAAAGGAATTGGCTTGGGATAAAAGGTCAATGCAAAAACACTGAAGGGAAACTATAAGGAATTTGAAGGATCTACTTCATGGAAAAAATGCCCAAATGGTCTACTTCATTGGGTAAATTGATCCAAGAGGAAAGTATCGAAGGGTAGTTACATAGGGAAAAGGGCCAATACAAAAGTCCTAAAGGGCACTTTCAAAAGGCTAAAGGGTATGTTCATAAAGTTTGAATAAATATGTGTCCTTGATAAAACTTTCGAAGGGTAATTTAAAAATGCCAAAGGGTAGGTCAACAAGGCAAAGGGGAATTTTAAAAGTCCAAAAGGAATTCTATCAGGAAAAATGGCTGCAACAAAAAGGTCAAAGGACATATTACACAAAGCCTAAAGGGTATGTACATCTCCTTGGGGAAAATGTCATAGACAAAATGTCCAAAGGAATTGTTCAAAAGGCAAAGGTGAGGGACAAATTTCCTAAAGGATAGGTGCGAAGGGGTTGAAGGGTCATTTTCAAAAGGTCCAAAGGAATTATATCAAGAAAAATGGTCACAAAAAAAGGTTGAAGGACATGTTGCATAAATCCTGAAGGGTAGGTTCAAAATATTGAAGGGTAATTTCAAAATGCCAAAGGTTACTTTCTATCTAGCAATAATTTGAAGGGTCTAGTTCATAGGGAATTCATCCATGATAAAAATCCTAAAAGATCTACTTTATAAAGGTCAAAGGGCAATCTCATAAAGGCTAAAAGGTAATTCAAAAGTTCTAAAGGGCAATTTCAAAATGTCAAAGGGTACTTTCTATCTAGCAACAATCTAAAGGATCTACTTCATAGGGCATTCATCCATGATAAAAGTTTTGAAGGATCTACTTTGTAAAGGTCAAAGGGTAATCTCAAAAATGTTGAAGGACAAGTTCAAAGGGGCTAAAATGCAATTCTATTAGTGAAAGAGTATCAACAAGATTATTTACAAGAATAAGTCTGATTCAGGGAAATTTTTTTGATAGAATTGTTATGGAAAAAATGCTATAAAAAGTAAATTTCATTAGACAAAATGCCTGATACAATAAACTCAAAGACCAATTCATGTGAAACAAAAGTTCTAAAGAGAAAATCAAAAAAACATAAGTCCAAAAACATAAAACCTAACAAAGACTCTTAAATGAGGTTAATCCATGAAAACATAATACCAATGTTACTTTACCAAAGTACAAAAAAGGTTAATAATCAATCTTCTCCCAGATTTTGCATAAACATATGGAATAGGGGCTCAAAGTCAAGACCATAGTTTAAAAAAAATGGGTCCCCATTTCCCTATGGGAAAAGGGGGGTGTTGGGTACAACACATTCCATAATATCATAGATCATTGTACATGAGCACACTACTCAATCACAAAACAACCAATCTCATAAATTTTAAGAATCAATAGTCCACAATCTTAAATATTAGGCAAGGTATTACAATTTATACCAACTAGGTATATCTAATGATTAATATGCATACCAGTAATCAAAAGAAACATAACTGATCATGGAAAACTAACATATGTTATATTTTAAACACTTGTACATTTTAATTTACTCATAATATGTTTTGTTCCCCAGATACTTTTACGTTAACTATATATATAACAGTAATATGTCATGTTATTATTGAAGCATTAGATAACTCATAACCAAGTTATACCATAATATTTTAAAAACTTAATTTTGTTTTTAGAGACTACTTTCTTATAGTTATATTCACGGTCCCTCGAACACCATAAGACTCAATATAACCACCCATTTAGCTACAAGTTTAGGCATATGACACAATACACCTATAGATGTAATATTTTCATATGATTGCTTAAGTCCATACATAAATATGTTTTATATATATGAATAATTGTACAACATAACATATACTATATATAAACACACAAATGATATACAAATACAATATCAATGGATAATTATATTCTTAAGTCAAGAACTCCATGTGATTTAAATAATCATTATACATTCTTGAACACAAAATATATTGATAATTTTATAAGGTAAGGGATTCAATAACCTAGTACTCCTTCATATTTTTATCCCTACCTAAATAGGTTTCCCAAATATATACTACACCCTATGATAACCCATATTATCATAGTCTGGTATTTTTAAGAACAACTATTAAGTATCGCAACCAGTCTAATAAAGTAATCATAAATCCATGTAAACATAAGCTTCTATTCAAGTAGCCAAATATAAAAAAGCAAGTCACATGAACATAGAACACTCCATTTTAGCATTTGGTATATTCTCAGGAGTTGTATGCATGAAATACATAAAAATCTATTGTACATAATTCTATAATATAGGTTATAACCACCCATAAAACTATAGTTAGAGGAACACACCCCCACATTCATGTATAAGCTAATAGGTATTTGTATACCTAGGTTCATATAATGCATACCATTGTTAATTCATAAATTCATAGCTTATCATAATGGTATATCCATAAAATGGGTTTTGTACCATAAGTTACATATAATAAGTAATCCCAAGCCTATCATAAACTATCACAAGATAATAAAAGACTAAATTGAGTTATATATACCCCATATGCCTTATTACATGCTAATTGTAGGATTTTGACATATTATAGCTACATTCTTTTATAATTCCAAATAAGGTTTTTCAAATACCCTTTCTTAAAGTAGATCAACTATCAATTTTATTAAAGGAATATTAATAAACAACCATCTAGATTAAGCTGAGGTTATTTATTTCACTAACCCAATTCGTCAATTGGTTATATCTACCTCATTTGAGGTTCTTTAATCTAATTAAGCCTATCAATTTACATTTTGTTATAAGATCATTTTTTTTTATCATTATTCATAAATTCCATTCATATTTTTAATATATACTCATGTCCAAGTTCTTACACATGCTAAGGTGTATTTATGAACTTAATTCAATTTCATTAGTTTAATATTACCCAAAACATTACTTAATCCAATTAGTTATCCAAGATGTTTAAATAATATGGGTTTGTTGTAAAAATATAACTTGGTTTAACTAGATATAGAGCACTCAAACAAGTATTTTATCTTCTTAAAAAAATTAAGTAAACTCACCATGGCTTGCCATGGCATTATTCCATAGTTATAGGTCGATTCAACTTTTAATTCCATTCCTCAAACTTAGTAAGGCATTCATATTTTATATTAGTTTCCAAACTAAATGAAGTAATTTAACACTTCATATTATAATAATAGCCACCTAAGATGTTTTTAGCTTTTATTAAGTTGAGTTATAGGCTATAATGATTTAAATAGGTTATCTTAAGATCTTTAATAATATTCAATAAAGATTTTACCTTGAAACTATATCCTACACCTATGTTTCAGCTATGGCTCATTGTTACATCCATCAAACTACTTAGTAAATAAGTTGTGTAACATTATATAGGCTAGTGTTTCATGTAAATTTTCACTTTAAGTTCTAGGGAAGAGAAAAAAGAAACTCGATACGAGTGTGGTTTAAAAACTTGTTTGGTTGTGCACACGTTGAATCATAAGATTGTGAAGAGATCTTCTTTGGCTTGGGAGGAAGACCTATAGATAAGAAAGCATTAAAGCAAACTTATTTTTTAGACAAATAGTTGGGTGGATTGCCTAGAGATAGTTAGATCCTGGAAGTGAGGGCTTCCTTAGGGGTTGTCAATCCACACATTTCAAAAAATCAAGTTCATAAATCTAGAAATAAGGTACATGCATCAATAATCAAAAGATATTAAAATTGAACATAAGAATGCTTGCTAAGCAAATAGACTAAAAATGATCAGATTAGTAGTAAACTAATTAATACTAGTACTAAGGGGTTAGGGTATACTTTAGAAAATATGAAAGGGGTCTATGAGTGGTTAAAAACATAGAAAATTAGGTTTGGTAGGGGTTAGATAGTTGGAAATAGGTAGCTAGTTTTTACTACCACAGGTGACCATTGATGGTTGAAGTGACTATTGATAGTTAAGCCTGACCATCAGTAGTTGGGGTTTGACCGTCGGTGGTTTACTATGTCAATTATGGGTTTACTAAATAGATAAATGATGGGATCTAACATATGGATTCTGTGAGTTGGGCAAGGGATATATTGGTTGTGAAATGGAAATAAAGCATGAGAATGTTGACAAATAAGTACTTGTCTTACCAAAATTTAATTGGGTGGATGGTTGATGAAATTAGTCTATTGGTGGAATCTAGCTTGATTCTTGTAGATTGATGGTACTTGAGATCTTGGTTTAGAGGTGATGGCAAGTTGACTTCCAATAAGATGGTTGATAACACTTGATAACGTTGATGAGGTTGATTGACCCATAAAATAAAATTCTTGAATTCTTGAGATCCTGATAATTATTGTTGGTTATTTTGACCTCCCAAGCCTCTCTCTCTTATAGGCACAAGTAAGAGGTTAAAGTGAAAGTGTAACTAGGCCAGCTAAATATAACTCATCCATGCAAAGGCTCACACCTAGAATTAGACAAGTTATTTTTATAAAAGTAATGTAAGTGGTTTACATGTTTTTTATTAAGAGGTGGATCCTAACCTTCAATGGTTAGGGGTTCCCAAGGCTGACCATCGATGGTCACCTTGATCATCAATGGTCAAGGTTTAGAGGAAAAGGGCCCTAAAGGTTAGGTTCACTCAACTTGGTGAAACTAGGTGCAGATGGGTTTGGTGATACCAGATAGCTGTAGGTTGGTCCTAAGGGGATCTTAAGTAAGTTTTAAAAAAATTGACATTTATAAATGTAGGTGTTTGGATTTATAGTGTCTACATTTTTCTCCTTTTTATTATATAGCTTACATGAACAATCTGTAAAATAAAAATAAAGTATGGGTCAAGGGTCTGATTGCCCTGAGAATAGGAGGAGGTGTTCCCCATCAAACTAGGAGTTGATGAGGTGAATGTGAAATGGGTATAGGTTTGATAAGTGGGAGATGGTTAGTGATAAGGTGGTGACACAAGGTCGAGCATATGAGATGTAAACTTTCTCACAAAATGTGATAAAAAGTTGTGATAGCCAAGATCACGCAAAGACTAAAATTACCAATGTTGGTGAAAATAAGGTTCAATGCTAAGAAGGGCAAGGAACAAGTGAACCGTGTGACCACCTGTAGGCATGATAGTTAGGAACACTCATAAATACAAGTATCCTAAGTGATTTTTGTGTTTATAATGGGTATCCAAGGTAGGAAGTGATCTTATGGAAAACACAAATGGGTCAAGTATCATGGGTATCCAAGGTAGGAAGTGCTCCTAGTGAGACACAAGCAGGTTGGTATGCATGAGGTGGCATAAAATGTAAAAGGCCAACATGTAAATGTTATCACTGTAGTCAAAAGGACCAAGCAAAAAGTATCATAAAATTATGCACCAAATGGGCTAAAATAGATCAAAAATGAGGTGACAAGGTGGTCAGGTCGATGGGAGTAGGGCATCTCAAAAAGTAGGTAAAGTTGGGTGTAGGTTGGTAGAAATGGTATTTTATAGGTGAAAGTGAAAAAAGGGGGGTTTTTTAGGGTTTCTTGATCATTGATGGTTAGTTTCCCCAAAAGGTGACTGTCAATGGTCACCCTAACCATTGATAGTTAGGGGAAACCCTAAAAAGCTAGATGGGTAAAAGTAAAAAACAAAAGTAAGTGTTGGCAATATTATTGTCGTGCCTTGTTGACTTTATCTCTAGTGATTTTGGTGTTGTTCAAGGAGAGTGACTACTGAGGTGGTGAGTGTTTATTGCCCAAAAGCATGTGGGTTGATTGTATGGGCTCAGGATGTAGGGAACATGAGGATGTGACTAAGTAGCTGCTAGCGGGCTCAAACCATAGAGGAGGTTGATGAATGAGGTAGGGGGTGTAGTGAATTTGCTAACTTAGTTTGATATTATCTATTTGAATGTTTTTGGGGGGTAGGTTTAGGCTGTGTTGTCTAGTCTGTATGCCATAGTTAGTGTTTTTAAGGTTTTTGTGCAAACTTGGGGTAAAATGACAAATTGAGAGGGTGGGTGGGTGATTTGGTTTGGGTAGGTGATAGGCTAGGTGTTTAAGTAGGTTTATTGCATGTTGGAATTTTGTATTTACCTCTAAGATTTTTGGGCATTCTAACCATGGACCACCCATAGATGACTATCAATGGTTGGGTTTGACCATCGACAGTTGACACCTTAGGAATTAGGGGTCACCAACTATCAGTGGTCAGCATGATCATCGATGGTTGGGTAAGATAGATTGAACTTTTTTGTAATTTTTTAGGGTTTGGATAGGTGTTTAGGGTTTAGGTTAGATTATGGTAATGGATAAGATAAATATTTTAGGGCTGATGTGAGTGTTTAGGGATTGAGTTAAGTGAATTGTAAGGGTAATGGTTTAGGGTTAAGGTAAAATGGGTAAGTCAATGGGTTAAGGTAAATATGTTGATTAAGGGTAATGGGTGGAGGTAGTAGGTAATGGTCTATTCAAGATAAGATTAGGGTTAGGGTTTATTTAGAAGATAGGGTATATAAGACCAGTGTTAGGAACTGAGCTAAGTAAATGGTTTGATACAGGCTATGGAATAGATCTAGATGCATGACTGAATGTGTATCTTTCTTGCACTTCATGAGGGGATGATCAACGAGGACTAGGTACACATGGAAGAGGTAGGTTTGGGGTGGTGAGTCACTACTATCATGTGCCTAGGGATGCATCTATGATCATAACAATCATTGAGAAATGGGATCCTACTATGAATACCTTCTTATTATCAATAAGGGAGATGACTATTCTCTTAGAGGATATACATAAGATCACTCGACTCTCACTACATGGTGAGATGATAAACCAAATAGATTAGGAAGAGTGAGATCATTTTGTTGATTATTTATATGGGTATGATAGCAACCAAGTTAGGTGGCATTTTGGAGGGTTTAGTTACATAGCATTATATAAGATATCTCTAAGGGAGAGGAGGTTGATGATGATGTTGATGATTGTAGTTACATGCTTTGGGCTCTTAGATTCGAGTAGTAAGAGGTTTTTGTATGTGTTATTAGGTGTATTGGTTGAGTTGTTGCCTAGGAGGATAGTGTTTGGTTAGGTTCCTATTTTGCTCATGCAGATCTATAGGGAGATATGGGGGTTTAAACACCACAAGAGATAAGGTATCAGTGTCAGTCTGGTTCTACATTGTTGGGCCTATAAGCATATTCAACTATTGAGACCAGTAGGATTATTGTGGGCTAGTTATACTCAGATAGAGTTCCTTTTTAGCTTCATGTGATGGAGGGATGATATGGTTACATCAGGTGTAGGAGGTGGTGCTCATGATGTTGAGTGGTTTTAGGGGTGGACTAGTGGTTGGAAACATCACATAGAGGTTATACCTATAGTTTTTGATCTAGCCAAGATATAAAAGGTATACCCTTACCCTTTAGAGTTACAAGTGGATAGTGGGAAGATGAGAGGGTGAGGTTGAGTTGATTCTATATGACAAGGTGCATCGATAGTTTGGTTTGGTATAGTGTGTCTTAGGTCCATTTCCTTGGTATAGGAGGTAGGATTTAGAGCTTTAGTTTATAATGCTCTATCCTACTTTTATATTTATAGAGGGTGGTTTCGATGAGCTTCCTATTAGGGATCTTTTAGATGATGTTGGGTATATATATGGATATATGGCTTGATATCAACCTATATATCTAGCTACATATGTTGGTGGAGATGATAGAGGCATGAGACCTATGGCATTAGATCCCATAAGCCATGATAAATAGGTAGGGGTAGCATTGGATATAGCTCAGGCATAGGTACAAGCCTTATAGTGATAGGTGACCATGTTATAATGTCAACTTATGACTATTATAGGTGAGAGGGATCTACTAAGGAAAAGGCTAGGAGCAGCCACAATACTAGTAGGAGGGACACCAGACATAGTGCTCTGAGCATGCTATCTAATTACTATGGAGGAACTCAAATATTATGAGGTGATGGTGTTAGATCAGCTACCATAGGCAATGTAGTATGGGGAGTATAGAGCTAGTTTGGTCATTGGGCCATCTATAGCTACTCCAGGATAGTGGGCTATTATAGCTAGTCAGGCAGGGGTCCCAAGGGTACCCCCACTAAGTATAGGTGCAGGCACAAGTATAGGTGGGGCTAGTGGTAGTGGCATAGGACCAAGTACAAGTATAGGTGGGGCTAGCAGTAGTGATACCTTATGACCATGTTTAGGCAAGTTTTGATAGATGTATACTATTTTGATACTAGCCTACATGTTGATTTAGTGAGATGTATATGTTTTTTAGAAAGGGTTGATACATTTTTATATGCACTTATTTATGATGACTCGATGCATATAGTGTATGGGTCATGATGCTAGGTATGTTTATGGTTCATGACATTCATGTTTTATGGTTTATGATCTGTGACTTCTTGGCATATGCTTTATGAGATGTTTGACCTAGTAGCTTAGGCATGTGATGCTAGAAAAATAGTTATGATGTTGTAATTTTGTTCATGGAGGTGATGGGATATGTATGTTATATGATAATGTAATGGAAATTTTAATGGTTATATTGATGTGTTTGGCATGAATTGACATGATAAGATGGGTTGTGTTAATGTTATGGTAAATGGATAGATTGGCAGATGGCATATGTTGTGGGTCATGATGTTTTGCTCATTGATTGTGTTTTGTGATTTGGATGAAGAATGGTGTAATTAGTGATATTTATGGCATGATATATGCTCACATAATGTTATGGTGGTTAGTGGATAGGATGTTGATTTTTCATTATGTTTTGATTATAGATAGATAGATGATGTTGTTTATGGGCACAGTTCATAATGTTATGCTTTTGATGTGATGTTTATTGTTCATGCTCATAGAGGTAAAATGTAGATATGATGAAAGATGAAAATACATGAAGTAAGTAGGTAATAAACTAGATGTGTAAGAAAGTGATAAGAATGATGAGAGGTATTACCACATGAACTAATAAAAGATAAGAAAAGGAACATGATGCCTTTTCATTGGTAAAGACCGAAATAAGACCCAGAGTTGGATCAGCTTAATGAAAATAAGCCTTTCAAATGCTTTACATTATCATGCTTAGGTTGGTAAATAGGTATCTTAATCACATTGTGTCAAGTAAACTCATATTCCTGTGCATATGATATGTGGAGGGAGAATGGGTGAAATTGGAACCTTTTGTGAGACTAGCAAGTTTCTTCTATAGACTTCCAAAGAGGTAGAATAAACAAGTCTATGCTCACATATAAAGTGTATACTGATCAATGTGAGAAGTCTATTGAGGAGGTTTGATTATGTCCTTCCAAGATTATTGCTTTTATGAGAGTTGATTATGACTTTTTCATTACTTTTGCTTTTGCTGAGGGGTATTTGCTAATTTGAATTTACTTTAAGCTTGGGGAAGTTTATCGATACAAGAAACTTCCAATAAATTTCCAGCTTTGATAAATGCTTTACTCATCCATCCTTCAAGGGAGTGGTATGAGTTAATACACTTAGCTATAATGATTTTGATAGTTGTCCTTCAAGGGAGCAGTTCACCTTACATTTTGAAATTTTAGTTGATTATTAAAATAGTTGTCCTTTAAGGGAGTAGTTTGTGAATGTTATGGGTGACCCATGATTTGATTTTGACTTTTGATATTGCTTTTGCTTGACATAGACTTGATTATACATGCTCAAGGGGTTACCTTTATGAAGGCAAAACTAAAGGCACAAGAAGGTTTAGTAGGTGAAAATAGGTTTAGGTGATAACAACCATAGGAACTGATCTCAAAGAGATGGGAAATACTATGAGAATCATGCCATGGATAGAGCCATGGTACCCATAATTCAATATTAGGTTAAAATTGTGACAGATAATCACATGATTAAATTGTAGTTGGTTACCCCTAAGAAGAGGGAAATAAATGTAGTTGCAAAGGATGATCTTTAGTTAGGCAAATAATGATTGTGAATTTTATTTAATAATAGAAAGGATGCAGATGTGAAGCATTGAGAGGCTCAAGTTCTGGTTTGCCCTTGGGAGAGGAAAAATGATAAGCTCTTGATCCTTACTTATGGGTTATTATGTAGGGTCCAAGGCAATTAAAAGAAAATTTCCCCCTTTTGTTTTTCTCCATATTAGTTACATGTTAATTTTCCTTGAGAACAAGATCTCCAATATTGAATTCTTAGACCTTCAAATGTTTGTTATAGGTGCGTTTGATTTTTTCTTGATAGACATGGAGATGGGAAAGATTGGATAGACACGCTCATCAAGTAGCTCGAGTTGACCTAAACGTTCTTGACAATAATTATCTTCTACAATAAGGTCACACAAAGATATGTGAAGAGAAGGTATTTAGATTTCAAGAGACAATACATCCTCAACTCCAAACATAAGAGAAAAATGTGTAGCACCCGTAGGGGTTCAGATGCTAGTACGATATGCCCATAAGGTGAAAGGAATGTGCAAGTGCCAATCCCAACCTGAGGCATTAACCATTTTGGTAAGCATGTTGTTAAAGTTTTTTTAGAAGCCACTACTTGTCCATTTACTTATGGGAGATAAGGTGAGGAAAAGATCAGTTTAATACCAAATATGTCACAAATACCTTGAATTTGTTTTTTTTGAATGATTTTCCATTATCGGTGATGATATTATGGGGAACACCAAAGTGGAAAATGATATGATGGGTGATAAATTTGATAATATTTTCATATTTTATCTAAACAAGAGGAATAGCCTCCACTCATTTGGTGAAATATTCAGTTGTAGTGATGATAGAGTGGTGTCACTATGAATAGTGGGTATCGATTTCACTAATGAGGTCTATACCCCATTATGAAAAGGGAAAAAAATAGTGGAAACTTAAAGGCTATGGCTAGGTGCATGATGTAAATTAGTGTGTTGTTTACACTTGACACACCTTTTTACATAATCACAACAATCTTGGGTAAGGGTAGGCTAGTAATAGCCTTGTTCGAGGATACACTTAGCCATAGTGAGTCTACTAAAGTGGCCCCCATAGATACCATCATGTTTCTTTGATAGCGTGAAAGGATTCTAGACTACAGAGGCAATGGAATAAGAGGCCATCAAAACCATGTTTGTAAATAATTCCTCCCATAATGGTATAATGAGAGGTGCTCTAAATAAATGCTTGATGGGCATTCCTAGAGAGGCTAGAGGGAATGATGCTAAGGTGAAGATAGTTGAAGGTTTGTTGATACCAAAGGTCAGGTAGAATCTCTTCCACACTAAAGATGGTTGGAGTGTCTAATTTGGTGTAGTAAGTTTCAATGAGGCGATGGAAAATGACTAAAATTTTGGAGCTCGAGGGTGCTAACAGGATCTAAGAGGCAAGAGAAGCCATGGTGTTGACAAATTTATTGGTAGATCATGGGGTGGTTTGAATATGGTAGTGTTCAAATTATGTCAAGATTTCTATGACTAACTATCTATATAGTTGTAAAATATCATTCTTACACTGTTAAATGCCATTGACTTGATTGACCATAAGTTGAGAGTCATCAAAGATATTGATCATTCTGACTCCCAAGGCTAACATGGTTCGTAGACCTATTACTAGGGCTTCATATTCAGCCATATTATTGGTACATTCTAATTCAAGTTTAAAAGATAAAGGAACTAGTTCACTGATAAGGTGGATAAGGATGATATCATCTTCCCCACCTTGTTGGCATTTAGAACCATCAAAAAACATGGTTACATGATTTATAAAATATGCTTGAGATAGACTTACTATTGACTCATCTATAAATTTAAGAGGGGGAGGTTGGGTGTCTATAAAGGGTGTGTCAGCCAATCGGTTAGTAATAAATTACCCCTTGATTAATTTATACTAGAGGAAATCAAGGTCAAACTCAACTAAAAGGATGAGCCACTTAGCCATACTATGATTTTGGTATGGTTTGGAGTGCATGTACTTGAGTGGGTCAATATTATTTATGACAAATTTTTTATGGTCAAGAAGGTAGTGGCTAAGTTTGGTAGCCACAAATAATATACCCAAGCATAATTTCTCGATATGTGTGTATCAAGTCTCATACTTGACAAGTATGTGGCTAATGTAATAGATGGCTTGATCTTTACATTATTTATCCCTATGGGTAAGCAATACCCCTAAGGAATGGTTAGTAGCAGAGATATAAAGGTAGAAAGGTTGGTCATTCTTAGGAGGTGTGAGGATAGGTGGAGATAGAAGGTACTCTTTGAGTACATTGAAGGCCTTTTGAAAGTCAATATTCTACTTAAAAGAGATGTCCTTTTTCAAGAGGTTGTGGAAGGGTTGACATTGATCAGAGAGCTAGGAGATAAAACGGTGAATGGATTGGAGCTTCCCTTGTAAACTATGGATTTGCTTAAAATTAGTTGGAGGTAGAATCTTGAGGATAGTTTTGATTTTGGCTAGGTCAACCTCAATTCCTCAAAGGGAAGTGATGAATCCTATAAGTTTGTCTAACAAGACCCCAAAAATACATTTTTTAGGATTGAGGCAAACATGATAATAGATAAGTCTCTCAAAGATAATCTTGAGAATGGTTAAGTGGTCTTTCTAAAGTTTAGAATTCTTGAGGTCATCCACATAGTCTTTGATAATTATATAGATAAGGTCATGGAAAATATAGGTCATGGCATGTTACTAGGTTGCACCAGTATTCTTAAGACCAAAGGGCATGACTTTGTAATAGAAAGTCCCCCATGGGGTGATAAAGGTAGTATTATATTAACCTTTAGGGGCAATCAAAATTTGATTATAACCTAAGAATCCATCCATGAGTGACAACATCTTGTGTCTTGTTGTAAGATCAACAAGTTGGTCAATGCTAGGTAGACAAAATTCATCCTTTATGTAGGTGAGGTTGAGGTCATGAAAGTCCACATAAATACATAGTCCTCCTATGACTTGGTGGTGATCATTTATGATACTTTGGATGGAGGTAGGAGAATTTCATTAGGTCTGTAGGTCATATTGCATGATATAAAATGGATAGGGTCAGCTTATATGGTAACAACTTGACCTTCATGTTTAACCTTGACATAATGATGGAGGGTGGGAGGTATAGAACCCATGGCCCAGATCCAAGGTCTCCATAGTAAAACATTGTATTGGAATTCAACTTTGACCACATAAAAGAGTTCATGGAGCATGTGAGGTCCTAACCGAATGTGAAGGATGACATTTCCCAAGGTAGTGGTCATAGTGTCATTAGAGGATCTAAGGACAACTAAATTTTTAGACATGACATTATCTGGTAGCTTGAGTTGCTCATAGGCATGAGAAGAGATGATGTTGATACTAGATCCCCCATCGATCATTACCCATTTGATGTGGCTTTGGTTGATGTGGGTTACAATAAAAAGAGGGGGATCGAGGTCTTTGGGATGGATAAAAGGTATCTCTAAGTCCTTGAAGGTAACAAGGGTAGAGAGTTAGAGAGCACCTATGAAGGCCTTTATAAGTTGGGAGTCTCCTGGTCTAACCTTAATAGATTGTATAGCCTCTATCACGGCCTGATGATGGTGGCGTGACGTGAAAATGAGATCATAGAGGCTCATCTTAGCTGGGGTTTGGTGAATTTGTTTAAGAATGACCCTCCTGATGGATTCAAAGGGGTTAGCCTCTTAAGTGCCTAAGATGGTAACTTTGGGCTTAGCTATAAACATGGAGTTTTGGATCTAGTTTGGTTTAGGGTGAGTTGGTGGGTACATCTATGAAATGGAAACTTTGGCCTTCCCTTTATCCTTTTATTGCGATCATGTGATCATATTAATGGTATGGATAGAGGGACAAGATGTGATGGGGGGTTGGGTAGATTCTCCATCACTCTGAGGTGAGAGTGGAGGATTAGGAATGTGTTGACAAATGGATGTTGGGTGTATTAGTGAAGGAATGGGTGGAAGATCATCTATTAAAACATCATCCTCATCATAGAATTGGTGGGTAATGGCTTAGAGAGATTTAAAATTATCTATGCCATGCCCTGGTGTTCTGTGATAGGAGCAGATTTAATGATCATTGTACTAAGTTAGCTTCAAACTAAGAGGATCAAAAGGTCTGATAGGAGGTAATGTGAGGTAAGAGGTCTATAATAATATTTAAATAATGGCCATATAGGATTTTACTAGAGGTAAGAAAGGTTTAGGTATCATGGTTTAGGTTGGTAAGATGGGTGTGTTGGTGGCAATAGGTTTAGTGAGAGATGGTTTGGGTAAGGTGGTGTTTCTAGTTGATGGCTTTAATCTGGGTATGTTGGTAGTTAGGGTGGTAGAGTTTGATGGTCTAACTATTTGTAATCTGGAAAGGATTAGTGCATCGGATAATAAGTGGGATATCATAATCAACGATAGGGGTGGCATATGTTAAAAGGGGGTTACTTTTTAAGCAATGTGTAAGGGTGAGGCCCTAAGATAGAGGGAAAGGTAGAGGGAGGTAGATTCTTAGTCATGCATCCATTCAATGTTTTCATCCTCTTCATTGGTGTGGGTTAAGACCTGGGTATAGGTTTAGGTGAGGTTTATTCTAATTTCAAGGATGGGTGAACCAAACTTCAAGTAGGGAAGGCACTAAGAGTTTTGAAAGGTTTAGTTGGTAGTGTGGTCATTGGAGAGGTGACTATGTTGGTTGACTAAGAAGGTGAGGGGTTGGTAGAAGTTCTGATTGGTTTAAGAGGTGGTGGGGAAATGATCTATTGATTGGCTAGAGGCATGATAAAAAGTTTAGGTTTATTGATGTAAGGAAGCCATTATTATTTCCAAAAAGTGGCTTGATCCATGTCTAGTTTTGTGACCATGCCTAAATTTTAAACAAGTTTAGAAAAAGGTATGTCTATTGGTCTAGCTCTTTGGGTAGCTAGTGTTGAGGACACACTTATGGGTTAAGGAGGAGGTTTGATAGCCTTATCTATTTCCTCAAGCAAGGGAGGTAAGTTTGGGCTAGGTGGCTACTATGTGAGGGGTGTTTATAAAAAAATTGCTTCCCTGAGCATGATGTCCATATTTATGGCTTGATCTGTAATTAGGAGAGATGGTGGGTTAGGAATGGTTGTTTATTCAGGTAGGCTATCCAAAGGGGCATTTGATGATTCTAAAGACTCTATGAGTGAAGCTAAGGAAAAAGGAACCTCCTTAGTTTGGGCCTTTGAAGAAAGGGAAAGTGACTCCACCACCTCAATAGGAGAAGTTGGAGAGGAACAAGTAGGTTGGATGATAGGTTCCCCTTGGACAAGTGTGTCAAGGAACATATTGTTCATATGGGCATCATTAAAATATTTAGCTTATGTATCCTCAGCTTTGATAGAGGCATAAATAGGAAAAGGTTTCATGAAGATGTCAAGAGCTTGATTTTGAGGGGCATTTGGATTATCCAACATGAGTTCCCCCTTGTCGATAAGACTCTAAACAATGTTCTTAAAAGTATTACATTAGCTGACATCATGTCTAATTAACTGATGAAAAGCATAAAGGTCATTCTCATTGTACCAAATAGTTGTTGGATGAGAAGAATCAAACTATTTGGGAGTTTTGATGGGTGGAAGTTGTATAAGGTTAGCTTTTAGTAGCTTCTCCATAACTGAGGTATAAGATTCTCCAAGTGGAGTGAATTGTTTTTGGTTGCTTCGATTTGGGTTCCTTGTGTTTCGATTGGAGTTAATGGGAGAATTTTATTAATTGACATTGGGTGGAGGGGTAGTTTTAAGGATAAAAACATTTGTGGTTCCCCTAGTCTTGGTTCTAGTATTGGCTTGGTTACCTAGTTTGGAGGAAGAGGTTTCATTGGTCTTGAAGGTAGAGTTCTTATTTTATCACTTTAATTTACCCGCATCTATGACCTAGTTTTCTAGCTTATGTGCCATGGTAGAAACTTATCAAAAGTTTTGAAGCTTTGGACATGTAATATAGAAGATATATGTTTGGTGTAGGATCAAGTGAAAAGTTATATAAGTTCAAGTTAAGGCAAGGAAAATGAAAGTTGATTAATCAAGCTTTTCCAATAGGTGATGAAATCGATAATAGACTCATCATCAAATTGCCTGATAGAATAGAGGTTAGTGATAGAGACCTTCTTAGAAATATTAATGGAAAAGTGATCTAAGAAGACTTGTGCTAGTTGGATGAAATAAAATATGGAATACCTGGTGAGGGCACTATACCAATCAAGTGTTGGGCCAGATAGGGACATGGGGAAGGTTTGAAGGAGAAAGGCATCATCGTAAGTAATCATGTAACATGCATGCCTAAAAGCCCTAAGATGTTTTTGGGGGTCTTCTTTACTCTAAAATTTGCTAAATTTAAGATGCTTCCATTAAGGAGGGTAAGGTTTGATGGGGATAGAAGGATGAATAAGTTCATTACAAATCTGATCATAGGATAGGATGTTATGAGCCCCTAAAATGGATGACTCAAGGTTTGTCATCTTGTCTATGAGCATCTTTATTAAGTCAATTTGAGGTGGTACACCAAAAGGATTGTAAGGCTAATATTGTGGTTGTAGTTGGGTAACATATTGTTTATTGTTTGATGGTTGAGAGGCTACCACATATTGGACTGTGGGGGATAGAGGTTGGGTAGCATAGGTGGATGATAGCAGTTGGGTAGTGGGTACATACGCTTATGGGTTAGGGATGTATCCTAAATTGGGTGCAATGGGTAAATACTAAGGAATCCCTATGGATTGGGCATGGGTGGTGGTTTGGTTGGTGACAAGAGGTGAGGTAGTGACCTTTGTGCTAATGGGTGGTAAAGTAGAAGGGATAGATATCCCTAAGCTTGGTAAAAGGGTATTAACCAATGGGTTAAGTTTGACAAAGGGGATATTGGTAGTGTTGGTGGTAGATGTTCCAAAAATAAGTGGAGCATGATGGGTTAATGGTAAGATGGCTCCTAAGGTGGAGGATTCATTGGTAGGGGTGGAAGGCATAAAGGTAGGGGTTGGTTGGGTAGGTTGGTTTTCAGTTGTAGTATCAAAGGGGTTAGTAGATGAATATGCTTGGGTAGTTGAAGGTTGGGTGGTGATCATGGTAATAGGGATACCCTTCATAAGGTGGGATGGCATGCCATCAGGAGGATCTTGAGGTGGAGTTGAAACCAAGATATGGTGAGGGGAGGTGTTAAGGTAGTGCTGAAGGGTAATTGGATTATTGTCTAAAAAAGTGATAAAATCTATGTCTCCTTAGAGAAATACCTGAATAAAATTAGGGATCCCAATGGATGAGGTGAATCTTTGGCCTTGAAGACATACTATATAGATGAGGAGGTAGAAGAGCTTGATTTAAGTGATGGGTTATGCTCTACTAAGTCTCTTCATTGCTGGTGAGTGAGAACCACAATAAAGGGGGAGATAAAATAAGAACAAACTCACCACTTAAACAAGGAGAAGACAATAAATTGATCAAGGAAATCAAGAGACACACTATAAAGTACATTAAGCCTAGAGGTTAGATTTAATCTCACTTTTGGCTTATGCCTTAGTTTGTGTGATAGAAGTTGGCTTGTAGATTAGGTACTATAGAAGCAATCTATGGTTGGTTTTGGTTTGTTTAGGTGCTCAAAATAATTTGTATTAGAATCGATATGTGGCTTGGTATTTGGGCCTACCCCCTCACTTCATAGTCCCATAGTGATAAGGGTGTTGGGTGTTTAGCCAATATATATTGATATCCAGAGTTTATGCTTAATCAGAGAGATAAGTTGG